>VWZP01001397.1:237309-254809 GCA_013396995.1 Dicaeum eximium | reverse complement strand
ATGCAAAATTAAAAGAGTCACTCATTTTAAAAGATCTGTGGGGAAAAAAATGTTCTCTCCCGTTTTGCTTCGTAACGCAGGATCCTGGCAGAGATGATCCCATGGAAGGTTTGTGCCTCTCCAGGATAAGTTCCCTGCTTCACCCCACTCCTTCCTGGGCAGAAATGAATAAATTTCAGGGAGACTTTCAAGCCCCTTCCAGAGCCTAAAGGGGCTCCAGGAGAGCTGGAGAGGGACTGGGGACAAGGGATGGAGGGACAGGACACAGGGAATGGCTCCCAGTGCCAGGGGGCAGGGCTGGATGGGATATTGGGAATTAGGAATTGTTCCCTGGCAGGGTGGGCAGGCCTGGCACAGGGTGGAATTCCCAGAGCAGCTGTGGCTGCCCCTGGATCCCTGGCAGTGCCCAAGGCCAGGCTGGACACTGGGGCGGGAGCAGCCTGGGACAGTGGGAGGTGTCCCTGCCATGGCAGGGGTGGCACTGGATGATCCTTGAGGTCTCATCCAACCCACACCATTCTGTGATTCTACAAAAAAAGGTGTGAAGACTCTCAAGGCTCTGCTCAAGGTCCATCTCTGCAGGAGAACCAAAGCTTTGCCCTGGGTTTGACACATTTCTAAAAGCCCTGCAGGGCAACAAACCCAGCTCCTTTCTGTAGGTCCCTAAAAATGTCACAGCACCATGCTGGAACTTCTAAAGTGCACAACAAGAAAGCTTTGCACCCATTCTTTTCAAGTTCTGAGATATTTGTTCTGTGTGAAAAACCATGGTATTGCATAATAAAGCTTATTTTTATAAGTATTTATCATTCATAATGGTTTAGTAATTAGGAATCTCTTGTTAAAAAAAGTTTGGTCCTTGCACCACTGACTACAACAACTTTGCTGAGGTAGAACCACACACAGCAACACTATTGTGCCATCCTGGCTCTTGCTGGGGTACTTACTGTGATAAAAACACTGCTGTGGTGCACAAAACATTATAGTGGAGATCCAATTTAATTATTTAAGCAGATACACAACATATATGCACAAACACTGCATAGACTCACTTCCCAGTAAACTGCAGCACTGGAGGTGCTGGGGCGAGATAGAAATTTTGCTGCACAAATGGAGAGGGAAACAGATTTTAAAGGATAACGTGGGCAACTTTTTACTGAAATATTTATGGGTTTTATTTATGGTGAAGTCTAAATGATACTTGACATGAATAGCACACAGGATGGACTACAGAATATAAATCTTCCCCTTTTTCCCTGTCTTAACACAACCAGGCTGCACAGGTATGGCCTAACTGGGATAATGCACCAGCTACATCCCCCTGGACACATCTCCAAAAACTACTCCCAGATACAGTTCAAGCAGATTATGTGCAAGAATCAGAAATCAAAGCTATTCTGAAGAATTAAGAGAAATAATCCAAACAAGTGAGAGAGGAGGGTCATGATCAAGTGCAGATCATACCCACGAGGAATGAAAAAATCAACTGCTCACCCAGCAAAGTTCAGAGTCTCTTCCAGCCTCACCTGTTCTGTACTTGTTGTTGCTTTGAGATATTTGAACTTATTTCCAGTTAGGTAGGATATGAACATGATAGAACTGATACAAAACTGAGGACAACCCCTCCATGGGCAGTGTCCACAGCAGTGGGAACATCACAGACTCCCAGGGGCAGGAAACACTCAGGTCTGTAAGATCCAGATGTTGAGTGCCCAAGGGGATCAACATCTGCACCTGGGACAAAGGGCATGGGCTTTAGAACCCAGCTTTAGAAACCACACCTGAGCTTCTCCAAGCCTCAGGGGGTACTTCAGACAACCAAAACTGCCAAAATATCCCTTAAATTTACAAAATAGTTAAGAATGATTCCACCATAGGATTTTGCATTACATGTTGGCTGCATAGAATCACCCAGATGAAATTTAATTTATAGCAATCAGCCTGAGGTGAAGGTGCATGAACTGAACTTGATGTGGTGCATTCTGTGTTTTACTGGGCAATGTACTTCTAAATCCTTATTAACATATCTGTGCAGGTGAGAGATGTGAGCCAACTCCCTAAATCAAGATTAAAAATTGTAGTTACAAACACATTTACACACTGCACTCCTCCAACCACTCATGTTCCCTGAAAGAATCCATCAACTGCTTCTGATCACAAATATTAAACCTTCCCAAACACGAAACATCATTGCCATAAATAAACCTTATGGATGCCCCAGGACTTTCTCCTGAAACCAGTCTCAAATTCCTAATTGCTGGTGTAACAGTTCACTGGAACAGGATAAAGCAGTGAAGAGTTAGTGACCATCTCTGACAGCTCCTGGAGCACAGACGAGGTCCCTGAGGATTTACAAAGCCGGGGGAAAAGGAGACAGGAAGAAATTACAGACCAGTCAAACTTTGATATTGGGAGCGATAATGGAACAAATTATTAAAATATTTATAAGCATCTCAGGTTCATAAGGTTATAAACCACCAAACAAATCTAATCTTTTCCTTTGACAAGATAATTGGCCTCATGGATAAAGGGGGGGGCAGCAGTAGGGGAAATATATACTGACTTTATCAAGGTTTTTATATACATTTGCTGTGACACTCTCATAAAAAAAGAGGGAAATACAGTTTGCATTAACAGAGTCTAAGGTGGACACCAAGAAAAGTTTTAAAAAATTTAAGCAGGGTTTTTACTGCCTGGTTACAAGGGCAACAGGGGGCTCAGAGGGAAATAATTGCAGTAATGTGAACTGGAAATCCCAGTCTTTGTGTTTTAATGCCAGCAAGATGAACTTCAAATACCAGCTGCTAACTGGGATGACATTATACCTCCAGCTTTTCCAGTGTTTGGTTGAATTGATTGGAGAGTATCCTTATAAATCCAATACACACCAAGTTGGGATAGGGCCCAAGCAACTTACGTGAAAAAATCAGAAATCAAAATAATTTTGATGAATTAAGAGAAATAGTCCAACCAGCAAGACAGGAGAGTCATGAACAAGCGCAGAATGCAGCTATTAGAATGGAAACAAATCAATTATCCACCCAGAAAGTAGTTCAGAGTCCCTTCCAGCCTCCCCTGTTCTGTGACTGTTGTTGTTTTTCAAATTTGTACTTACTAATAATTAGGTAGAATATGAATGTAATAAAACTGACAATCATGAGAGATCATGATGATAAAGAAAATCATCATCTGCAAGATTCAATATGGGCCTCACAGACAGGACAGTGACATACCCAGACTGCAGAAAAAAAACCAAAAAACAAACAAAACATTTTCTCACAACAGCCTCAAAATGCAGGGAAATATGATTTCAATAAGCTCTGAGTGAAAGAGATCCCAAGAATCTTGCAGGGCTAATCCAGCAGCAGCCACTGCCCACCAGGCCCCCTCTGAGGAAGCACTCCCTGAAATACTGCACCTCACTCTGCATCCAAAAAACAAAGATGAATTTTAGAAGCCACAATAAAAATTTAATTAAAAACAACTAAAACAGTATTTCAGAAAAAATCTCAGTTCTGGACTAAATATTAAACTGAGTTATGCAGTCCAGAGCAAGAGATGTGGTACAAACAAGTATTTCATGATATATTTCAAGGTTACAACTGATGTGATGAACAGGGACCAACCAACCCAATGAGAGCAATGTCTGTAGGAACAGGGTGGGATTGATGGGATTGTCCTGTGCAGGACCAGGAGTTGGACTCCAAGATCCTTCAGGGTCCCTTCCAACACAGGATATTCCATGATTCAACAACAATGGGCCAAAACTAAAAAAACAAATAATGGAATTGAGACAAAGCACTTAATAATGGAAAATAACTCTACAAGACCTACTCTACACCAGCTCCGGGCTTCTTTGCAAACTCAGGAATTCTGCAATTGTTCACTCAGGCTGCTGAATGCTTCTTGGGTAGGAAAAATGAACAGAATGAGTTTTCATTTGGAAGAAGAGAAACATGAAATCACTTTTAGTTTCACAGTAGCCTGGCTTAAACCACGGTGAGGGCTGTAGGAATTATCTCCTTCTACCTGTGCTTTAGAATGGACAAGGTTCTTGAGGCCCTGAAGAAACAACAGTGAATTTGTGAGCAAAATGCTGCAGTTTTGGCAATGCAAATGAAGGTTGGACTGCACTCTGTGCCATGGTGTACCCATGGAATCTCAGGATGGTTTGGGTTGGAAGGGACCTTAAATCCCACCCAGAGCCACCCCCATCCCATGGCAGGGACACCTCCCACTGTCCCAGGCTGCTCCAGCCCCAGTGTCCAGCCTGGCCTTGGGCACTGTCAGGGATCCAGGGGCAGCCACAGCTGCTCTGGGAATTCCACCCTGTGCCAGGGCCTGCCCACCCTGCCAGGGAACAATTCCTAATTCCCAATATCCCATCCAGCCCTGCCCTCTGGCACTGGGAGCCATTCCCCCTTGGCACTCCAGGCCCTCATCCAAAGTCCCTCTCCAGCTCTCTCCAGGCCCCCCTACACAAAGATTCTGTTTTATGGCTGCAGAGCCAACTCACTGCTGAAAAACACTGAAGGGTTGCTGCCAAACACCACCATAATAAAATGTGTTTATTTCTGCTGTGCCCGAGCCAGAGGAGCACTGGGGGTGATGGGGTACCCCCACGTGCTGGGCTGTGGTCCCAGCTCTGGATGCTCCCTCTGCCCCACACCAGCTAAATTCATTAATTAAAACCCATCTGTGCAAATCACAGGGCAGAAGATCTCCTAAAATACAGCAACTCCTCCACTTGCCTGTCCACAGTGCCTCTAACCACAGCAGCTTCATAGAGAAAGAAAACAGGAAAAATTGTGATAATTGTGAAAGGAGGGAGGTTTGTTCCTGAGACTCCAAAATATATTCTTATTTAAAACAATTTACAGCTTGCAATGGACATTTGAGAAAAACGAATGGCCGGCTTTAATGACAAACTCTGAGGCGCAGCCACCAGCCTGGCCAAGAGCAGCAGGAGCAGCCACATCCACATGGATCTTCCCAGGTAATGGAGTAATTCACAGGAACACATTAGGCTTCATGAGAGCACTTCATTTAGTAATGGAGATCTACTGGGCTCTGCATGGATCGTATTAGCTTGGCTCAGGAGCAGTTCCCCTGCTCTATCAACCATGTTTTTGCACATGCCAAGGAATATTTTTACTTTACGTGGTCCGTCCTTGGATTTTATGTTTAATATTGAAGAGCCCAGTAAATCCACACTGCAAATGTAGGGGGTTTTACTGCGTGCTCAGAGAGGGAGATAAACACTCAAACAAATTCATCTCCAGAATGGCTTGAGGAAAACCTGGGGTAGCAATGAAGGCTGACTGGAGATGGTGCCATGGGAGGAAGGTGGGGGCCTCCTGACAGCCATATGGTGTCCTTATAGAATTAGTGAAAGGCAATTAATCAGGGAATCACAGAATGCCTCGAGCTGGCACAGATCTTAAAGCCCATCCAGTGCCACCCCCTGCCAAAGGCAGGGACAGCTTCCACCAGACCAGGCTGCTCCAAGCCCCATCCAACCTCAAACATTTCTCTTTGAGGCATTATTCTGATGCCTGGCTTTGGGTTTTTAATTTTTTTTTTTCAAAACTTATCCTTTTTAAAGCTGTTTATTTTTCTCCAGAGGTAGAGGCTTTAATATCTTCTTAAAAAGTAGGAAAAACCTGAAAACCCAAACACACAATGCCACGTGCTGGCAATTAATATGTAACAACCAGTGTGTCCCTGCCCAGGCAATGAGCTAATTTTTAAGGTCCCTTCCAACCCTAAATAATTCTGTGATCCTCCATATATTATTTAAATGTATTCTTTGGGGCATTTTGAAGAGGAGGTTCAGGCTGGTGCGGTGCCAAGTGTTTGTGGTGGCACCATGGGCTCCTCCAGTGTGAAGTCTCCGTCACTCACATCAAAGCCCCTGCCAAAAACCCACTCAGAGGCAGCCTGAAAGGTCACCTCAGCCACACAACTGCCATCTCCACCAAGAGCCATCTCCAAATATTTGGAGTCTCATTCTCCAAATAGGATTTGTCAAAACAACCCAGAGTAAGGCAGCCTGCCTGGAGAAAGCCCCTCTATAAATAGCCTAGCAGGGATAAAAAAAGAGTTACTTTCTCTGCTGCATGGGAGAGGGAGTTAAACCTAAATAAACTTTCAACACCAGCTGAGTTTACATATTTAAACTTGGAGGGTGCCAAAGTTGCAGCCGAACTGGCACCAAAAAGCCTAACAAAAAAAGTCATATATTGACAAAACACACAGTCATAATAAAACCACATCCAGTTAATAACTTTGAGAACTAATGTTAACTCCTAGCACAATAGAAAAGTCTCCTTAAACACAATAAAGCACTGATATAATTTACTCTCAGCTCCTTTTCAAAACATTACTCTCTGCCCACAATCACATTCAGATTACAAAATTCCTTTTGTAGTTTTCTCCTAGCTATGGGAATAAAATAAACCACTTAGATGACAGTAAAGTGTCTGTAAAATATATAACAGCAATAACTCCTGGTGGAAATGCAGCAGATATTTATACAAGAGCCAAAGCAGGGAGCACTGCTAATGCCCAGGGAGGGGGTGCTTGGAGAGGCCTCTTCTGGGTGAGATCCTGGTGCTGCAACCTCTGTCCCCAGCCTTAGTCTGGTCCCCAGCACAAGGTGACAAGTGCTGGGGGAGCCTCCAGAGCCCCGTGGCACCAGTACACGAGCTGCTGCAGGAACAGGACAAGCTGCTCCTCGGTGGCTTGGGAGCAGGGCACAGCTGGGGTGGGAAAAGGAAGGACACAGCAGCAGCCAGAAATAACCTACCTTAATTAAAGGGAATTTATTTCACAGAATTAGAGAACAGAAGTACAGAATCATTTTGGATGGAAAAGCCCTCCAGGATCATCGAGTCCAAGCTGTGCCTGATCCCTACCTTGCCCCCAGCCCAGAGCCCTGAGTGCCACCTCCAGGAATTCCTTGGACCCCTCTAGGGGTGGCCACTCCAAACCTCCCCAGGCAGCCCCTTGCAAGGCCTGAGCACCCTTTCCATGGAGAAATTCCTCCTGATTTCCATGTTGTTTTGTAGTTGTAGAACATAAGGATCGAGTAATAACACAAGGATGTTATTTATCAAGTACAAGATCCATCCTGCTCAGCAACTGGTGTGCTTGAACTTCAGGTTTTTTCATGGAAAGGGCTGTAAATCAATGGCACTGGCTGCCAGGGAAGTGGTGGAGTCACCATCCCTGGAAGTGTTCACAAATGTTTTAATGGTGACTATGGTGCTGGTGCTGGTTGACAGTTGAACTTGAGGACCTTAAAGGTCTTTCCCAACCTTAACTGCTCTATGATTCTATAATTTTACCCAGTGAAGAAGTCTACATTAGCAGAAAAACTAATCCAAGATGGCTAAAGGAGGCCACTTCAAGGTGGCCACCATGACCACGACTGCATGGATAGAAGGGACCACACAAATATGTGAACACTGATTCCAGCTGTGGAAGTCCCGCTTGCACACAGTCTTGTCCTCTCCTCTACACAAGGAGCCAAGGAGAAACAAAGAAGCCAAGGTCTCCCAAGATAACTTCTCTTTTTAAAAGTTATCTCCTGGCAGATTGAACTGGGGCGAGAAGCTGGGAAAAGCTGCTTTGGTCTGTGCTTCTCTGCCATCCACCAAAGCAGAAATACTTTAATTGAGCAAAGGAAAAACACTTAGTTACATTCAGTGGTTCCACAAGCACTGAAGGGCTGGATCTGGACCAGAATGTGAAGCAGAATTTCGCCCAGGCAGACCCTCTCCAGCTGCACCCCATGAAAGGGGCACACAAAAGCACCTTCCCACCAGCAGCAACATCTGCCTGCAGCTGGAGAGCACGGCCAAGCCCTGCTCACCAGGGTCCCTCTACGAATGGAGAACAAATGCATTAATTTGGATATATAAAAACTTACATCCAATTTGAGGTCAGCCAATGTAAATGAAAAGCCCCAATGCCCGAAGCCCTGGACGGCCACATTATTATGGGCGTTAGGGGGAATGTACTGGGTACATCTTTCAATATGTTTAAATATGTTCTCATGGAATTTAGCTGAGTGCTTAACTCCTTGATGAAAGAAATTAAGCTTCCAGATCAAAATCGACACTTTTAGAGCTGAAAGAAGAAAACACTGTTGGATCCCCTACTGCAAAGCCCAACCCTCTGCAAAATCAATAACCTTTGCTTTTGGTGAGGCCTTTTCTTGCTGGTCTGCTTTTAGGGTTGGTTTTCAAGTGTGTTTGCAAACATCAGTTTTTATGTGAAATCCACAGGGTCAAGGAAAACCACATCAAAATATGGAACAAATGACTTTAAATTATGTAATTCCAGAATTATTCGGGCTGGAAGGGACCTTAAAGATCATCCAGTGCCACCCCAGCCATGGCAGGGACAGCTCCCATTGTCCCTGACTGCTCCAAGCCACAATGTCCAGCCTGCCCACCCTGCCAGGGAACAATTCCCAATTCCCAATATCCCATCCAGCCCTGACCTCTGGCACTGGGAGCCATTCCCTGTGTCTTGTCCCTCCATCCCTTGTCCCAAGTCCCTTAATAATGCTGCCTGTTAATTGCAAAGGTTATTTTAATTTAATATAACCATTTTTTATATATAACCACACATTTGCTTAGAGCAACCCTGTCAGTGGAAGGTGCCCCATGGCAGGGAGTTGGAGTGAGATGAGCTTTAAGGTCCCCTCCCAGCCCAGCCCAGTCTGGGATTCTATGATTTGTAGGAACTTTCAATAGCTTTGCAAGCCAAGACATGGCAAAGATTGCTGTTCCTAAAACAATGGCCACATAACCCCCCAGGACCCCTGAGGTTTCCTCCATCCCATGGACAACCTCTCCTGGAAGGTGGTGAGGAGCAGGAGGAGCCTGTTCTGAGGAACCTGAAGGGCAATTCCAGTTAAGAGGAGCTGGAGCTGTGGACACAGCCCTGGGTACAGAGGACCCTGAGGAGCCTCAATCTGGCAGCCAAATGTAAATGCTGGGAGAGGAACTCCAGCCCCTGTAGATTTTGCACCTTCAAAATGCTCTACCACAAGTCCTCCTCGGACAAGAAACCTCATTTTTGGGTTTACAACAATGCGTGGCCAAAGCAATGAAGGAAGCTGTAGGTCAGAAACAATCCAGCCACAATGCACTAATTAGAGCCAAGGCTGATGGACATTTTAAGTGGAGCAGAATCGCCTCCCAAGTTTCGATGTCTACGTTTTACAACCTGCAAAAATTATTTTCTCCAACTTTTTCTGCATGTTGTTTTCAAAGTTGTTTTACTGCTTATAAAACCATTAAGCTTTGGAACCACACATGGGTTTCTACATAAAATATCACCTTATCTTTGTATAAGCAAACTATTTTAACTCCCTAGAGCTATTTAGGTAACCATTTGCCATGACCTCTGAATTCTTATCCTGAATTATATTTTTATGTGCTATATAAAGGTACTGTTATGTTACTGTTTTTATTCCAGGTGCCAAAAAGGACAAGTTTATTGCCAACTGCTTGCTCTGTGTCTTTTTTTTTTTGTTTGTTTTAAAACTTAACTGACCCACCAGTCAAATTTGTTTTTAATTCACACGGGAATGGTTTATGAGGAAAATCACATCTACGATGAAGAAAGAAATAAACAAATCAGTAATATTTGGGGAAAAATAATCATCAGCCAGAAGTGTCACCTTGCTGGCAAGACTGAAAAGGACCTGCAGCAGCACAAAAGTGCTCTTCTTGGTGTTAGGTTTTGCTCCATCCTAAAAATGGAAGCACAGCTACAATCACAGAATCACAGACTGGTTTGGGCTTGAAGGAACCTTAAAGGCAAATATGAACTATTCACACAGACAATGAAATTAATAATAATAATAATAATAATAATAATAATAATAATAATAATAATAATAATGCCCTTTAACCACTTCAAATTTCGTGTTTCATAAACGACTCACAAGCTGACATGGAGCCAACGATGTATGGAGATGGTTCCCCCACACAGCTGAAAGACATGAGGTTTAGATGGGATATTGGGAATTAGGAATTGTTCCCTGGCAGGGTGGGCAGGCCCTGGCACAGGGTGGAATTCCCAGAGCAGCTGTGGCTGCCCCTGGACCCCTGGCAGTGCCCAAGGCCAGGCTGGACACTGGGGCTGGGGACAGGGACAGTGGGAGGTGTCCCTGCCATGGCTGGGGGATGGAATGGGTTGCGCTTTAAGGTCCCTCCCAACCCAAACCATTCAGGGATTCTGTGACACCAGAGAGGGGAAAAGAAAGGCAGCACCAAGTAATTTCTATCTGCTGCCCATCAGAACTCTGTGCTGAGCAGAGCCCTGGGCTGATCCAAGAGGGGTAAGGGAGATCTGCCCGGGAGAAGCCGTTGGCAGCACAGGATCAGCACGAGGGATGCTTGCATAGGTTAGAGCCAGGAAACTCAGAGTAAGCCAGACCACCACTGCTGGCTACCAGGGAGGATGTTATCTGCCAGCTTTTCTCATCCATAATGAGAATTAATTTAAATGAAAGAGGAACTGCATATCACAACCCATTAATGAAGGGATACACTAAGAACAGATCTTGACTGCAGCCCATGTAGCGGCACAGAAAATGTGCTTCCCACAAAGGTTCTACTATCAACATTTCTGAATAATTAATTGGAAATAAAAGCACTTTGAAGCTTAGCAAGGTTCCTTTAATGCTTTTTGAATAATTTGGAATATTCAGCAACTTCTAGCACAATGATGTGCGTGGAGCTGTGTTATCACATCACACTCAGGTGACCCACGGAAAGACAGAAATCCATGGAACAGTGAAACACAACCTCCTACACGAAAATAAAAATCAAACATCCTCGTAGATGAAAACTAAATTTAATGTGCGTTCCTGAGGGATGGAAAACGAACCCTGGGAAGGGCTATATTGCCTTGGATTGGTGGAATGAGATGCAAAATGCATATGAAAGGTTTTCATTTGAGCTGATAAAACCGCACGCTTTGGAAACGCGGAGCTCTGCGAGGAACAACACTGAGGTCTGGTGTCAATTTAAATGCACTGAACACCAGGAAAATGCCCCCAACTAAGGCTTCAAACTTGTACAGCACATTTCCACTCAACCCAACTAGATTGCCTGTCACATCTGACATGGCTTGTCAAAAGTTATCCTTCACTGCTCATGGGCAACATGGAGGGTCAAAAGACCAAATACAATGGTCCAACCCATCCCATTTTTTTTCCTTCAGAGCAGCAGATATTGAACTCGAAGATGACAAGACAGAGCAGGTTGAAGCGGCTGCCAGAGAAAGAGAAGCTGTCCAGAGGCGCTGATCTGAAGGAGAAAAACCAGGCGGTCTGTGCATGTCATGGCCGGGGCTGGGGCGCTGACAGTCGCGCACAAAAGGCTCTGAAAAGCCGAGAAACTTGAAGTGGCCTTTGCAAAACCACCTCAGCGTTAACAGGGAGAGCGACGGCCACGCCGTAGTGTGGAATGGGATGGAAGGGGACAGGGACGCCCTGCCTTTCCTCAGTCTGCAGCTCTATCGGCCAGAGTGGGCTTTTCTCTCCCTGAAAATGTTTTTTAAGAGTAGCTTTTTCACTCTGAGGTTGTTTTTATTTCAAAAAAAGCCACGTCTTTCTAAAGCAGCTCAAAACCTTTATCGTGTTTTTAGCTGGGGCTTGCTCGTGCCAACAGAAGACATGAAATGATAATTCATGGAATAGCAACTTAGTTACAGCTGCAAATGCAGAAAGTGTCACAGCCCTGTTACAGTAAGTAGTGTTATGTGAAAGAACAACTGCAGAGATTTTCCACAATATCACTAAAAAACTGTGACCACGTGCTGCAAACATGTCACTGCAACAAATTTCTGTGCAAATTTCCTTCAGGTGCCCAGTGCCCTCCTTACCCCCTCACTGTAACACTGTGAACCTTCTCTATTTTTAATTGTCTTTGAACCTACAAGAATCCCAGCTCGTTCCTGTTTTCTTTCTCCACAACAATTTGAGTTTCATGACTTCTCCATCCTCACCCAGTGACCACGAAGCTGGTTGAGATCCCCAACCCTTGGCTTGCCCATGGGCACCTCTCACTAGGACTGCCCTGAGGAGCAGCCACATCCAGGCACAAGTTAATAACAGGGTATTTCCAACCCTAATCCTTCCTTTGTGTCACCATCTTTGTGCTTTAATTACCTCAGAAGCCACATCAGCTTAAATTAATGAGGGAATCTGGAGTTGCCACCTCTGAGCAGATGCAGAAAGTTCATGTTTGCTGTTGGTGGCAGAGCTGGCTGTAGACTAGAGTGACATTTTTAATACCTGGGTGGCTAAAATATCAGTATTTGAATAGGAAATCTCGCATTTTACACCCTTCTGCAATTCAATGTTTTTCAATCTTTCTGGGCTACGCTCAGTTCTGTTGGATAACCTTTCCATCTAATCTACCATGTGTCTCACTGAATTTGAGTACCTTATATGTATTCAAATACTTGGATTCAAATGCATATTTTCTTTCACAGGTTTGGATTTTTGGTTAGTTAGTTTTTTTTTTCCATAGTCATAAAGGTCCTTCAAGTCACTTAAATTCATATATAAATTCATTTATGAACATTCTGGAGTGTGTCCAGAGAAGGACCATGAAGGTGAGCAATCCTGGGTGCCCCAACCACCCCTGGAAGTGTCCCAGGCCATGCTGGATGGGGCTTGGAGCACCCTGGCATAGTGGAAGAGCAGAAAGTGGAAGAACCCCATGGGAGGGGGTGGCACTGGATGGGGTTTAAGGTCCTTTCCCAAAATATTCTGTGATTCTGTGATGTAACAGTAGATATTTCACCTTGCATGAATAAACAGCCCTCATGAATGACAAAAGAGAGTATTTCAGATGCTTTTAAGATCTTCAGTTCAAGAAGCAAAACAAAATACTATTGAAATCTAATTTGCCAGGCTCATTTCCCATATTTACCTCTCCAAACTGTTTTCACTCCCTTATTTCCCTGTCCCGTGGTTGGGGGATGAGCACGGGGAGCTGCCAGCTCCTGGTGGCCCTGCCTGCCCCACCAGGCTCCCTTCCCCTCAGCATCCCAGCACTCTCCTGGTATTCATGAGCTGCAATTTAATTCAAGTGCACTCGAGTTCCAGCAAACACGGAGGCGCCGGGAGCCGCGGGAGCGCCGGGCTCCGTGCGAGGAGGGGCTCTGGGTAAATATCAGCGCGGGGCCAGCGTGAGAGGATAACCTGCCCACACATACACCAGCCCAATTAGCCCAGGCAAAGAGAGCTTTTATTCCCCTGGGCGTCCAAAGTCAGGGCAAGGCTCTCCAGCATCCAGAGATGAAGCTACGGCGTGGCCCAGTGCGGTGCCCAGCGTTAAAGCTACACCCACCACCCACACTAAAGGAAATTTGGAAGGGGAGGCGATGCAGAAGATGAAATTTTGTTGTTATGGATTAGAAGTGGTTCTCTATAGCACAGAAAAACATGGAAAGAACCAGTCTCACCTCTGAGGGTAAAGGAAGAAGCACCTTGACCTAGGTGTGAGTGAAAGCCCACCATCAGTAAAGCCTTTGCTGCTTCAAGAGTCATCAAGAGGATTTTAATGTATAAAGTTGAAAACTCTTTCACTAGAGAAAAGAGAAATTTCAGACTTAAAAATAGTCACTGAAAGCATATTAAATTAATCTGATTAACAGACTTTTCCCATGATATTATTACCAAATACAGCCAACCAGTGAAAGTCTGCAGTAATTCCAGGCATTTCAAGTACGCAAATAGTCAAACTAATTTCTAATGACTGACTCCATCCTTAATTTATTTGCCTTACCAAATCACTGCAATAATGCTCGTTTTCAGAACTTTCTGAAATACAGAACATAGGGAAGCCCAATGAAGAACAAGACCAATGAAGGAAGAAACACGAGTAGTCAAGAAATGAGGAGAAAAGGAAACCTTAACATGAAATTGGAAAGAACTACACTCAATAGAGTTCATTTTTTTAATAGAAATAAAATTCTAATTGGGTGTAGAATCTGACACTGTAACACTTTGGGTTTTCATAGAATCAGAGAATGGTTTGGCTTGGAAGGGACATTAAAGATCACATAGTTCCAGCCCTCCCGCTATGTTTTTCAAGAAAATATTGTAGTTCAAAGGCTTTCAGAACCAAAATTATCTGGTTTAATAGGAAGAGAGCGTGCACTTTTATGGCATACCCATTTAAAAGGCTCGGAGATTTCTGAACCAACACAGCTTGCCTAAAATATGCGTTTCTTTCCCCGTGTGGTGGCTCCCCCGTCACCTCCCAGCTGCCCCAGCCCATGGCTGAGCCGAGACCACCTCGGCGAGCAGCATTTCCCTGCTGCTCCAGGCTAAACTCTGGCTGTGGAGAGAACCAGGAAATCCAACAGCCTCTTTAACATCCCACAACGAATTACTGACAAGTCATTTTTTTTGCTCCGTATTGCAAGTCGATGTGGCAAGCCCGGGTTTTTGTTTTTTTTTTCCTATTTACAAACACGCGCCGTGCCTCAGCTCGGAGCCGTTTGGATGCTGATACGGGATTCATAATGGCTGTCAGAATCTGCAATTTTTCCTTTTGTTTTATGAGGTCAGGCAATATTACCTGCACTGATGTATTCCATTTCCCCAGCTGAAAACCTTCTCATTTGAGCACGACAGGTTGAGGGAGTCATGATTTTGCAACCTACCATGTGAAACACAGCGCGAGGGGGCAGGTGCCTAACCCCACGTTCTCCTTTTGCTCTTGTCCACTGGCAACAGTAAATTAAACTGTCAAAAAGGGAATTGTCCTGTCATCAACAAAGCTATAGCTTCACAAGTATTGCAACATCAGATATATTTCTAATTCTGCATTTCCCTGCACCTGTAATTTCATCAGCAACTCGTGCTGGCCCATGGTGAGAAGCTGTCCAGGGGACACTGCTGGGCTCCTTGGGAGGCTTGACGCGGCATTTCGGAGACAGAAGTTAATGAACAATACCAGCAATTTGTTATATAGATATAAAAAAAGGGCTCAGCATGAGGTCCTGACCACCTGCATTGCTCTGCAGCTTGGAGGAGGCCGGAGTGCTAACGGGGTGGGACGTGAGACACGAGGAGCTGCAACAAAGAACCAGAACTTAAACATATTTAAATGCAATAATTGCACAGATAAAGGAGATTTGCACCCAAAATCTGTGTCTTTGCCTTTTGGCCCCTCTAGAGTTTAAAAGTGCCTCTGAGAAGTTTCCTGTCCCACCAAAGGGGTTTATCCCAGCACATGCTGCCTCATGAACTGAGGCAGGAACAACGGTTTTTGGGGAGTAAATCCAGGACACTTTTGGAACATTCAAACCAATGTTTCCTTCTGCCATGCAGTTCTCCAGGGGTGATCTTAAAGGATCATGATTTACAATCTTCCTTTCAGAATTTAAGGGTGATTTAAATTTTCACTTGAAGGTGACTTGTACCTTTTTTTTAACCCGCTTTCGTTCTCTTGGAATAATTTACAAACCTCACGTTACGCAGAAGTACAAACTGCCCAGAAAAAATGCATTTTTTGCAAAACTAATTAAAATATTGTCAAAGTATCATTTAAATGCATAAACTAAGCACAATATCCAGCAGAAGGGTTATACAAATTACCATCATTAAAGTGAAAGGGAGCATCTCTCCCGATGTGCTGATAAACAAGAAAAAAGGGCTTGTTGTTATTAATTCAACGTAGCAATCAAATATTGTTTTAGATTACCTCTATAAAAATTCCAAGCTTATCAATCATTAAACTGTGGACAGAAAGTTAAATTGAGATAAGAAATCATTTCACGCAGCTTAATGCAGTCAAAGTGACTCAATATTCCTTTATTAATTCTCATTTAATATCACTTTAAATTGCCGCCATTATTATCCTACGGTAGGCGAAGGGCTCGGTGTAATTAGTCTGTATTAAGCCCTTTTTATTTATAAGGAGCCAAATAAACAAACCCACTTTAATTACCTGGGTGCCACAATATTGATCTGAGCATCAAATTTTTATAGGGCTTGATTTGGACGCCGCCACGGGGTTGGGTGGGTGGGTTGGGGCCCCCGGGGCCCCCCGTGAGCTCGCCCGCCCCGGCGCGCCGCTAATTACCACGAGAGACAAAAGTCAACGAAGGCAGGGAATCTTCTCCCTCCCAAACCTTGTTCTCTCCCACTTCAGAACGCGGTGTTAACGACATACAAATTTTGAGGTCATTAAGTATAAACAGGAATTGAAAGGAAGACAGGCGCGCTTCCAGGAGATGCCGATGTCAGCATTTCAAGTACTCTCCTAATCCCACAATGCAAGTTTCAGCATTATTGTCTCAATTTAACTTGCATTAGTACCTAGCACCTTGATTACACTGTTGGGGTGGTAATCTTCGCCTGCATATGCCATCATTACTTATGTCAAGCCTCTCGAGTTGTTATGAATACTATGTTGTTTTACGAGAGAGAGGAAATTAGTGCCAGTCCCCCAGAGTTTTGGGTGCTTAACACTGAAGCACTACACAGCCCTCTCAAATCCCACAACAAATCCTTGTTTAGTGCCACATGGAGATAAGGACTTTGCAGCAACATCCCAGCATAAATAACCCGCATCTCTTTTTATTTGTAAAATGTCAAAAAGGAAAGAATCTCCCTTCTGCGGATTTTTTTTCCCTTTTCTGCCTGAAGTGTGCGGAATTGCCGGGATGTCCCGCCTTGGTCATCGCTCCAGTGCAACCCCGAGCACCCCTGCATTTTTAGATTGGTTTAAAATGCAATTTTTCGCTATGGTTTTAATAAAAATGAACTTATCAAGCCTGGCGGAAAGGCGCAGTAGTAAGATGAGTCTTCCCTCAGGAGTGCAATAAAGAGAGAAACCGTTGCCTGGCACGTTTCGCCCTCTCAATGTTTTTTTAAACATGATCCACTATGTTGTTGAAAAGAATTATTTTACAGTATTGTAGGGATTTTTGCATTGTCTGTTTATTCTGTTTACACAGCAAATGAAACCTTCGATATGAATAGGTGAACTCCCCGGGGAGAAAAAGAAATTCAGAAATGATGTACAGATGGGGACAGGGGCCCACGGAAAGCGAATATAAATTAACGTGCCCTCAACAGTCACATCTGGAGCAGAACAGGCCAAATAAATAATTCTGACATTAAAAAAATGAAAGATCAAGCCCTATAAATAGTAGAATAAGTTTCCTTTAATGATATTACTTCACATTATAATTGAAACGACATCGAAAAGAAAGGTAATTTGATATATTTAGACCAAGTCTGGCTTAAAAATCCTTCTCGGGTTTCTGTGTGGAAGCTGTTAAACCCCTGAATTTGGACAGCACACGGAAAAGATGCCGTACAGTGACTGCAAAAGTTTCCTTAAAAAAAGAAATCTGCCTCCTGAGGTTAGGTTAACATCTTCCTGCAGAAAATACAGCCTCGATGGGCTTGCTTTTTCAAATATGAACTTGTACCAAAATGTTTTTC
>VWZP01001397.1:202309-232309 GCA_013396995.1 Dicaeum eximium | reverse complement strand
TCCATTCCCTCCCACCTGCAAATTTAAGGACTGTGCCAGCTCAAGCCATTCCTCTACTCAGCACCAAGACCATCATCTGAGGAGGTCCAGAGCCTTACTGGAAATCAAAATATCTTCCTCTTCTCACTTATGGAAAGAAGAAATTGGTAAACCCCTAATTTGCTAGGTCCACATTGGTTGCTGCATCCTTCCTTACAGAATCATGGGATGTTTTGGGGTGGAAGGACCTTAAAGATCATCTCATTCCACCCCCCTGCCATGGCAGGGTCACCTCCCACTGTCCCAGAGTGCTCCAACCTGGCCTCAGACACCTTCCTTGGTACCATCTAAGTGCTTGCAATAACAAATTGCAAATAAACCAAAGAAAATCCAAATCCCAGTATTCCCCAGATTCCTTTTCTCCTTTAGCCACTAAAGGTAGAGGCCAGGTGCTCCTCCCAGATCCAGGAGCTCTCCCAGCCTCCATGGATTTTCCAAAGTGTCTGCTGGTGTGACTGCAAGTGCTGCAGCCAGTCCCTCAAGTATGCTCAGATTAAAACAATCAGGCCTTTTAAAAGAGGCAGGACTCTGTCAGTGGATCTCCTAGGCTGAGATCTCATCCATTTTCTCCTGGTATTAATTGTGCAAACCATCTGCTCACTTTTGATTTTTTTTTTCTTTTTAATTGAAAACAAATGCAAAAAGTCATTGAACACTTCAGGCTCATTTGCTAATGGCTCCCTGCTTCCCTCAAGGAGCACAGCAAACACTTTGCTTGGTCCTCTTCTTATTCCTAATGTACTCATCAATGGAGTTCTCTGGGTCTCTTGCTACTCCCATCTGGATTTTCCCTTCCTTCTTTATTTTGGCTCTGTACACTATTCCTTTTGGTGTGCTATTCCTTTTGTAACCTTTTTTTTTATGGAGTGAGCTGCCCTTTTTTCTTTCTGATATTTCAGGTCTTTGAAGGGCCAGTCCATGATGGAACCATGCAGGTTTCCAGTGATGATCTTCCTTTTCCACACACTGAAATTCCCTCCCTTTTTATTAAAGGCAGATCTTACAGTTCTGTCCTAAACCTACCCCCTGTAAGAACTCTGCTTTCCATCTGGGATTATTATTCCCTGTTTTTTCCAAGGACACTGCTTTAAATTTGCAGATTTTCCTGGTTTTTCTTTGGGATTGTGGATCAACACTTCCACAGCCACTTAATCCATTTTCCAGCTTTCTGTTATGACTCAAACACACTAAATCAGAACAAAAATCCAAGATCTTCTTCCTCCCTCTACTTACAATATGTGCCTTTAAGTATAAATGTGGTATGAGAGATTTTACTGGAAATACCAGATTTAGTAGTTAATCTCAACAAAATTATAATATTCCTTATGTTTGAAACCTTTAAACAGCACTTAAAATCAAAACTCCTCCAGTTCACCACTATGTTTTTTAAAAATGGAATTCTCCCTCTGCCTTGTGCAAGTTTAGGTGGGAAAAATATATCCCTCATTCCACAAATCCTCTCCAAACAAAACATGTGTAGGGAGTAAAGCAGTGTTTGGTTCATCAATATTTCCCTTTTCTTCTTATGCCCTCTTTCATGTTGGTGGGATTAAGGCAAAAGGAAGACAAAATAATTTGCTGTAATGAGTCTTCAAAATTACCATTTGAAAATAAATATTTCATGTCGAAATCAGGAAAATAACAACCCTGATGAACTCACACTGAAAGGAGTTTTCTGTGGGAAAAGTTTGCTTAAATGCTAGAAATTTCTTAATAATCCTGTTTTGTGCAGAATAATTGTCCATAAAATCATAAAAATACAGCCATGAAGGCCCAAGTGAGAAGAGCAAAGGTAGATAAATACACCCTCAGGGGGATGATAAAAGGATAAAGAGTTTATCCAGGGAGTATTCAGGAGACCACCTCCATCCTGAGGGACAGGGGACAATGCAGACATTCCTGAAACGTTTTCCACCCATTCTCTGTAGAACCTGAGGAGTTTTCTGCACCCCTTGATGGCTCCTGGGCAGGGAGGGCACTGCTTGGAAGTGCTGATGGCACAGCTCCCTGCCTGGGAAGTAAATGAGAATAAATCCTCACAAAAATAGGAATATCTGCATTTTTTTAGGCCCTCTTCTATCTTGGTTGTCTCTTCACCACCAGCTGCACCCTGCAAGAATAGCCTGGTTTGAGGATTTACAAATAGTTCAACCAGAGTCTTTAAATTTGGGCAAACTGTACTAATGCATCTGAATGCTCATGATCAACCTGACCTGAGGGTTAATCTATTCTACAAAGCCTAAAGAAAGATCAATTTGCTCCTTAAAACTGCCACAGTAAAATTTAACACTGTATTCCCAACTCTTATGGCAGTTAAAGGTTTTAGGAATGAATTATTCAAGGCAATTCAGTGACACTAAGCCCATCCAACTGTCCCGACGTTCAAAATCCAAATTTCAGTGTTTTTCCTAAGAGAAAGGGAAAACACTAGAAATTTTGAATTTAAAAAATTTGTTTTCTTACTTGATATTGGGATAGTGATGAGATTAACATACCTGGAAAATGCAGCAATTTCTTTATGTGCTTAAAGTTCTGTATCCCCCCACTCCCGCCACCTAAAACCCGAAAAGGGGCAGAGCAACCTGAAAATGAGTGGGAAGCAGAAGTTCCCTCGTGCTGAAAAATACATATCTAAAAACACACAAAAAGAAAGTGGGATTTAAACCTCAGACTTTCCAGAATGCAGCAAACCAAAGCAGCCTGGATATTACATTTAATATCCATCCCCCGTCCAAGGTGCTCGCTCTGTTGGATTTATTATGGCTTTACAACGTGGTTTTTTTTTTTTTAACAGTAATTTTTTTCTGGGAATAACAACAGCGGGGTTTGGAGCAGGCTGTGAAGCTCAGGGTCCTTGGCCTCTCTGTTGACAGCCACGCTGCCACTTCTTATGTTGCCTGTGCAGCTCAGATGGGAATAGTCCAAAATGCACCAATTTGTGTCTCCTCAGAGCAGTTTTTCACACTATCACAGAGCACGCCAAGGTTTACACTTGGATTTTATTTTTTCAGAGGTGCATAATTATAAAAATTGCCTTCAGCCTCAGCTGCCCACACACAAGTGCACGTCCAGACACCTCGCGAAGCAATGAACCAGAGATGTTTGGCAGATATTCCGCTCTAGTTGTGACGAGGGCTCGCAGCAGCACAGGATATGGAGCTTTCCAGTGCTGCATCTGCACACAGAATTGGACAGAAATCCTATTTCCCATTCTCAAAAGCTGGGTTTCCTGCTGGAGCCGAACGCCCTGCATTCCTCCCGCTAACAAATATCTGAAAAAAACCTGTTTATGCTTTTCCTTTGTTGCCATCAGATTCCAATGTCACATTCCCTTCCAATGTTTATCCATCTGAGGAACATGGGAAGCTTGCAATGGATTTTTTTTTTGTGTCCAGTAATGCTAATCTGACATTTCTATTATTTCTGAGCAGCCCAAGTGATTTTGGGACTGAGCAGAATCTGTACCAAGCTGCTTGCAGGAAAAGCAGCATTTCCTGTGATATTATCAACCACATTTTACCCAGAGCAACTGGAGTTGCTTCTTCAGAAGGTGCCACAAGCCAGCAGAGCTGGGACAGACCTAGAGCACAGAACAGCTTTCTTTTTAACAAAAAAACACTCATAACTCATTCTCTGGCAGACCTTGAACGTGGAAATCCCCTCCTTTCACCCTCACAGCATCAGTTCTTGCACTTGAGAGGTCAAAGTCAATCACACACTTCTAGAAAGAAATATTTTCTGACCCTCTAAGGGGGAGTTTCTCCTTACAGAGAAGTTTTGGAGCCTTTTGCATCTTCTCATTGTTACTACAGCACCTATTTTAACTAAAAGAACCAAAGTTTAATTACACAATGACATTAATATTGCTGGATTTTATATGAAATAAATCCTGGTCACATATTTGAATAATCACTGACATTAAAACAGTTCTGGCCGCTCAGACTTTAGGGTTATTAGTGCTTAATTTTAAAGATCCAGGGAGGAGGAGAGTTTTGTGCTCTGGGGAAAGCCAAACTGGAATTGAATGTCATGCTCAGAGAAGATGCAACAGAAAATGCTACAGGGACTTGCTGCATCTTCCAGAAAGGGGCCACTTGACCTAGAAAATATGTTTGGTGTCAGGTATTTCTGTCTCACAGTTATTTACCTGAAATCACCTCTCTCATTGCAGGAGATAAGATATTGCTGAGGTCTCACGTGGCAGCAGAAACTCAACAACGAATTTCAGACCACGCGACTTTGTGAGAGTGAATCCTTAACCTCATCCTTAACCACACAACTGTGTAAGGAAATACAGGCTTCAGACACTCAGATGGGGTTAAACTATCAATCACACCCCTGCTGGGAAATTGTAGGTCTAAAATCCACGTGAAAAGCCCCCAAACTGGCCATTTGGTATCGATGTGTGATGGACATCAGGAGGAGCCTGTGCTGCAGAAGGTTCCTTGGTGGTTCCTCAGCCAAGGACGGCAGAAATCCACGTTGAATACTTGTGCAAGAAACCTCGTGCTGGAGGATAAAGCCTCTAGTTACTTTTAGTCAATAAAAAGGAAAAAAAAAACCAAAACCCAAGTGTGCCTGACAAGGAGGGACGGGAAGCACCAGAGGATTTTGAGACGCTGAGACAGAAAGCTTCTCATTTCATTCAATTTGAGAGGTGAAGAGGGAACGGTGCCACAGTTTGGAGGCAAGAATAAAAATTCCATGAAATAGTCTCAGGAGACGACTGATAGCACTCATCCATAGTTGGTGACACTCTGACTCTTTCATGAAAAAGGCAATTTTGCTTCCCAGAAAAATATTCTGGCACTGGGGATTCAGGAGGACAAGGCTCTCAAGGCGATTTCTGACTTTCTAACCCATATTAATATCTACAGTTATCAAATCCAGAACTTCAAACTGTGACTTTGTAACAAAGACGATTCTCAAAAAAAAAAAAAAAACACACACACACAAAAAACTCTCTTTTGTCATGTATTTACAGCTGAAGAAATCCCATCCATTCAGCCAATTCTTTCCCAATAATATCTGCTATTTTAATGCAGCCTAGCACAAAAGTCTTATCAGGAATGAAGTTGTATTATACATCTTGAACCTGTGTGTGCACTTGAAGATACTCTAAAAATAATTTAAAAGATTTAAACATTTAACATTTGAATTTATAGAAACAGTAATAATTTTTAAAAAAAATCTTATTTCAGCAGAGTGGGATAAAAAATTAAGCAGTTTTTTAGTTTTTAACATAATGTCTAAACTCCTCCTTTATGGCACATTTTTGTTCATTTAACCAGGTGTTGTTTCTGAGAGATATAAAACTGATCTTGAGTGTGAGACCTGGAAAACCTGAAATTCCGTCTCCCCTCTGGAAAAAGCAACCCTGAGGTGTACTGTAATTAAATAAACCCATCTCCCTAACGAGGGAGTCAGAAAGAACACAGGGGAGATGCTCTAGAAAGGAGAATTTTCTAAGGAAATTCACCATAAAATGCAAAAATTATCCTTGGACAAGTTGCCTGAAAAGAAAATTTCCCTCTTCCAAAGCAAGTACAAACATCACCAAACTTTGGAAACCATTTTTTTTTCTTCTTTTTTTTTTTTAAGAGGTAGGACTATGCTGATTTATTTTTCTGCTGTTGGAAAGAGATGGAAAGAATGAAGAAAATACAGAATGAACATTTCTCGAAAGAATGGAATGCAACTGGCAAAGGGAAACATTTAGTGGGGATTGAATTAATTTTGTGTTGTAGCCTTTCACACTTGTGAGGAAATTAATTCTGGGAACTACAAGATGAGAAGCCACTGGCTTGTTTCCAGCACCTCCTCACAGTCATCTGCTTGAAAATCAGCTTCAAAATTGCATATTTATTTTGGATGAATTACCCATTCCTAGTGTTTAGAACAGCAAAGACAGAGAGCTAAAATATTGACATTAAAGACTAGACACCAGCAGAAGAAGTGCTAATTGTTTGCATGCAAAATTGTTTTTTTCCTTGAAAGAATAAACAGCAAGAAAAAGGTGGTGGGGGTTTTGAAAATCACTCAAAGTTTCGCCCAAAGAAATGGTTCAGCTTCTGAAACAAAATCTGACCCACTCCCAGGCAAGGAATTGCTGTGAATTAGGTACTCCAGGAGGGATTTAACTTTACAAACCAGCTCAGGAGTGAGCAGCTGCTTCAGGTCACTGGCACCAAGGAATTGGTTTTGTGAGGCTCCCACAAATGTTTGTTTTAACTGTAAACAGGAACTGTAAACAGATCATATGGGTTGATGATCTTAATGCCCAAACTTTCAACAAATATATTCATGCAAAGTGTATAAAATCAATGTTTTAGTACATGGAAAGCTGATATGCAACACCCAGCTCAGCAGTCATCAACTGCTTCTCCAACCTATGTCGGGTCTGCCCGCCCAGGGACGTGTCCCTGGTGCAAGACAGAGCTGCTGTCCTGAAGTGGATAAAATTTCATATTTTATCATAAAATAATCATAAAATTCCAGGCTGGTTTATGTTGGAAAGGACTCTCAAATCCATTCCATCCCACCTTGCCACGGCAGGGACACCTCCCACTGTCCCAGGCTGCTCCAGCCCCAGTGTCCAGCCTGGCCTTGGGCACTGCCAGGGATCCAGGGGCAGCCACAGCTGCTCTGGGAATTCCACCCTGTGCCAGGGCCTGCCCACCCTGCCAGGGAACAATTCCTAATTCCCAATATCCCATCCAAACCTACCCTTCTCCACCTTCAGGCCATTCCCATGCCCAGTGGGATGTCCCTCCCCAGCCCTGCTGTGAGCCCCCTTTAGGCACGGGCAGGGTTTTTTGGAGCACATCCTTATCCAACATCCCGATCCCATCGTTACCAGCTGCACCTCAGCTCTGCCACCCCAGGCCCTCCCTGCTGAGCTGGAATGTGAATTGAGCTGTTCCAATCTGAGGCCTCAGCCTGACATTTCCTCCTCACTCCCAGCCCATCAAGCTGTGGGATGGAAGTTATGTTTGTTCCCAGCCTGCTGGAGCAACGCCGGGGTTCAGCAACTTGTAATCTGCACCCGAACATTTTGCCTGCCTGGCAACAGCAAGAATTTCTATTTGCATGGTAATGAGACATTTTATTTGACAAGGTGTTGAAGGAAAAGATGCAATAATTTTAACAGTCGGGTGTTACACTTTAAACCCATTCAACAAATCTGGGAAAAAAACATTGCTTCAGTAACAAACTTTATGGGAGAGGAGCGTGGAGCAGGAAAAGAGACCAAATACTAATGAAAAAGTAATCACAGCAGCCACCTGTATTCACTGAAATATTAAACTACACATTGCAAAGGGAAACTATTGAGTTCTGTTCCTCTGGATGTGTCTGCCATGAAGTCAGGAAGACCCCAAACACAGACTAACCAGGGAGATGGGCACAGAGAGATTTCCACCTCCCTTAACCCCAGACCAAAATGAACTTAGACTCTACCTCTAACCAAGATACCCAACCTGAACTTAAATAATCTAATTAACCTGAAGTTTGCTATCTTTTCTCTTTTTTCTCCAGTAAAAAAGGCAAACTTTCCTTTTATTTTAGAAAAACATCCTCGTATTGAATTATCCATGCTGTCAAAAATCTGATGTTACCTCTGACCTCAAATGTGCAATTTGAATAATGACATAGGCATTTGACCAGATGATAAACAGAGATCTTGTTTCCTCTGCAAGGAAGAATCAAGAAATTCAACTGAGGCCACTTCAGCAGAGATGTTTAGATCTGTTAGAGAAATAAAAATCCCATGGAGTCACCAGAAGAGCCACAGCATAGAAAAATTATGTGAAATATTTTCCGAGATTGGAATTTAAAACAGATATACAATTCTTAGGCAATTAGCTAACCCTCCTGTGTTTCAATGATATCCCCCAAATTAAACCATTGGTTTCCCAGGCAGTCAAACCTCAAGCAGGTGGAGGTGGATGGTAAATCCCTGCTGAGGGGCTGGAGTGGCTCTCTTGTGTGTTCAAGTCCAGGATGGACAGGACTTGGAGCAGCCTGAGACAGTGGAGAATTCATAAGATTGTAGTCAGAAAATCCTAAAAGGGGTTGGAAGAGACCTTAAATCCCATCCAGTGCCACCCCAGCCATGGCAGGGACACCTCCCACTGTCCCAGGCTGCTCCAGCCCCAGTGTCCAGCCTGGCCTTGGGCACTGCCAGGGATCCAGGGGCAGCCACAGCTGCTCTGGGCACCTGTGCCAGGGCCTGCCCACCCTGCCAGGGAACAATTCCCAATTCCCAAGATCCCATCCAGCCCTGCCCTCTGGCACTGGGAGCCATTCCCTCTTGTCCCATCCCTCCAAGGCCCTTGCAAATGGCTCAGGGCTTACTCTGCACCCGATGGCATCACACACACCAACACCTGCATCAACACCACTCTGCCAAACTTCCATACATTTTGCCGTTTGGTGACAAACCCCATGAATTTGTCCTGTTAAGCCTCCTTTTGCCCTTTCCTCCACCGAGATCTTTTATTTTCAGAGTGGCTCAGGTTCCTAAGAGCCCAGTGCAGGAGGGAGGGCTCGCGTGCAGCCGCAGGATGGGAAATGCACCAAACCCAAGCCCCGCTGCAGCAGCGCCTGCATTCCCCCCGTAGAGCACCAGCCCCGTTATTTTGATTCATAGGTTTCAAGCGAAGCAAACACCAGAAGCGATTTGTGTAATAATCCGACAGAAAGTTAAACAAGAGCGAGCAAACTGCAGGAAATTCATCACGGCGGAACACGACGGCAAACAAGCGCGTCCCGAGCAGCGGCAGCCGGGGCTGCTCACAACAATGGAACGGCCAGGAGGCACCCCGTGTGTACAAGAGGGGAAGCAGGGAGAGGGCAAGAAGCCAGACACATTCCACATGACATAAGTAAATAAATCAAAGGAAGTGAGATTAAAACCTGAAATAACTGGAGGAGGGGAAGAGCTATAGCACCTGCATTGAGGTGTCCGCCCCACGGAGATTAATATCACACAGTCTACGGGAAGGCTGATTTGTAGTGCCTGAGCAGGGCAAGGGAGAAAAAGATTCACAGTTCAGAGCCAGAGAGTTAAAAAAACAAAACCAAACTGGTGTCACTATTGCCTGGTTTCCAAACACAACAGGATTGCTCAATGCTAATTTGGATTTATAATAAATTTATATTTTAGTTTTGTTTTTGACTGTGGTTAAATAAGGCAAACGTAAAACTAAACTGTTTGAAAACTGATTTTATGTATGCTTTAAAAAGTTTTAATTTAAAAACTTTTAATTTTAACCTCTACTAGATGTCTCTGCTTGTGGCAGGGGGTTGGAACAAGATGAGTTTTAAGGTCCCTTCCAATCCAAACCAGTCTGGGATTTTATAATTATTTTCCATAATATTCCAGCTCCAGTTTCACTTTGAAAAACTTGTTGTATATTTAACAAAAAACCAAACCAGTAAAACCTTGTCTTCACTGTTTTATATATTATTTTTTTATTCTTCACCCAGTAAACGGAAGTTACAAAGAAATATTAATTGGTCTTAGGCTGGGTGAGAATTTTGAGATGTATCAGTATCACCAAATCTTCCAATGCAAATCAACTTCACTCCAAGCATCACAGCCTCATTCCAAACAGGAACAGGAGTACAAAAAACAATCTATGAGATATTGTTTACAAAAATATTTAAGGAAGGCTGTGATACTTTTTTATGTAGTATTTGTGCCACTCGATTCTCTGATGTAAATGATGGAAGATGGAGATGGGAATGGTCATATTTCTTAATATTTCTTAATATAATTTGAAAGTTTTGGCCTTTTCATGATAAATTCTTCTCAATTTACCTATAGCTAGGTCCATATAGTTGAAGTGAAGGAGGAGATTGAAAAATAGAAGAACTTTTATTGTTATTTCCTATTATTAGTAGCAGAGCTAAAGCACAGCTCAGGTCAAGGCCATTTCTATTTAGTGGAGGAGATAAATGAGAGGCAAATATTGAAGCATAATATAAATAAAGGCTGACCAAAACCATAGCCAAAGCCAACAAATGTTACTCTAAAGTCATAATTTTGGCTATTTATAAATCACATTTTAAAAAAATCAAGTGGCTGTGATGGGATCTCCCATTGGCACCACCACAGCAGCGTCGAGGAGGCTGCTCTGTGGCTGGAGAAAACTGCTGACTTTTACTAATCCTGTATGAAACAGATTCCTTGCCACTAAAGTGACAGTCAAAACAGTCCAGAGAATAATTGTACAGAAAAATATAAAAACTGCCAATCCTCCTTTCCCTCAGGTTTTCCAACCACCTGCTGGCAAACTGCATTAGAGGGGCTTTTCTTTCTTAAATATAAGAGCCCTGTGAGAAATAAAGTAAATAAATTCAAAGCACCCTCACCATTTCCTGGAGCATTTATTGCTGATGGGGTTTCCAGGTTAGGAAGTGGCACAAGTGCTCGTGGCACCCTTTGGTCCCCTGAGTGTGTGTGATGCTGGGGAGGCAGGTGAGTGCAGGGAGCAGCAGGTACCACACCAGGAGCTTCATCTGCACACCACAGAATTAATGAGCAGCTTTGGAGTCATAATTTGTAGACTTCACAGAGAACCAGGGAAGATTATAAATGCTGCTGACCTAGAAGAAGTAATAGAGAATTCAGTATTCAGAACTGAAGAACAATTTGTAAAGGAATAAAGTCCAGCCTGAGCCATGACTGCTGTCTGTTGACAGATGGCAGAGAAGCATCTCCCCCATTCTCTCTCATTAAAATAATTATGGCAATGTATGTTAGACTCTCTTCAAGCTTGGCATTTCCACAGCACATACAGGGGCATCACTGTTGCAAGAATAAGGTGAAATAATAATGGAAACACATCTCTGGCACGCAAAGGGCATTTGATATTAAACTTACCTGCTTCCAGAAATAACAGCAGGGAGAAATTTGTTACCTCAGAATAAATGAAATGATTTCCCTGATTCTAACAGGAGGTTAATTAGAGCTCTCTGCTAACTTGAGAAACACATCCCAAATCCAGGCCAAGCCCCGGTTCGGCTGATGAGCACAGCCTTATGTAACTCCTCAGAACCAACTCTATTTCTCCTTTTTTTTGCCTTGGCTGCCAATTGCTCCCTGTAAAACTGCAAATCAGATGCAGTCCAGTGTGAAACTTCTTCCCAGCTGTCAAATAATAAAGTCAGGGAAACCGCGGGATGAGAGAATTTAGGTTACAGGAGAAACATTCCAGGTTCAAGTGCATCTCTTGCTCAGGCAGCGCATTTGGTGCTCTGGGGGGGACTGGGAGGAGAGGAGAGTGATCCCAGTTATGCCCTGTGCTGTTAATGAGTGTGGCAGGTAGTTAGTGACACGAGTTAATTACCCAGCCCTGCGAGTCCTCGTCCCCACCGCGGCGCGTGACACGAGCGCTGCGTGATGTCACGGGCAGCAAAAATTACCCGGTGTCAGCACTCCCCTGTGCTGCTCCTCGCTGCTGTTCTCCCCAATATGATTCACTTTCATTATTTATGAGACTTGTCTCACTAACCCTCAGCAACGGTTCCAAATAATGATAGGAATCTGTCAGTGTAGGATTGTATTTCTCAAAACAATAACCACAGTTCCTGGAAATGTCAATATGTCAATTGAGGGTAACACATCTCTCAATAAACCAATATTTTGTAAAAACAAAACAAAATCTAAGGCAAAAAAATAAAAAAAATCATGCAGGGAAAATGGAAATTTGAGCTCCATGGAACTCTCCTCTTGCAATGCCCAGCAGAAAACTTCCTGCTTCCTGCCAGACGGTGGAGACAGAAAGGCACAATTCCTCCAATTAAAAACGGTCAAAATTTCAATATTTTAGCTCTTCCTATTCATTAAATGCCATGAGAAAGGAGATAAGACTTCCTTGATAAGACTTCCTTGGCAGAAGTCAAAGAGCTCCTGCTAGAAGCAGAACCAATACTTGGTAATAAAATGTGCAGGAAACTGAAGCAAGCATAAACCTTGAGCAGTTCCATCCTGAACACAATGATTTCAACATTTGGAGCCATTCAAATTCATTTCTGCACCACTGTTGAAGTTGCTCTTTCACACATCTGCCTTTTAGCCCAAGGCAACAAGAACAGAGGTGAAGATCAAATCCCTGCCCTCAGTTTATTGGTTTTGCATTTCCACCCAAACATCTCTCACGTTCTTAGAGCCCAGTGTTAGTCAAATCAATTTTATTAACTATTTATTTTATTAACTGTGTGGTTCTGAAAGCATTTCTGTAGCTCTGTGAGATGTTTACAGAACCCCAGACTGGCTTGGGTTGGAAGGGACCTTAAAGCTCATCCCATCCCATCCCAGCCCAGCCATGGCAGGGACACCTTCCACTATCCCAGGTGGCTCCAAGCCCTGTCCAACCTGGCCTTGGACACTTTTAGGTTACAGGGATGTTTGTTTGTTTGTTTGGGGTTTTTTTAAAGATTTTTCCACAAAGGCTTCATCCCACCAAATTTTTGCCCATGAAGGAAAACCAATAAAGTTTACAAAACACCACTTTGAGCCCAAAAGGAAATTGGTGAAGGGTTTTCTCAGATTCAACAGCAGCTTTAACATATGGGTAGGAAAACCTGAAGGTGTTTCAGGTGATGCTTAAATTATCAGAAACTGAGAGACCATTTGCCATCTCTGAAATTCCAGGATGTTGAGATTTCTAATACCACAAGTGGAAACATTAAAAAAAACCAAAAAAAACCAACAAAGGAAAGAAAAGAAAAATAAAGTTCTACAAAACCAAAGTTCTACAGAAAAATGTATTGATTTGTTAGAGGAATGTTCTACTAAAAAGCAAAACTGTTCTAAAGCACAATACAAAGAATATTAAAAACACTAAAATTTCTGTTTCCCACTGCAACGCTCATCCGTGTGTTGGGAATAGGGAAAATACAGCCTATCTATTTTGAAGAATATAAATTTATCACAACAGCTGTAAATCCCCACCCCTGACACAAACAACAAATAACTACACAGCCCTCCCTAACAAATCATTTTGAATTTAATCTTTCCCAACCCAAAGACCATCCTATTTGGCTCATACTGTACATCTTTCTCCGCCACTTGTATGGGACTTCGGAATGATCCATTTATTCTGGAAAATTCCAACTTGTGGAGCAAAGATTATCAAAGCTGCGAGAGCTGATCTAAGAGAAAATTAAATAAACATACCGGCTTCACATGACACTACGTGCAGCACATAATGTTAAACAACAGGAGGTAAAAGTGCTAATTAAACAGTTTATATCCTTCAAAATGTACAATCTCCAATGATCAAGGAGCATGAATCAGGTAAGTAAATATAAGGGAGCCTGGAATGACAGCCTGACACTCGGGGAGCGGCTGCAGGGTGACAGGGATCTGCCAAGCCACGGCACAGCCTCTCAAAGGGAGCTGCAGCAAGCCTGCCCTTGGGAAAATCAAAGCCCAGGCTAAAGTGCACAACAGAGGAGGTGGGCTGTCTTCATCCCTAACAGCACGAGCCTCTGATCACAAGGCAACAGCAATAATTGGGTGGTTTCTCAGCAATCTCCACCGCATGGTCCTGAGAGCCATCGACATTCGGGGGCTCCTCCAGAGGCAGCGAAAAATGACAAAGGATATAAACATCACAGGGCTACAGAGATTGAGACATCAAGGGCTATAAACAACAAGGATGAGATGATTCCAGACACACAACAACTGGAAAAGCTCAGCCATTAAGGAGCACGTTCAGAGTGTCACCACCAGCCCCGAGTGCCAGAGGGTGTCAGCGAGGAACAGACACAATTGTCACTCTGTCTCCCATTAGGAACAGGATAATGGGTTTGGGCTCTGTGAGGGACACTGCTGACCCAACTGGTCCAGAAACAGTCCTGACTCGTGGCTTGCTGCTCACAGAACACTAGAAAACAAACCACAGAATATGCTGAGTTAGAAGCGATCCACAGCATGATCGAGTATGACTCCTGGCCGTGTTCAGGACAGTACCAAAAATCACACTGCGTGTCTGTGATCTTTTTCCTGTGCTCCCTTTTCTTTTCTGTTCTTCAGGTGTCTCCTGTTGCTTCCTCTGATTAGAAGCAATTCTCCAGCTTTCCTTTAGAAACAATCTTTCCCCTAAAAAAGTGTCATCTTTGACACTGCAGAGTCTGGATGAACCCAAGTCCATCACACTCTCAGTGCTGAAGTTTCACCTACCCGCCTACTTGCTCTGCCAAATTTTATATTACATTTGTTCATACATCTTAAATACTGACAAAGTCCCATTCCTTCACCACTCTAATTATCTTTTCATCCCTCAAATACTTCTCTGTTGCTTCCTCCAAAACTTCTCTCCTAGTCAATACTCCACCACCTGGTTTAGTCCCATTCTCTCTCCTCATGGCCAACTCAATGCCCTCAACAACCAACTCCACAGCTGCCTGATCCTGCATTTGCCCAGAGCTGTCACTTCTGCAATAAGGGCACCCAAACCACCCATTCTTTGCCTTTTTAACATCCTGCTTTCAGCTGGGTGACCACACACCTTTCTGGGCCTGTGGAAACCTCCCTTCCCCAGCCACCTTCCAGTCCCACAGGTGACACCAGGTGAACTTTCTCTCCATCATTCCAAACCCACCACATTTCAGCGCCAGCAAAGTGCAGCGGGCAAGAGACTGAACCAAACCTGCTGTTTGCCACAAAACTTGCAGTTTGCAGCTGCACTGACAAGATTTCACGAGTGACAGGAGCCGTATTTATCACATAAACAAATAGGAAGCTCCAAATGAGAGAATTAATCTCCCTCCTGCACATATGCTCCCTTCCCCAGCCCCGTACACACGCAGAGCATCGAGTTTGAACAGGGGCTGGCACAACTATCAATCCACAGCAAACTTATTGTGAAGCAATCAGAGCTTAATTAAAGGCAGAGAGAGGTCAATATGTTCATATGCAAGATGATTCACTATGATGTCACTTGGGTACAATCAATTAAAACCCACAGGATATTTTTTAAATGGGAAAACCTGAGTGGGGAGCCTGTTGTCTACCCAAAGGTTTTGCTATGCTTTAAAAGCTTCATTTAAATTTTTTTTTCGCCTTATTTATATGCACAAAAGTAACGGTTGTATCAGATATTCATAGGTGATTTAGATGATTGATACCAATTTCTCTTCATAATATGACTAGCAAATAAAAAACACAGCAGTTCTCATATAAAAAAATAATGTGTGACAAGGTTTCCTAAAACATTTCTATTTTGGACCTCACAAGCTAAATTGCTTTTGCTGGCCCCTTCCACCTCTCAGCATGGTTGACAGACAAATTGATCGAAACATCGGAAAATAATATGCTTGCAAAATTTCTCTGGGTGAGTTTTCAGTCTTTTGAATTTTTCATACCAGAACAAAATGAAAGATTGCCTCCTTGATTTTTCCTCCATTATGCGTCCCCATCTTATGTACTACAGGAACATACAATACTTCAAATAGCAGCAATACATTGTAAACAAAATGTAGAACATTTTTCATAGAACACCCAAGCCGTGCGAAGTTAAAAGACTGGGTAGCAGGAATCTTTGCCCTGCAGATTATGTTGTTCAATTATAATGAATTCATACATTTGAAGTTGCCTTAGGGCCTCTCATTAGACTTAGGGGTGTTTATTACAGGAAATATTGCTTGTATCATTTAAGAAGCAAGAAGGCTGGATGATTTGATTAGAAATGTTGACAGTTGAGGTGTGTAAAAAATATGTCATTCACCCACATTTTCCCCCCACTTTAATATTAGGATCCTTCATTTTTTATGAATTCTTTAACCCCTTCCTCCCTCCTGGGCAGCCCACGGCACAACTTGCACTCGGCATCGCTGGTTCTTCACAAGGAGCTGCTCCTGTGACACCAGTCCATGTTTTACACACAGCAGCAGGAGGAGAACATGACCATTCCCATTCCCATCCCCATCCCATTCCCATTCCCATTCCCATTCCCATTCCCATTCCCATCACATTCCCACTCCNTCCATCCCATCCCATCCCATCCCATCCCCATCACATTCCCATCCCTCCCAGGGCTGCTTGTGCAGGCATGGCCCCAGGATCCGCTCCCAGCTCCCACAGAAATGGGAATTATCCTTCCCACACAGGCTGGAGCTCATCCCCTTCCACTGGCACCTCATGGAATTTGACTGAATTTTCTGCCTCCACATTGCCCAGCAAAGAGCTCCTCAGCTTTTGGGCCAAATCAAACCAGTCCTGACAGAATAATTTGAATTAAGGCAGTTGGCAACGTTGATTAAGTGGAAGGGGTTGATCAGAAAGCTACAGGAATAAATAAATAAAAATTATTGTTTGCTCATTCCTTAATTTTTTTTTTTTGGTGGAAAATGGATCAATATTTTCATACTCTTGAAGGGGAACATGCTGCACTTTTAATTCCTATACTGTGCCAACTGACCTCAGAATGTGCTTTAGATGATGAGTAATTCTAAGAAAATTCATTAATTTTTGAACAAACTCTGGTGAAACCCACTAATTTGAATATTAAAATCCCCAAACTTGCAGTAATTCTTACAACAGCTTCTATTCATAGAGTGGTTACTACAATTTCATCAACTTTTATTATTATTATTATGTTATTACTTTAGGTTACTACATCTCTGAAAACGAGCACATGAAGTGTGCATGTAAAATCATGCAACAAAACCGTTCAGTAATTATAAAGACTGATAACACAGAAAAAACCCTCCAGTTCAGGGTCTACCTTATCTATTATCTGTAGTTTGCCAAACTCAAATTTGGCTTCCATTTTCCACACTGAGTTAAGCCAGAGAAATGTGACTTAAACACAGCTTTACTTTCAGAAATTTAAATAACTTAAAATGTGTATCTGAGGAGCAAACAAAGCTCTTCAGACTTTGGATCGTATCACATCACCATTTAAAAGGACTAAAAATTTAAAAAAACAAAAAAGATATCAAAAGTGATGTATTTGCATATTTATATTGTATTTATATGTATTTAAATGAGACCCAAGTGACTGCTGAGCTAGGGATGTTCTTGTTAACAGAGAGTTAAAGAAACACCAATGGGGTTGAAAGTAATTAGGCTAAAATATGTGATGTATAATAATAATAATAAACTTGGAAGGATTTCTGACATGACCAGTAAGTGCTTTCCTCCTCCAAGGACCTGGTATTTGCCATTTCATGCTCTCTGCAAAATACCACAGAATGGTGACAGTTGGGAGCCAAATTTCATTTTCCTACCACAAGTCAACACAAACTAGACTTAAAAACTCACTTCAGTAGTGATTTGCAATTTTTGTTTAGTTTTTTCGCTGCTAACTAGACACAAACAAATAGCTCCCACTGAAACAGAAGTATTTTTAATAGATATTTATATTTTTCCCATTAAAACCCTTCACATCTCTAAATGCTTGAGACAAAATTTCAATTTTTGATGATTATTTTATATTCAGGTGTAGAGTGGGGTCAGAGATTTGATTCCAAAGGGCAGGTCAGATGTGTTTAGGACTCACACCCTTTGCATTAAGAGACTCCCCTCTCTCCCACAGGTCCAAAGCCCTTCCCAAGTTGCTAATCTGCATTTAAAGACCCTTCCACCTCTTAAAACACTTAGCTAAATACTTGAAGGTGTTAAACCCACAAGCTGCCTCCTATCTCCAAATATCTGCAGAACTAACAGTGGCGTTCTTAAGTTAGGAGCGACAAATACTGGAAAACCTCCACAATTTGGCTTCCATATCTCTGAATTGGTATTTCAGTGACAGATGTTTGTTGCAGCAAAAACCTCTGTCAGAACAAAATTAGGTGATCTATCATTTTAAGATATGGTCTTCATATACTGTTTACTCGAAGATATCACTTGCCTCAAGCCAATTTTGACCAAGAACATTTTGTGATATGGAAGTGATTTGTATATCATCATTTTTGTGATAAATGTAGCTCTTGAACACAAAATAACCCACTATTCCACAGTATTACAGTTAAAACTCCTTCCCCAGTAAATCTGTACTACTGCTTTTATTACTACAAAGATACTGTATCTCGACTTCAATGCATTTCCCATTTTTATTCACGGAATAGGCTTGCCTGGATCCCTGGTTTTACAGCAGGGAGCTGGGGCCTGGCCCCCTGTTCCACAGCAGAGATGCTCCTCCAGTTTTGGGGGGCACAGGAATTTCCATTCCCATTCCCATTGCTGTGGGTGGGTGCCCACAGCACCCACCACAACCCCTATTCTGTATCTATTTCAGCAAAAGGGAACACAAAGAAATGCAAAACATCTTCCAAACGACTGTGCCCACAGCCAGGGGCTGCCCCAGCTGTTCATGCAGGTCCACAATGAGCCATTTAATCTCACCAACGCTATTTTAGGTGTCTCACCCCTCCTCCAAGGGTCTCAAACCTTCTGATTCGTGGGTGATGGGAACAAACCAGCCATCTCCAGCTCAGCCCTTCTCCAGAAGGGCAGGGAGGAGACATAAGCCAACCAAAAACATCATAAACCAAAAAAGCTGAGACAAATCACAAATGGAGGTGGATGAGACAGAAGAGGGACATTCCAAGGGTCTGGGTAACACCACTTGAGCTGAACAAACCCCTTTAAATGGAGGGGTTCCCACCACCTCTGCAGAGTGTGGCACCTTTTCAGGTGCACTGTGAGCTTGACAATTGATTTGGACCATAAATTATTAAATAAGCCACTGAATAACCATAATTTAGTAATAAGCTCGAGCCATTACGAGCCTCAGGTTTAGCTGAGCCAGTCTTAGGCAGGAGGGGCTGTAGGTTTAAATCCTTCCCAAAGGATTGGCTGTGCCTCAACAGGTGTTGATTTTAGCACATGTGGACCAGCAGTCTGCCACCAAATATCCTTGATCCTGGAACTGTGTGTACAGAACTTCTGAACAAGATGATTTTTGTGCTATTCAATGACAAGTGCCCAACTTGCTGCCTGCTAAAGGAAAGATGGATAGTTATTCACCTGGAATTTTGCTGGAATAGAAAGATCAGCTCAAGTATAAATTTATGAACTGATTCCCCTCTTCAGAGCATCTTCCCTGGCATCACCTCCAACCTACACTAGGCTTGGTCTCCAAAAATTCCTCTGCTCACCTGCCATGCTCCTCTCCTTATGAGAACGGCCCTGGCTTTAATGGACTGTCCTGGCTGGGAATATCCAGCATTTCCTTTGACAAAACTAAAAGGTATCTTCTGTTTTGCCTGGCTTCTGTCACATCTCACAGCTTTCCCTGTCTTTCCAGAGGAAAAAGGGCTGGGAATGCAAGAAAGGGGCTGATCAGGCAAAATGCCTCTTCTCAAATGGATGGGATTGGCAGTGGGGAAATCAAGACCATCCTGGGAATTGCTGTTTACCAACAGCAACCAGAAACTGCAGAACACTCAGGCCAAGGGATCAGATTTTGCCATTTCTTAGCATTAATTGCAGCACACAAAGACAAGACTGACCCCGTATTCCTCCAAAAGCAGAAGTTCAAGCACTCAGAATGCCTCACATTAAAAAAAAAATAATAATTTTTTAGAGTTTGAGGGTGAAAATTGGTATTACAAGAATATATTTACAAGCAGACTCCTCACTCTACTTCAACTCTGAAGTCTTCCCCCATGCAGGATTAGCAACAAACACACCATGCAAGAGAATTCTTTTGATAGAATAATTTCAGAACTGCTGGTATAACATGAGCCAATTTTCCTTTTGTTTTCCAAGTTTGCAGAAAAATGTGTATATTACACCCTCTGATCTTCTCAGTTGTTGAGATCAATATGTGCAAGTCCTCACAAAAGGGAAATTCTCCTTCACAGCTGCTCCGTGGCTTAAATGAGAGAAATTACAGGTACAGAGCTCTAAAATCTGCCAGGATGCGCAAAAAATTGTAAACTTTGAAAGTAAATCTTCTTCTAAAGGCATGAAAGGAAACTTCAATCTTTCACCAGAGGAAAAAATCTGGAGTTTTTACTTCTCAGGGACCTTTGACCATGGTTAGTTTGGATCTGTCACAACTGTCGAAAACAACGATTATTTCTTCTTGCTATTACATCAAAAACCCAAGCAAGACACCAGGATTTGGCCTACAGCAACGCAACCACTGAGAGGAATTTTTGCCAGGGTTCAATTTGCATGATAAACTGTTGTTAACAGATACCATCTGTTTTTAAATTTAGTAAAAGGGCCCATATTATACAGCTCATTACAAATATTAGTAACTCTTAGACAACGACTCTTGTGGAGTGTGGGTTGGAGCTAATGAAGTAGAAAACTTAAACAACAAATCATTTACAAGTTTTTGTACAGTGGTTCTAATAGAGGGAGCTTATAATCAAAGGAAAATGTAATCACTTATGTTAAGCAATCCATGGACTTAGTCAATGTAGCACAAACAGCCATTATACAAAATTATGACATTAAAAGGAAAAAAGACTACTGCAGACTTTGCATTTTACAGTGTCTGCTACATGGGCTAATAACTTGGAGAGAATTAAACAGGTGAGGCCCCTCGCTTCCAAAACAGCATTTTTCCATCAAATATCCAAAAGATATTCAACCTGGCCTGAGATTTGCTGCCCTGAATTAGACCTGACACTGGTAACAAAGGGGATTCTGTAATGGACATGGGCTCTCACAATGCAGTGCATTAATGGGCATCATGGTGAACATAATCTGTCAGGAACGGTCACAATAAAGATGTTCTCCTGATTAATGTTCCACTAGGCCCGTGCTTAATAATTTATATAATTTGTATTAACTTTCAAATTGCCATCACTGTGGTGGACAAGGAAAAAACACACAAACAGTTCCACATAATAATTTCACCCAGGAAAACATTTTACGTGGCAATTAAAACTGCTGGGTTCATGCAGGAGTAATCGTTCAGGATTTACAGAGATGAATTATTGTGAAGCAAAACTGCATATTTAAACAACATAATAAGAAAAATTCTTCTAAGAGGTCATAAATACTTTATAAATTACATTAATATTGGTGTTTGGTATTACTGCATTTATATTCTTACAGACTGTGTATTTAAATATTATTCCCATAACAATGCATGATTCTATAAAATTAACAAACTTTTAAAATTGTGACAGTCTGCCTTAGAAAAGTGTCTCCATTAATTTTTCTACACTTTGAATAAAGAAATAGCAATGTTACAGTAGTAAAAAATGGTCACTGTGCATTTCTTCACCGAATCCTTGTTTTCCTACATGGAATTCAGCACATTGCACAGCCAGGATGGTGGGTATTGGTCAAGAATATCCTATGCTATCCTATCAGGATGATTAATGAAGGCACCTTTTTCACAGAATGTCAGACTCTGCCTTTTTAACAACTGACCTTTCATAGAATACTACTGAACTCATAATTCCACTTTTGTTCAGTTTCTTATTAGTGGAGTTAAAATTAATACTTATGGGAATGATGGCTAAGGTGATGCACAGTAAATCTTAGAGCACATCAACCTTCTGCAGCAGCTACCAAAGGAATAGTACCTGCATTTGTCTGCTCCAATAGCATAAGTATTCCAGTAAAACTCTGTGTCCTTTCAAAAGACAAATTAGGTCAATATTCAACCCTCTTTCAAGCACAAAGCTGTAAATATGGAGAGAAAAGTTCAGAATGCTCACAAAACAGTTCCTACTGTACACTGTTGAGGGGGTGTTCATCCTGCTGCACTGCTTGGAACTTCCAGGAGGACAGGGACATTTTCAGGAGACATTTTAGCCACACAGCCTGGGAGCTACAGGGACTCATTCCCAGCATGGCCATGTGCAGCTCCATGCCCTAAAAAACACCTCTTCCAGTTGGGAAAAACAGCCCTGTGCTGTGCCAGCCAGCACAGGGATTTTGGGGAAGGCACCAATGTGATGAAGATAATTCTAGTTTTGAACCCCCTACACCAGACAGCTGTCCCAGGTGAACAAAGGCCCCATTTCTTCAAGGTGTTTTGCACCCACCTGGCTGTTCCTGTGGTGTCACACATTAACTGTTCATTTACTGCCACCCCAGAATGCCAAAAATTAATGCTGAAGGAGCAAATTCAGCATTAATGCCACACAAGAATCCCATGTGACAGTGCTCAGGTGACGTGCCATTCCCTGCAGAGGACAGCACAGGACTCTCCATGTCCCCTCTCCTCCAGGAGTGCCACCCCCTGCCTGCCACCCTCCCAGCCCATCACAAATGAGCCAGGGCTGGATTCCAGCTCAGGGTGACAGATCACAGCTGTCACTGCTCCTTCCCAGCAATGTCCCACCACCTCCTTCTCCCTGGAAGTTGTTTCAGCTGCCCTGCAGTCTCCTCCTGGTCCCCTCCAGCACCTGAGGAAGACAAGAGATGAAGGCTGACCGCAAACAGCTCCAGCCTGTCGCTGCTGCCACACCTCCAGGGACAGGGGCACACAGGGATGGTGACACTGCTCCAAGGAAATCCCACACAGGTCTGATAGCAGCTACCACAGCAGTGCTGGCTGCACCAAACTGTCCTGCCCAGGGAGATGTGAGCTGCTGCTGCTCCATTTCCCAGGCTCTGTGCCATCCCTGCACCACTCCTGCTCCTCAGCACAAACCCCGGTGCTTCTGAGCACAACTCACTGCTCTGGACTGAGAGAGGGTGGGTTTGGATTAGAGATTAGGGAGAAATCCTTCCCTGGCAGGGTGGCAGGCCCTGGCACAGGTGCCCAGAGCAGCTGTGGCTGCCCCTGGATCCCTGGCAGTGCCCAAGGCCAGGCTGGACACTGGGGCTGGGGACAGGGACAGTGGGAGGTGTCCCTGCCATGGCTGGGGTGGCACTGGGTGGGCTTTAAGGTCCTTACCAACCCAAATCAATCTGGAATTTTGATTCTAAGATGCCTGAGCAAAAAGCAGCTCAAATAAAATACACTGCAATGTGTTTAGTTACAGGAGAAAAACACTAAAAAAGCATATGAGCTTAAATCTTCAGTAAGGACATTCATTAACATAACTGGCTCTATTTTTATGCCTTTTTAAAACCCTGCCATCAACTCTTTCCCTTCATCATTATACATTAACATTCCTAAACCCTGAAGCCACAAGCTCCAGACAGCTTCCTATCCTTGAAGGTATTTTAAGGCGATAAAGATGGGAAACTTTTTATTGGTACACGAAGATCAAAATCCACGCTCCGGCAGCGTCGGAGCTGATGTCAAACACTTAAGACCTCACACAACTGGCAGCAAATCTGTTGTAAAATGTTCAATAACGGCAGCAAATTGCAGCTTAATTTTTCTCTACACATTCATTGGCATTCATGTGAGGTCCATTCCATCCATTAGGAGGGAAGGCATCTGCATTATGGCTAAATATTGTATGTTGCAAACAGAGCAGTGTTTGTGCTGCTTCAGCCCTTGCAAACCAAAGAGGGCTTCACCCTAAATGAGTGTTTCCAGAACAAAGCTAAAGGACACTGGATGCATTTCAACCTCCCATTGGAGCTCAGGGCTTTTTGTGAGGTCAACTGTGGCATAATTTAACTGTTCCATTACTGGAGACCTGAAGGCTGCTCCATGGCTGGAGACCTCCAGCCATGCATTACATTAATATCTACGGCTTGAAAAATAAACTCTTCCAAAAATTTTTTTTTTTTTCCAGAATCAATTTTACTGCTATTCCAAAAGGAAAAATATCTCCTTCTCCTTTCAGGCTCCAGAAATGCCTTCACACCAGGAGAAGGATAGGTGTTTTCCCTGCACAACAAACAACATTTCACAACTTTATCATGGTCAAACACTCAGAAGTTGCCAGAGAAAAGAATCACCTCTGAAAAGCAGGAAAAACGCACTGAAATAACGAGTCATGTTTGCTCGAGATGGGAAGTCATTCCTTAACAAGACTCCCAATTTAAAAGTGCTGGGTGGATAAAAAGGCTTTTCCCAATTAATGTTCACACATGTGTCTCCTGCAGCCCAAAACAAAGCAGACTTTCCAATTCTGACAGTGCCACTCTGACAGGGCCTGCAGTCGTGTGAGTCTGAGTTCCCTTGGTCACAAATCATCCTAATTACTTTGGAATTTTGGTAACAAGTGAGAGACCTGAAAGAAATGTATGGAGTGAAGACAAAGTTAGAATGTGAATGCAGACAAAGCAAAAAGGTAATGCAAAGAAATGGAAGAATCAATAGGATTTATTTCATTATTTCTGCAATGCTAACATGCAATAAATTAGCGAATAAGAGCTCATTCTGATGGCTCTTTTCAAGAGTTCCATAAAACTAAGAATTAAGATGCAGCAAGCTTTTGGAATAAATATCAATAAGTAAATGATATAATTCAGCAATTTCTTTAGTGATCCAGATGATAAAGCCTACCCAAAGCAGCCCTTCTTGCCATTCCTGTACAAGTTACAAAATATCAAACAACAACAAAAAACCCAGCAAATCTTTAGTACTAGAAATCCCTAAAAGTGACTGTTTGGGTGACACTGCTTTCAGAGTGTGAAATTTTACTGTACAAGCAATTTTGTAGCCTATAAAAGAATTCACTATTCTAGATCCTCATCAGAGGGAAGCTCAGTCTGCCTCATCCCTATCAGCAAGTAAAAAGTGTCACCAAGAACGTGTATTTTTGTTTTCCTTCAGCTTCGTTATACCTGGGGGTTGTTTTTTCGGCCACTTGACACCTTTCTACTGTGATTTACCCTCACTTCAGCCAACAGACTCCTTGTTCACTTTCAAACTACCTGCACGCACTGGCAATCACACCTACCAGGAAGGTTTTTTTTTGTCCCTGTCTGCTTTTGTTTTGCTGCAAGTCCTACGAGAAAGGATTCCAAGGACGCGTTTCCCAGAACAGGCAGGAAGCGGGACACGCTATCCCAACCCTGAGGATATCCTCTGTTCCACACTGGGACATAAATCTCAAAGCCCAGAGGATTTCTGCATCAATGAGGAGCATCTGGACAAGCTCAGAGCCACAAGCAATATGACCCAGCCTGCAGAGAACTCCTGACCTACAGGAGTTCAGAGCTGATCCCAACCATGACCGACAGGAAAATGGGGATCTGCTTCAACACAACCAGAGCAGCAAAGGCAAAAAAACCTCCCAAAATATTCAAGAAATCAATAAAAACCCCACAAGCAACTGCACCCGCCTTGGTTTGTCATCCCTGCTAGCATGAGCAGAAGAAATTAAAGAAAACCAGGCTGTTTCAGAGAATTCAGGTAGAGGTGGAGAGAGCCAAGACAGTCCATGGTGCAAGGATCAGGTCAGTGTGGGCTTGGAATTCCAGAGGTACAAACAGAAAGACATTTTCTATATTCTTCAGGTGTCCATTTAAAATTAGAACAAACTCTTCTCAGAGGTGAAGAACATTCAGGAGCGTGAAGAATGATTACTTCCAAATTATTGAGGTATTACAGCTCAAATTGCCTTAATAGGAGCTGATTTATATTTATGGCCAAGTTTCATACAGCCTTTAAACTTTCCACAACTCCTCCCCCAAGTCAGATCATTGAACTTGAAGACTTTAAAAAATAAGGCAGGAAATATTTTCTATTCTCCTCTGCCCATATATGCAGCCATCTACACACCAGGATATTTAGTGTAGTTATCCAGCTGAAAGTTTTTGGTCAGCACAGTTGTATTTTATATATTAATAAAATCAAAGAACCACAGAGTTGTTAAGGCTGGAAAAGACCTTTAAGATCACCAAGTCCAACCATCAACCAGCACCACCATGTTCACCTTTAAGCCATGTCCTCAAGTGCCACATCCACGTGGTTTTGGAACACTTCCATGGATGGTGATTCCATAGTTTCCTACAGCATCTTGTACCCCATGAGCTCTGTGGCTGGTGACCATCAAAACCTTGGTGTCCTTCCATGATGCTCCACACACCAATAAATGCAGAGGTCTCTTGGCCATGAGTATTCCAGGAATGCCTTGATGTTCCCAGCCAGGAACCACCACTCTTCCAGGGAGATTTGTTCTCCTGGGCAGCTACCTGGGGTACAACCCTGACCCCACTCTTAGCAACAATCCAGACATTTCCTACTGGAGCAGGAATGTCTAAAAGAGCATCTGTCTAAGATTTTCAAGGCCTTTCAGTGATTTCAATGCCTAAAATAAGACTTGGAATATTAGTTTATTGTCCAGATAAACAATCTGGATGGACAGTCTGTAGATTCCAAATTTTACCAAGGTAGGCAGCATACCAGCTTGGTCCTGAAACATATCAAGACATTTACTCATGTGGGTCTATGAATGTGGAAAAAACCTCATATTTTTGAACTTTTTCCTTCTAATTCTGGACAGGCTTTCCACGTGGAGTAGAAAGCAGTCAGCGTTTTCCCAGCTAAAACTCAGTGAGCACTGGACGCCGTTCCTGACCACAGGAACCACCCTGGCAGCTCTGCCCAGCAGCTCCAGGATCAGATCTGTGTGTGTGTGCACATGTGAAAGCAGCAGCTGCACCTATGAAACAATAAAGCCCTGCACCCTGGCGGGCTGTGACACTGATGGAGCATCGCCAGCAGCAGGATGCTCGGAGAGGCTGTTCATCATCATCACCTGAGCACAAGCAAAACCCAACTGTGGGATGACAAAGCCAGGGGGACGGGCATCAATAAAGCACAGGAAAAACAAATGACACGAAAACAACTGACTGGGAACCTAAAGGACAAAGTTTCTAACTTAATCTCATTATTTCTTGCTCTGAGCTGGCAGAAGGAAAGTCCTCTGCCACAGCCTGCAGACAATTCTGACTTCGTGTCTAAATCTACGTTATTATGATAATAACAGGAAAATAAAACACGATTTACAATCTATTAGTACAAGTGACAATTTACATATATCAGCAGCCTATAGCAAGAAGCCTCTCAAAGGTCAAAATTAACCAAACAAATTGAGAAATGCTCCAAACTCCATTTTTGATCAGCTGACCACAACAGTTATTCAGAAATTGAGAAGCAATCAAAAAGTTTTTATCACCAGCAAGTGCCCTTTTGAATAAGCAATGAGGCAATAATGAGAATTTATCACTTGAAGAATTTATGTGCACTAAACAGCTTTAAATTTTTCTAAAGCCAACAGGAATTTATTTCTTACCCAGAATCAGTGAGAACCAGCAAAGATGAGCTGGTGGGGTCGATCTACAAGAGGTTCATCCTTGGAACTATTTTAATTTAATGAATAAACATTTTAAGGAACTTTGTAAAGTTAGATTTAAGTAAGGCAAATACTGCAGGCTCCAATGAAACCATTCCAACCCTGGATGGATGGAACAGCTCCTGTTCATTCCTGGTGAAGAGAAAACAACTCCCCATCCCAGGGCACGGCACCTCACATCGCTGCCAATCTGATCAGACTCTGAACACTGATAGAAAATGAGAATGAGATGTGAGATGGAAACCAGCACTAAATGTTTAATATGATCAGCAATTCACAATTATTTCTTAAGTGTCTTTTCCCTGATAACTTTTTCCACTGCATGATCTTAGTGAGAAGATAATGGGAGATGCTGCTTTTGAATAAGTTATACATTGCCCCCGCTTTACTTGAACCTCGCAATGCCACCATTATTAATATTTTTCCTCCACAAAACAGCAGTAGCCTCCCAAAGAAAAAGTCCTTGACCAAAATATCAGAGGATATTAAACTGAGAAGTGATCTACTGATGCAAATCATTAAATCTATTTGCATTTGCTTACTGAACCCTAACACAGAAATTAAACTACATAGTGTGGGAAAAGAGCTGGTTTTGCATGGTTAAAAGGAGACATCTTGGAAGATCCAAGCTCTATGTCATTAATTTTCCTTCTTCCCCTCATTAACAAGTAAAATGTTTTCACTGCTTGAAAAGTTTTAATAAATAGGAAAAAGCAGGGCAGCTGACATAAGTTTTTAATGTAATATACAAGAGCTTTTAATATTTTTACATATATTAATGTAAAAGCTAAAAATAAATGTTAAAAGGTTACATTTGTGAAGAAAGAAAAATGGCATTTACAGTTACAGGGTAAGGTTTTAGAATTTAACTCTTTCTCTCCCGGCATGGGGTGCTGAGGAGCATTTGCCATTTCCCTGAAAATCCCTGGAATTGCAGAGATGAGCCACTGCAGAAGCACCTGGGGGTTAAGGACACACATTCCCTCCCAGCTCTGAGCTCCAGGGTGATTTAGTGGGCTTTGTCCTACCAAGTCTTAAATTCTTTTTATAGAAGGAATTACGGGAGGCATTTTAAGAACAGCCATAATTAGCACAAGCCCTGGCAGGGTGAGACCTTTGGGTTTCACTGAAATGTGCGAGCCAAAGTGGCCAGGGAGGACCAGGAACTGCTGCTGCCAGCTCCAGCTGGAGCTGGGAAGAGCCATCCAACACCAAAAAGCCAAAAGCATCCCAGGATACATCACAAGGAGTGTGACGAACAGCTCAGGGGGGATTCTCCCCCTCTCTCCTTGAGAGATCTGGGCTCCTCAACATGAAAACCTGGAGCTGCTGCAGCAAATCCAGAGGAGGTCACAGAGATGCTCTGAGGGCTGGAGCCCCTCTGGAGCCAGGCTGGGAGAGCTGGGGGGGCTCACCTGGAGAGAAGGATCCAGGGAGAGCTCAGAGCCCTGCCAGGGCCTGAAGGGGCTCCAGGAGAGCTGGAGAGGGACTGGGGACAAGGGATGGAGGGACAGGACACAGGGAATGGCTCCCAGTGCCAGAGGGCAGGGCTGGATGGGATATTGGGAACTGGGAATTGTTCCCTGGCAGGGTGGGCAGGCCCTGGCACAGGTGCCCAGAGCAGCTGTGGCTGCCCCTGGATCCCTGGCAGTGCCCAAGGCCAGGCTGGACACTGGGGCTGGAGCAGCCTGGGACAGTGGGAGGTGTCCCTGCCATGGCAGGGGTGGCACTGGGTGGGATTTGGGGTCCCTCCAACCCAAAGCATTCCATGATTTCTGCTGGGCAGAGAGCCATGGCACTGACCTGATGGCTTCAAACCTTGAGTTTTAACACGGACAATGCTGTGCCTGAACACCTCGAGCCCAGGTTCAGAGTGCAGAACACAAAGCTCTGCTGCTCAGCTGGGCTGTGTTTGTAACCCTCGTGGTTGGCCAAGACTCCTAAACCAAGACATGTTAGAACAGCCCAGTGATCAGTTTTACAGTGCTGATATTTTAAACCAGCAAAAATAACAACAAACTGTATTAGATAATATAACTTGTGCAGACACTCACTTGAAAATAACACAAATATGACTCTTTCTTTCTAGTGTGGAAGATGCAGAGCTGTAATAGTGCTGAAAAATGATTCCACCAAAGAGGAGTGGGAGAATTTGTCTATGCAGCATCATCTCCTCGAGGAATTCCACAGAAAATAAATCCTTTCCTGACGCCCTGCCCTGTGCTGTGCCACAGATACAGGGCCTGGTATGTCTTTACTAATGCCAGGAGCAATTCAGGCCAGGAGTGGAACCTTTTCACTTCTGGTGCCAGAGGTAGATTAATGCAGTGGAGCATTTTTCCATTGCAAATCCTTGCTATAAGGATGGGAAAATGGGCTGCATAATGACATGGATTATGTTTCTATTATGTACCAGAATTAGTGGGTGTTTTCAATATTGCAACTCTTCATCTTGGGTTTCCTCCCTGACTTCTGTGGACCGAGAAAAACATTTAGATGCACAGATAGTGCTGGGAAAAATTTAGAGCCACAGAGTTGTTTTGGGATGAAACAGAAGGGTGTGAGCACAGACACACCTGGATGTGGATAACAGGAATCCTTCCTGCAGCTCTCCTTGAGGGAGAGAATTGAACCACAGAAGTGTTTTGCTGACAGGTGTCTGTAAGAGCAACCTGGAGAGCCCTGACTACCAAATGCTGTGATGGGAGCAACGTGCAGGGCTTGAGCAGAACCAGCATGGCAGGGGTTTGTAGAATTCCAGGATGGTTTGGGTTGGAAAAGACCTTAAAGCCATGGCAGGGACACCTCCCACTGTCCCAG
>VWZP01001397.1:96687-202292 GCA_013396995.1 Dicaeum eximium | reverse complement strand
CTGTCCAGGTGAGGCCCCCAGGTGTCCCAGCAGAGCTGCTCCATGCTCTGATCCTTTGGTGCCTCCTCTGGATTCTCTGCAGCAGCTCCAGGTCCTGCTGTGCTGGCCCAGCTCTGCAGGTGGGGCTCACCTGGGCACAGGGGCAGAATTCCCCTTTCCTGCTGCCCACAGTGGCACCAGCCCAGGGCACAGGGCGTCTCTGGGCTGTGAGTGAATGTGGCCAGCTCATGTCCAGATTCTCATCCACCAAAAAATCTGCACTTTTATTTTTTTGCACAGAGCCCTCAAAGGCTTCTCCTCCAAGATTTCAGGAGAAAACCACAACTGAAGACTTGCAAAACCCACTCCTGTTTGAATCCTGCAATGCTGCCTTTGACAGATAATAGAAATGCAGCCGTGCTGTCAGGGAAAATAACACAGCTAAAGTCTAGTATTGATTACAGTGGAGTTGCTCAAGATTCACTTCAGCTTCAGTGAGAGAGGAACGTGGGTTTTGCTAATCATGCAGAATTAAATTCACCAGCCAGACCTGACAGTAAAACTTTGCCCACAAACCACTTCTAAAACCATGTGAAACCACATCTGTGAGCTGTACTACATGTCAGGCTAAGCTCTAAAAACATGCAGAAAGTTATTTTGTTTATGGTGTGGAAACACCACTTCCAATAAAAAGTTTTCTTAGCTTGATGCAGCATAAACAATCTGTAGCTTCTCCACAAGAAACTATGAAAAACCCTAGCCCAGTTTATTTTTAATAAAAGGAGGACTATGCTATATAATAACTCTTCCTGCCACATCCACTGAATCTGCTGAAATAAAGATTGATGCCTGGATATTTGTAGAGACTTCTACCAGAGAAGGTAATATTTCTTTTTTCCTTTCTTTCCTATTTTTTAAAATACACTTTCCTGTTATTTTGAAGTAATTTGAAGTAACAAGCATCATCTCCCTATTACCTAGGCATCTGCATGTTTTGTTTCCAGGACAAGTGGCAGAAAACTCAATGAGATTTCTGAGAGCTTTGTGCCACAAGTTAAAAGATATTTGGAAATGAAAGGTTTTCTTTGAAAGAGGAACATTCATGTAAGAGTGATCTTCTGGTGAGTGCTCCACACAGACACCACAAGCACGCTCTCACTTTGCTCACCAGTTTGAAAACCAACGTTGTCAGCACTGGGAGGGGTTAAAAGGCCAAAATCCCAGAGATCTGAACAAGCATCACCCAGATGAACCAGGTGCTCTCCCAGCCAAAGCAGCACCTTGAAGGTTCTGAGAACAAGGCACTTCAGAAGTAAGGAACGGGTGGGAGTGGTTATGGATTTGTCCACAGTCACTGGTGTTTTAACACAGAATCGTGGAATTGTTAAGGTTGGAGAAGGATCATCAAATCCAACCATCAACCAGCACCACCAACCATCAAGGTCCTCAAGCTTGAACCACCGAGGGATGGTGACTCCAACACCTCCCTGGGCAGCCTATTCCAAAGCTTTACAGCCCTTTCCATGGAAAAAACTTTGATTGATATCCACCCTGAGCTCCCCTGGCCCAGCCTGAGGCCGTTCCCTCTCCTCCTGTCCCTGTCCCTGGGAGCAGAGCCCGACCCCCCCGGCTGTCCCCTCCTGGCAGGAGCTGTGCAGAGCCACAAGGTCCCCCCTGAGCCTCCTTTGCTCCAGGTGAGCCCCCTCAGCTCCCTCAGGGATTCTCCAGCCCCTTCCCAGCTCCCTCAGGGATTCTCCAGCCCCTTCTCAGCTCCCTCAGGGATTCTCCAGCCCCTTCCCAGCTCTGTTCCTTTCCCTGTTCCCACTCTCCATTTAGAGCTCATCCCAACCCATTAATTTCTTTACCCTAAGTATGTTCTCTGGCTCCTTCAGGTTTTATCCTGGATCATTTCAAATAGAAAATCTCTGTTGTTACATGATAATCAGGGAAGAACTTGAATGAGGAAGAGTGGAGCCTCTTCCAAGCCACACTGCCAACAATCCTCTGCTCACATTAAGTCACATCAGATGTTCCTGGTAAACCAGGAATCCACTCCAAGCAGCAGAGCAGTCACACCCCTACCTCCTTCAGTGGGTTTTTACTGTGCCCCTGAGCTCCACTAAGTTTCTTAGCCTTGGCTGATGCTCAGTGGAAAAATAGGAGGAGTGGCACTCTCCCAAATGCCTCCCACTTGTGGCATCAAAGTGAGATATCACTCTCAGTACATTTTACAGTATGAGGAATGAAACAGTTAGCAAAGTTGACATTTAAACCATCACCACTGGCTATGATTAAACACCTTGGAGATGAGCAGAGTGGTTCACACCTCTCCAAGTTATTGTTCCAGGCTCTTATCAGACGCCCTGCCCCGCTGCCTTTGCACACACCTGAGATTTTCCTTCCATCTCTAATAGCTGGAGGCCTGCTTAAACTGAGATTCTGGAGAGTTTCTGATAATGTTCCAGTGGCAGAGAGAGATTGTCTGAAACCCTGGTGAACTTCTTGGACTGCAGATTCACCCTAAAAGGTTGAGGCAGATCAATAATACAGGAAGGGCCAAACTGGCTCCTTGCTCCTCCTCTGATCTCCCTCAGTATGATGGAGGGAAATGAAACACTAAGGAAAATTGTAAAATTACCTGCAGGGAACACAGAGGGCAGATGAGATCACACTGCTTCTGAAAGAGCCCAAAGGGGAGCCTGGGTGTATTCCTACAGCAGCAGGAAAATGCAGGGTTTAACCATCTGTCAGGCTGCCCAACTTTCCTTCCCAACCATGCAGGAAGAACCCAACACCTTCTCTGCAGTCTCCCAAACTCAGTTCACACCAACAGACACAATTCCCCAGCCCAGGAGGAGGAGCAGACCTGCAGGTGCTGTCTCCTGCAGGAGATGGCAGCTCAGGCTCCTCTGGCAAGCTCGAGCTGGTCCCACAGCCCAGCACCCCAGAGAGCCAGGAGGGGCTGTCCCCAAATCATCCCCACCTTAGGATGTCCCATCCAGTGACAGACCACAGCTGCTCAGCTGAGCTTTCCAGTGCAAAACTTAACGCATGGTGGCATCCTCAAATCTCAAGGTGAATAAATAATACTCCACACTAGGGCATCACCTGGGATCTGTGCCCACCTTTCAGATGGCAAATTTAACTCTCATGTCACAGACATGAAATCAGAAGGATGATGGTGGTCATCCCCCCCATGTGCCCAGCAGGATTTTCCAACCACACGCTGAAAGCTGCTTAGTTTTCCCCAAAACATGTTCTACTGCAGCACTTTTAGTAAAATCCTCCAGTTCTCCCAATACTTCCCTGCCCCACGCTGACCAGGCAGGGAGCTGGCAAAACCAGGGTGGTTTTCCTGAGGGAAAAGAGAATTCCTGAGAAAATCTGGATTTTTGCAACACAGGGAGAAACTGCCATCCCAATGCCAAGTCAGCAGCCCACATTTCCAAAGTATTTTGTGCTGTAAATGTTCAGCAGAGGGAAAGCCATGGTTTGTGTTACTGTGTGGGATCCCCTGCTCACCAAGGGGATCATTTACTCCTGCACCTCTGGAATGAGACAAGGCTTCTCAAAACAGCCATCCTGGTGTGGGAACACCACAGCTGACAGCAGAACAGCAACAAAAAACCAAATTCTGAAACTCCAAAGCTGCTGAAGACACTTTCAAGTAAAATAACAGTAAAAGAAAGGGAGTTTTTCTTTTGGACATGAACAAGAAGTGTTAAACATCTGCAATATTTCATGTTGGGAGGCTGGAGGAATATTGACCAAAACCAATCATTGCATTGGCATGTACTGAAAGAAAAACTACAACAGCTGATATAGCATGAAATATATATATTACATACTATTATTATATATTGTATATAATAATATATATATAAATATAACTTACATTATACATATAATGCATATACATAGCTTATACACACTTAAGGGTTATAATATAACTTACATTATACCTATACCTATACCTATACCTATACCTATATCTATATCTATATCTATATCTATATCTATATCTATATCTATATCTATATCTATCTATCTAAAATACATATACACAGTTTATACACACTTAAGGGGTTTTTTTTAATATAAACTGTGAAGCTGAAGTTCTTAGAAATAAATAAATTTATCCAGATTAAGATGTCAAACCTTCAGGGACCTGTTTGGATCAGGGCATCCTCATCACAGAATCCCAGACTGGTTTGGGGCCCCCAGATCCCACCCAGTGCCACCCCAGCCATGGCAGGGACACCTCCCACTGTCCCAGGCTGCTCCAGCCCCATCCAGTCCCAGGAATGGGATGCACACCATGAATTTCAAAAGCCTGGATAAAGATGCCTCCTCTCCAAAAGAAACCATCCCTCTGTGACGTGTCTGGACTTTTAAACCCCGGCAGCTTCCCGAGGAGCAGAATAACCTCAGGTTATTACAATTAGTTTCATCTCATTAATAGATCAATTTCTTTCAAGCATACTGAAACTGGGTTTTACTTTGTTGCTTCTCCTTTTAGGCTCCATTATAGTCTGTGTTCTTAAGTTTTAAGGAGAGCCATCAGTGAGGAGGTTGTAATCTCAGGTGATTAATTGCAGAGCATTTTACAAGCTGTAAAACAGAGCGAGATCTCCACAAAGCGATTATGCCATTAACCAGGGGCTCTTATCAGATTTTTCTACAACTACCAGGTTTGTCTGACAGATTGCAAGTCTTAAGTATTTATATATTTCAAAGGTTTACTTATTTTTGTTGTTAAAAAACCCTAAAATCTCTATTGATTGTTACATGCAATTCCACATGAGAAGTCCCAAGCACCGTGGAGCAGAATACCAATATTTATTACCAGACTTGTGCTCATTATGGTCCTCTCTGACAGAGGTCCATTAAAATCAATTTTTATGTTTCTTATGTTTTTTTTTTTCTACCCAATGTTCTTGCCATGGCGTTTATTAGCCAGTTAGGAGAAACACCAGGCACTGCTTTGTTTTTATTTTATTCTGTCGAAAATAATGAGGCCAGATTTAACAACTATTCACTAGCGATGAGTAGAAGAGATTAAATGTTATACTTCAGCACAAACATTTACAGATGGCTTTAAAATTTTTAGAACTTTATCAGTGCTAAAGACAAAAGGAAGTCCCACCTTTCTTCTTCAGATTTAAATTCTTAAAGCAATCATAAAACTACTCTTCTTGCCTTTAGCTTCAGAGTAATTCCTGAGTGATAGACCCTCTAATGTAACAATTTTTGCACATAAATCATGCAGCCTGTGAGGTTAAGAGTTACCAAGATGCCACTAATGCCTCAAGATGAAGTGAAGTCAGCTCACCACTGAGAAAAGCAAAGGTCTAGAACAGGTAAAAATTAAACTTTAGGAAAAGGATCTAAACTGTCCAACTTCTGCTGAAAAACAGGATCATGAGAACCTTCAACCGGAGAACATGGCCACATTACAGGTGAGCAAACCAAATGTCCTGGTAAAACAAAACCAGATTTTTTAACCAGATGTTCTGGTAAAAGAGCAGCACCCATCCCTACAGATGGCTCTGAGAGCCCCCAGATCTTTTTCCTACTCTTATTCCACTCACTCACTGACATTTGCCCTTCACAGGGTGAAGATCCTCATCCCCTGGGGTTGTTCCCCAGGCAGATTTTGCTCTGCAGCAAAGCCAAGTTTCAACTTTACCCTAAATACCCATTTAATTCCATTCCTCATCAGCAGAAATCCAGCACTTAAACCAGAATCTGAAGAAAGTGAAGCAGTTATTTCCATATCACTGGAGCTGGCAAAACTGTGAAATCCAGAGGCTTCAGAGCTTTTGTATGGGAGGCAAAAACATATTTCAACCAGAATACACATTATGCTCCATATTCCTGATTAATTTCACACCCATTTCAGTTACAAGGAGAATAAAATAGGAAAACAGGCATCCTACAAATCTATGGAGAATTTCAGAAGCAAACACAGGATGAAAAAAAGACAATGTTGAGAAAAGAAGCCAAACCTGTTTGAGTCTTGTCAGTAGAAGCATCGATGTACGATGTGGAAAAGTGGAATTTAATTACCAAATCCAGTTGAAAGACCAGTCTTAGAGAAGTCTGAGAAGGTCTAAGAAGTCTTGATTTTGGCAAAGAAATTTGGCATAGAAATTTAGCATCTAATTCTGAATTAATTCAACTTTCCTTCTAAAAATGTCACTGAACATTTCCTGACAAATAAGGGAAATAATCGAAGATCTGAGCAGGACAGATGGACTCCAGCAGACTGAACACAACTTATAACAAAAAGGAAAATGTACTGATGCCTCCTCAGCCAGGCCTGGATTTGAGACATCACCTCCACTGCCACTGTGGGATCTGTTCCAAACTCCAGAAGACATTACAGCTCTGGAAAAACAACTAAAGCTCTCATGAGTACTACACAGTAATTGAAATAATCAGTCAATCCTGCTTCTGCCTGTTGAAGCATAGATATATAAAAATATAAAAACAGAGGTGGGTCTAGAAGATCTGTGAGGTGTCCAAGGAGATTTTACCCTCAGTGACATTTATATGTGTACCAAAAATTAAGAGAGGCAGGAGATTCTTTCTAAACTTACATTAAAAACACTGAGTGTTTAAAATGTTTGATAACATTTTTGAGGCAGCGGAGTAATTGATGTATTTTGGAGTCCTTAAGGGCACAAGATCCCCCTCCCAGTAGGATTAGCAAAAAAAAAAAAGTGCTTTCAGATCCTCTCCTTGGGCAATCTCCTTGCTCCAGCACAAACACAGCCACAGGATCAATAGGACATGAACTCACCCACTTGGCAGCAGGCTCATTTTGGGAAGTTTTATTTCGTGTACGCCCATTTCACAGCCCGAGATCTCCATCCTTCCCACGGGGCTGAGCAGAACCACCTGCTTCTCCTTGCATGGAGATCCTCCCTGCTTGGAATTCACCTGTTCAAGGAAACAAAATCCTCTTTAACTGCAGGAATTTTCACCAAGGAACAGATTTGAGTAGTTTTCAAAAGCAATTTGAAAAAAGCAAGGAAATAGTGAATTTCAAGTTTCCTCAACTACGGCGTTCACTTTCAAAATTCCAACTTAAAATGATCTATCCTCCGAAGTCAGCACCTAAATCAAAGTCTCAAAAAAAACATTAACTAGCAGCATAGTGATCTTCATAAAAATGTGAAATAGCAGCAGTTTCATGGCTGGTTTATCAGCTAAAATCTGATGTGTTGTGACACTTATTTAAAACAGGATTGTTGTGACAACAAAGTAGATTCGGTGGTTTAGAGCAGCCGTGTTATGCAAATAACAGCTGGAACACAAATAGAATATGTCTGCTAGAAAAGAAAACACATGAAAAAATCAATCATTCCTTAGGAAAAGAAGCATATTTTTATTCCCATTGTTACCAGTCTGGTTTTACGATTACTGATAGGATGTAGTTGGAAACAGCTGCCAAGTATTTCTCAATATTGGAGAAGACCAACAATAACAGACTTGTCAAATTCATCTTGGCTTAAAAAACCACCCCAGTCTAGATGTGTGAGTTGTATGCAGAGTTTGTTTTGTACCATCACTGCAGCAGGACAGGACAGAACACCACCAGTGTGTCCACTGCACTCACCCAGACTCCAAACCCTTGGTCCAGACCACAAAACATCCTGTGCTCCAAAGAGCTCAACTCACGTGAAACTGGGAAAAAAGGGAACAACCGAGAAACTGTGAGGCAGCACGAGGTAACTCCATCAGCAAACACAGAATAAAAGCTCCTACAACTGCTAGGGACGGAAGGGACCTTAAAAACCACTTATTTCCACACCTCCCACTGTCCCAGGCTGCTCCAGCCCCAGTGTCCAGCCTGGCCTCGGGCACTGCCAGGGATCCAGGGGCAGCCACAGCTGCTCTGGGAATTCCATCCCAGCCCCTCCCCACCCTGCCAGGGAACAATTCCCAATTCCCAATATCCCTTCCAGCCCTGCCCTCTGGCAGTGGAAGCCATTCCCTGTGCCCTGTCCCTGCACTTGGCCTCTTGAACTTCATGAGGTTTCCTGCAACACTTAGAGACCAACAATTCCTCGGATTTATTTTATTTACTTCCCTGTGTTCAAGGCTGGACGGGGCTTGGAGTAACCTGGTGCAGTGGAAGGTGTCCCTGCCCATGGGATGGGATGAAATGAGATTTAAGATCCCTTCCAACCCAAACCATTCTGGGATTCCATGAATGACAGAGCAGGGGTGCAGCAGGAGCCAGGAAGGTCCAGGCAGGGTGACTTACAGCTGCCCACTGCTCACAGCTGGACAATAATTAGTTGTTTTCCAAATAAGAGAATTTTTTCAAATCCCATTATTAAGTGCTGTGGAATGAAGTCACATCTGTGAGTAATACAATCAGTGTGAGAGAGCAGGAAAACCATCAAGTTGACAGTTTTGCATAACTAGAGCAAAAGTAAACCTAAACCCCTGAATTTTGGGAAGCTCTTGCACAATTCCTTCATTACAGACAGGGAGCAACCAGAGCAATCTCACTCAGCTTGGAGAAGTCCAGGAACTGCAGGCTCCCTGTGGGTTATTCATCTTGCTGCAACCCCAAATGCTGAACAAGCAAATGTTTGGTGGCATCACAAAGAAACTCCTTCCCAACCAACTTTCTCCATGTTCCTTCTCCCTCCTGGAGGACACGGGAGAACTTCTTTGGAGCAGCATCTCATTGCAGGAGTCAGCAAACAAGCAGTAAAAGTTTACATATGTGGAAAGCCAGCAGACATTCTTCATGTTTATTGGTGTGACAGCCCTGAACCAGATGCACTGAACCTCACATCATGTGCTCCATGTGTAACAAGCCCGGGATCAGCTCTTCCAGCAGAACAAACACCAGGATGCAGGGAGCAGCAGAGAACTATCAATAACCCTCTGAGCTCTCTCCAAGTTGAACTAAGCTTTATGGATGAAGCCTTGAGTGACTGCACCTCCCATCTGCAGCCTTGTTTAGCATATTCATCGGGCAGCAATATTCAGAAGGTTTATTTTTCCAAAAGAACGAAGTTGCAGGACACCAACCCACATCCATACACAGCTGGGTTGGGATGCTCCAGGATGAAGGTCACTGGCACAGGTACAATGCACTCTCCTCTGTCCACACACTAATTGTGTTATTTAGGCTGGATAGGAGGAGAAATTTCCTCACAGAAAGGGCTGTCAAGCACTGGAACAGGCTGATGAGGGAAGTGGTGGAGTCACCAACCCTGGAAGTGTTCCAAAAACACGCGGATGTGGCACTTTAGGATGTGGTTTAGTGGTGAGCACAGTGCTGGTGCTGGCTGGACACTTCCCCTGGATCCCTGGCAGTGCCCAAGACCAGGCTGGACACTGGGGCTGGAGCAGCCTGGGACAGTGGGAGGTGTCCCTGCCATGGCTGGGGTGGCACTGGGTGGGATTTGGGGCCCCTTTCCAACCCAAACCACCCATGATTTATGAAAAATTGGAAGAATTCTGACCAGCTCCTGCATCATCTCCACCCTCATTCTGCCCTTCCACTGCAATACCTACAAATCTGTGTCAAAATATCTTGTGATTTTGAGATTATGTAGGAAAAAAATATGATTTTTAGAGAGGAAACATCTCCTGCCAACCTCTGGAGTTTTCCCAAAGAAATAAAACCACAGCTGCAACATTTGTAAGTTTACCTCACCAGACTGCTAAATACAGCAAACTGGAAGATTGTAATATTATTTAAATTTGCATTAAGCAACTTTCACACTACAATAAATAATTCAAATATTTCTATGTTCTGTTGCTCCTAACACCCCCAAAAACTCCACTGGATATTGGCCTGACATCCTAGAATCCAATTCATATCCATAATGATGAACAGAGAAATAAAAAAGGCAGAGAAATCTTGAGAATCAACAAGGCCAAAAAAAACCAAAACCTGTAAAACCTGTAGCAAAGCATTTCTATGCTCCATGTCCTCCGAGAAAATAAACTGTGCTTTCCAGAAAAGTCCAGAGAGCAAATCCTGACTTTCCTTTCAGTATTATGGAGAACTGCATCCTTCCCATCAGAGCCCTATCTCTGATGGATCTCCCCTCCACAGCTTTTTCCATTTCCTTCACTCTGCTTTTACAATATAAACCCACCACACCAATAGTAAAATATTAACAATAATCCCCTCTGCATCTGATTTCTGAAGGGGATTTCCATTAGGTTACAGCATGGAAGTCCTCACTAAATTTTTTCTTTTCCCCTCAAATATTTCTGAGAATCAAGGTAAAAATAACCTATTCAGCTGGCAAATCGAATGTGGCCTCACACATCCTGCAATTGGATTTTTTTAAACCAAGAGAGTCCTGCATTAATCAGGGAGATGTCCCAGTTCCTCCAGGAAAGGGCTCTCTTGATCCTTTTCAGATTAACCAAGTGTTATTTGCGCGACGTGGGATGGAAACACAACCAACAGCAGGAAATTGCATTGCAATTCTTCCCCCTATTTCCCTCGCCTTCTCTCACACCCCAAAACATCCCCATTTCCACCATTTCCAGCCCAGCCACTGCTGCATGTTTGGAAATGCTGTTTAGTTCCTCCACACCAGAGGAGTCACCCCTGTGACACTGCAGAACCCACCCAGGTGCCACAGGAGCTTTTCCACACGGCCTTGTTCCCATGCTGGAGCCACACACCGCCCTCAAACACCAAAAATCACTGTCAGAGGACCCCCAATTGCACCAATCACAGGAATTCCTGCCCATAAAATCTGAATTTCTCAATGTATTAATCCAACAGAATCACTACCTGCAGGTGATTCCCTTGGAGGTGTTGATATCCACCCCACCAGAGGCGTGACCAAGCACCTCCTTGTTCATTTACTTCCCATTCTCCATAAATTTATCCTAAAAACTTCATCACTTCCCATTCTCCATAAATTTATCCTGAAAACTTCATCACTTCCCATTCTCCATAAATTTATCCTAAAAACTCCATCAAAGTCCTGCCATCTGCACCAACAAATGAGCTGCAGTTCACGAACACCTGCCCCGTTTTGACGGTGCCACAGAGTATCAGGGACTCACCAAAAAAGCAATTCCAGACATTTGCCGAGTTTGAGGATGATCAATAAATGCCAGGGAAGCTGCTACTTCATCCTAATTACAGGAAAAAAACACCAGTCCTGAACTCTCAGAGAGTCCTTCTTTTGAGTATCTCAAACCTGCTTGCCATTGATTCAAGTTTTGAATTAAAATTCAATCAAAGCTTCAAATATTGGATTTAAATTCAAGGGGAATGCATCAGAGTTTGGCAATTTGCTTCTTCATTTCGGTCACCCTTCCTGATGCAGTAAGTTTGCATCCTTCTCCTAACAAAATCTTCATCAAATCCCATCAGCCAAAGCAAAAATCCATCATAAACCAATGTTTGTAAAATGATTTAGTGTCAAAAAGTTCCTGCCACTGATGAGGCTGCCCATGCCAGTGGGCCACCCATCCAAGGATTTCACTGAATTACAGTTCTCTCAACATCTCCTTAATAGTTTAAAACTTCCTGTATTTGTTTTACTGGGTTCTGCCTGTTTATTTAAAAGGAAACAATCCATTGTATGTTAAGAATATGGGAAAAGATATGAATAGTAAAGGTAATGTATTTCTGCACATATAGTGCAGGGTGGAGGGTGATTTTCCAACCCTATGGGGGCTTGTCTTAGAGGAAAAAGGCATTTTTTAGTGTTTCAAGGCAGAGAAAGATTTAAGGGCTGTGAATAGAAGACAGGATCCATGCAATCAGAACAATCTAAACATCTACCCCTGTTAATACCTTGATTAATCATCTATATTTTCACCTCACAAAAGCTACTGTTCCAAGAGAACAAAGAGTTTATGTACTACAAACAATTTTACTGTGGGGAAGAAAGAAGGAAAGAGTTTGTTGGATATTTTACACTAAAAGTAGTTTAACATATTGGAATATTAGTATCACTTTGCTATACTGGAATAAAAGATTGAGAGAATAAGAAGCACTTAATTCTCAGTCTTTTTGCTTATTATGAAATGTCTGATTTCTTTCCAAGCTAAAATACAAACTTTTCTAAAAGCTGCTTCCTCCTCTTCAAAGGAAAAAAAAAAAAAAAAAAAGAGAGTCCAAAGATTTCCAACTAAATAGAAAGGTGTGAACTCCAAAGAAATATGAAGCTGTGGCTGCCCCTGGATCCCTGGCAGTGCCCAAGGCCAGGCTGGACACTGGGGCTGGAGCAGTCTGGGACAGTGGGAGGTGTCCCTGCCATGGCTGGGGTGGCACTGGGTGGGATTTAAGGTCCTTTCCAGCCCAAACCATTCTGGGATTCCAGATAAGGATGATAAGGATGTTAAGGATGTCCTGATCCAAACACAGCCCTGAAGGTTTGACATCTTAATCTGGATAGTTGAAGATGTGAGAAAGTTGTCCTGAAAGCCAGGAAGCTCCTTGTCCAAAAAACCAAGGGATGGCTGCTGCCCTCTGCAACCCACAGGGAGCTCTCACCAACATCCCTCATTACTGAATGGAAAAATAATTTCTGAACCAGGTAATGCAGAATTCCAGTATCATTTTGTTCACAGCATCCTCCAAAAATATGGAAAACTGTCGGTCCAAAGAGAGCCAAGTGCTTCACAGGTTTTAAATTTAGACAAAAGCTAATTTTTGAGGAAAAGAAGATGTTGCAGTCATTGCTTAAACCCAAGAATAGTCTTAGAACAAAACAATTCTCTTGGTATATAATCTGATGCAATTCTGTCAATATAACCTGGTGAAAATAAAATAACTTTTAAAACTACCTTTTATGCCTAAAATACCAGTCCTTTCTATCCTGCAGCAGGTTCCTGTGAACTGAACAACCCCTGACCTGGACACAAGACACCTCTTCCCCCTCCACAACCCCTGTGTCTGCTGGGTGTATTTCTCCTTCCTGCAGCATCCAAAACACATTTTCAGCTGTCCAGAAAAAAGCACTGGAGATCCAGGTCCGTAGAATTCTCTCCCTGCTACAGGAACAATAAACACCTCCCCAGCTGAGCCCCTCAAACAAAAGCTGCACTGAAACCCTGCAGTGCTCTCCTGGTGTCTCACTGCTTCTCTGAGTAAATCTAACCCTGGTTAAGCCAAACCTGTAACTTCAGAGGGTATGAAAACAAAACCTCCTCATTTCCTGGCGCGGGGAGGTTTGGAGAGGAAATGTCAGACAGACTGGAAGCAAATCCAGGGTTAGTTTGGGGTGATGCAATTTCTTTACCTTCCCAAGAAGTAATCCCATAAAAATGTGAAGGTACAGAATCAAGCTGCATATTCTGAACATATACAAATATACACTGGCATAAACACTCCAAATCAGTCCCCCTCTTCCCTTATCCAAAGGCCCACTTCACACAAGCCCCCGAAAAACCAGGGGGATACGTGTTCACACGGAGCAACATTTGCTTTCCACGGCATTTAAAAAGTCTTCGACGAGAGCAAACACGTAATTCTTTATTAAACAATCAAAGACAACAAAAGCAAGTTCCTGTTGTCCCATCGCATTATCCTACTAATCCTCTTTGGATGGCAACCAGAAGCCCCCGAAATGCCAAGCCAGGGAAGAGTCTTTCCAAGCAGAAGTCGCCTCTGGCTCTTTGGCTGCACCTTCAGTCGCCTGCCTTGGCAGACGGGAGCAACAGCAAATCCCAGCACCCAGCGCTGTCCCTGACTGCTTTATTTTACTGGGAGGGCACTTAAATTGTAATAAACCCATTGCACCTCCTCTGGAAGGAGCAGGTGGGTTACTGCTGCTGCATTCCAGGCTCAACAAGTGCAGATTTCATCTCAGACTGGAGCTGGGTCAGCAGGTACTTGAGCAGCAGAGCCCAGCATGCTGCTCAAACAGGAATTCTGACTAATTATTCCCTCCAGTACTTCTCCAAAAACAAGTGAACACACCCTGCATCTTTCCCCAGCTATTACCTATACTGGAAATTTAAATGGGATGCAAGCACAGCAGCCACGTGGCACTTCAACCATAGATACCATAATGAACCATGCATGTATCAATTAGGATATTGATATCATGTGATATCAACAGCACAAAGCAAAGATTAACAGTTGGGGATCTCTGAGATGCTTTCCAGCCCAAACAATTCTCAGCTTCTACTTACACACAGCACAGAAGTAGAATGACATTAACAAGTGCGGTGTTAATTAGTTTTAAGAATTACTGATTGTGGTGGGGACACAGAGTTATTCAGGGCATCTCATCAAAGTGGGGGCTGCCAAAAGATATTGTAATTAATTAGAGTCTAACTGGGTAAGAAATGGAGCATCAAGAGGAGGGAAAGTGGACAGAACAGTGCCAGATATTCCTGGATTAATCAGATTATGGCAACAAGTGTGTGCACCCAGTTAGTGGGTACCTGCAGATCCCACCAGGAACCAGCCCAAAAGCCTCGTGCCCTGGTGTGACTTCCAAGGGGAGGGGAAGCACATTGTCCCTCTGATCCTTCCAAGGACCTACCAAAGGGATTAGGTCCCCCAGCTCCTCATTTTTGAAGCTGGAAATCCTATGGCAGAAGATTCAGTTAGAAGCACTACAAAGCAATGTTATATTTTGTTGAGTAGTTCAATATTTTAACATTGTCAGAGGGAATAAAACACTGATTTTTTATACTTGTAATATATATTATATAAAATAATTAAGGAATTTGCTTCCAAACAAAGAAACAAATATACTAAAGAATCAAACATGAAAAATCTTGTCTCTTAACAATTAGAGAATCCCCAAAAAAACCTATTTTGTTGTTACTGGGTTGAGTTTCAACAAGTCCCTCTCAACTCAGGATACTCCATGACTCCATGAAATCTCATGCAAAGGCAAAGTCCTGGTGCAGTAATCTCAATTTTCCATATGTGTTCATCACTTCAAGAATTAAATTCAAGATATGAGCTACACATCTAGTTATCTTTATGCAGTTATAATTCCCNGTCCAAGAGAGAGCGAACTTCCTCTTGCAATCCCATTTATCCCCTTCTATGTTGAATACTCAGGTTAACAACAACCAACCGGTACAGGGTACAAAAACCTACAAAATCTACATGCAGCCTATAGGAACTATTACATTAGCATACTAAAACCTTGGCAAACCCACCTTTTTTTCCTATCACCTGGCCGGGCCCAACCCCTTATCTCTTTGTCTGGGGAGCTGTATTGTTTTTGTCATCAGGGGTTTGGCCTTCAGATAACCTAATCACCGTCTTCCTGCTTCACATTCTATAGCTCAAGTTTTGCTTTCAGCTCTATTTCTTCATTCTTAAAATCTTTCACCAATAAACCATCTCTGCAAGGCCTTCCTTCATCATCCTTCCCAACAAGCACCTACTCCTTAAAAACCATCGAGGTGTTTGCTGTAAGAGTGTGCTCACACTTTTCTGTAAGAGGTTGTACTCTGAGGCACAGAGAAATACAAAACTGAGGCCCAAATCAGCACCTGACATAAACGCACACACAGAGAGTCTGCAGTGCTCGGCTCAGCATGGATGTAAATGCATGGCAACTACTCCAATACAAGGAAAACAGATGAAATTTTAATCTAATGAGCCTTGTATCAGGTTCAGGGGAACTGAAAATGGGCTGAAAATGAAAAAAAACCCCAACAACCCAGCAGAAGAATGACTTTAATATTGGGTAACATTTCAAGTTTTTATCACCTAAATCCACAAAATTCCTGATCTGCTCCTGCTTGTTTCCTCTGCAGAGCTGGAGTCAGGACCAGCTAAATAAAAGATAATGCAACTAGGCATAACACAATAAAAGATATTACCTTCCCAATGCATTATTGCTGCCAATTATAAGAATCACTTCAACTTAATTTCAAAGGCACAATCACCCTCAACTGTAACAGTCTCTTTTTTAAATTTCAAACAGTATTACATTAAGGCAATAACTCACCTTCCAGCTATAATATCACTCTCCCTTATTGCAGAAATACATTTCATAAATACTTCTCATCGACAAGTCAAGCTAATTCAGGTTAATTTTATTGTATTTTGGTGCTATCTCACATTTGTGTGCAATTACCTTTATCATTTTATTGCCGTGCCAGAAAGTAATCAGAACAATTATTTGAAAAAGGAGGGGTATAAATTCTAAATCACACTTGCTGGCATTTTTGATAAAATAGCAGCTTTATCTCAGGAAGTGGCAGGGACATGGGATAAATCATGCATCAGTCAAGTGTAGCTGACCCCCAAGTGCATTGCACAATATCAGGAGTGCTTCAAAAGAAACTTTCCTATATAATCCATCATTCTTTATAATACCAAAATAGCTCTACCTGAAGAGTAGGAGCTGGAGAATAATAACAAAATAAATCTAAGCAATATGAACAAAACCATTAATAGTGCTCCTTAAGCTGAAGGAGAGTCAGGAATCTGAGCTGTGTGTGAGGAAAGGATTTCACTGAAATTTTTGAAGTGAGCAGAGCAGCAAAATGTCTATTAGGAATTCACTAAAAACACAAAATACAGGGAAATAAATACACACAGAGGAGGTGTTGCAAAGACTTGCATAAAAATACAAGAGTATAGTCTGGGCACACACACATCTGGATTTTCCTATAGTTATCCATCCCTGCTTGGGTCAGGATAAGGGTTTCACTATTAACAGAGCAAAGCACCAGGGCTACTACAAGAATCCATTTACTAACTTCATACTTAACTGCAAGAAATCCAGCGAGGAGCAGAATGACATTTAGAGTTTTCTAATGAAATACAAAAACTGCCACATTGTCATAAGGACACCTATCCCCCCCAGATTCCTAAGTATGGAGATATCCTGAGGTTTGGTCACCCAGAGCCCAGCCACCTTCCAGCCAAACCCAAACCCAAACCTCATCTCTGGTCACTGCAGCAGGATCAGGGATGGAGTGGGAGCCATGGACAGTGATTGAGGAAAATTCCCATGTCTGCCTGCTTTCCCAAACCATTTCTCAGCAACCTCCTTAAGAACTGTTCAGCACATTGCACGGGTGATAATTGATTCCTGCAAATCCATGGCCAGGCACACGCTGGGTGTCACCCCAACGTGGGGCTGTGCAAACTGATCACACACTGAAAACAGCCTGAAAATCACCAATTACATCAGGACATAAATATTTAATATGCATCCAGAGCAGAGGGAAGTGTCTGCACAGTCCCCACAGTGGAGTTGGAGTGTTTTACCTCAAACCTTCTGTCTCCCCACATATCAAAAGGGGAAAACTCCCCTAACAGCTCAAGCTGCACCTTTCAACTCCACGTGAGAGAGGGGAAAATGAAAAGGTTAGGTAATAAATTATTAGTTTCGTGTCATTTGCCAGCTATATCACACCTAGCCTGCAATGAGAGGGAACCAGGGATTCTCCCTGCCAAGTATTTCTCTGCTAAAAGGTGTTTGCAACTGAAAGATGCATAAATGTAACTAAAGACATGATGGTTCAAAAGAAAAAAGTGAAGCAAGAATTTATTTACCTGGATTTCTCCCTCAACCATTCTGTTTCAAAAAACAAAACCGATTTGCTTTTGTAGAAAAGAGGTAAACAACACAAACCAGCAAAACACTCCTTTCCTAAGCCACATGACATTATGTAAAGCAGATTAAAACCACAAGAGATGCCACAATTCAGACATTTAGAGCAGTGACAGAAGTTGCCAACAGGAATAGTTAGAAATGCAGGTGTGATTGTACCAGAAGTGTTTTCCTAGAGGAGCATCACTAATGTTACAAAAATAGGCATTCCACACAAAAAAGGGTATTTGTGTCTTCAAAGTTCATTTCAACTATTTCAGGGAGACAGCCATAGACTCACAATGTGTTGATGCCCTTCTTTCAGCAGAGTAAATTGTCTGAATATTTAGATAAACATCCATGTTTCCTTATTTTGCTGCAATGTCACTGACCTACACTTACATCAGTGAAGCATCAAGCCCCCAAATTAAGCCTGTTTTTCAGGGAGGTGTTTATTTTTAGGGAATGGACACAGCAACAAAACTGAGAGAGCAGCTCTGTCCTGTTATTTATGCTCTGTGGCAGATGGGTACGTGCTGGGGAAAGGTCCACTGATGCCTGTTACCAACCATGACAGAGCTACAGAGATTTACAATGCAGCATCAATCTTGTCAACTGGATTCCTAATCCTGACTGCTGGGCACTGGGGAAAAAACAAACTATGTTACGTGAACTCTTTTGTAATGCTGGACTTCCAGTGGACACCTCCATGCAAAGGCATTTTGCTGGAAACTTACTTTTGGAACGAGCCTCGATGCCATCGTGGAGGAAAAAGGCTCTACCTGGAAGGGGGGAAAAAAGAAATATCCCAGTTAGATTGTTAAATCTGAATTCCACAGGGAGATCTGAATATCCAGAGTATTTTCCCATAGCCACCTCTGTATCAGTTTTTAAATGAGCTCCAAGTTTCAGTGCGCGGAATTTCCAAAGGGAGTTTGTTTGTTTTTTTTTTTTTTTTTTTTCACAAACAACATGGAATTTTAATGTTAAGTCACCCACTTGTCATGAGTCAAACAAAAAAATCAACAGATGGAACATTGAAGAGTTCTTCCACAACAAGCACTGCACAACTCTGATATCTGGAATAAGAATGCTCAAAAGATAAAAGTATTAATTGAATAATTTTTTACAGGCTGTCATGTACTTCTAAGTGACTGAGTAAAATGAAGAGCCTTTTGTGACTTAGGAAATGCCATATTTTAAGGCATGAAAGTGATTTTAAAGGAAGTGATTGTGATAAATTCTGTATCTAAAAGCACAGATTTCACGCCACTGAGCACCTAAAACATTTTAACTTCAATTATTATAATTCTAGCCTTTAACATTATTTATGTAATTAACAACCATGACTGGTTCCTTTTTGCTCTCCCCTTGAAAATAAAGGATATTTCCTATTTCTCTGGCATTTAGCTCCCCCCTCAATGGTTTTTAGTGCCACTCAGCCAAGATCACTCTGTCTTTGAAAGATGTGGTATAAACTCTATTTTTTAAAATCAAGGAGATTATATGCCAAAGCTCAGCTTCACAATCCTAACTCACAGCCAGCCTCGATGGGAACTGCTCTACTTAAATCAGGGAACTCACCACTCCACGGGCAGGGATAACTGTATCCACTTCAGGAATGGTAAACCTCTGAAAAATGAAATTGTATGAACATCCCAGGCTTTCCAAGACCTCTCCTTGAAGTCCAAGGCACTGCCAGAACACATGGCCACTTCCCAGCCACTTAAAGCCAAACAGCAACATTTAATCTTAATATGGCATCTTACTTAAGTGTATAAACTTAAGATGAATAATTAGTATTTTAACTATAGCAACAAGGCAGGCATTGCAAAGAGAACTCACTGCATATTTAAATGCAGGTCAGGCAGATGAGCAATCTAATGGAACTACTTAAAATATCCGTGATAGAGCTAAAAATAAAATAGCAATTTATTTCTATCGTCAGTTCAGAGCTGGGTCTTTCAAAGCACCCAGCAAGGCTCAGGTTTTTTAGATCTTCCTGAAGAGTAAAGCTGAAATTTTTGCCTGAACAATCAGGTTTATCCAGAATCTCATTTCAAACTCTGGCTGAGCTCCATCTGCTCACCCACCAAGGCTTTCCTTGGGTGACCAGAACTGGGGTAAAACCAGTCATGTCCAAACCATGGTGGTGAGATTTCTGACAGCCAGGCAGGGGGAAACCATACAAAACCCTTGGGAAGTCCCAACCACCCCTCCAAAATCCACCTCAGCCTTGCAAAGCCTGTCTTCTTGGAGGAGGTCAGACCTTCACATGGAGCTGAAGGATTCTCCTGAGGGTGACTTTGAAGGGAAAAAGCCAAAATCTCTTTGGATCAACACACATCGATCAAATTCAGCAATGCCATTTCCATGCTGTGGAGACACCAGAACCAAACCCCCAAAAACTGAACCCTTCATGCCAGCCATGGCTTCACCAAAATGGAAAATTCCCTCCTGCATCTGCAGAGTGGGATAAAACAAAGGGATAAATGAGTAGTATGGAAAAATTAAATAATTTGTCAACAATCCTCCCTAGCTCAGAGCTGCCAACAAGGACAGTGATATCCATCTCCATCTCTCCTGCCTCCACTTCCCCTGGCCATTCCAGCAAGATGTTCCTGAGGTCCCCACAAGCTCTGCTCCCAGCCAGGAGCTGTCTGAGGGAGCAGGATGCTCCCAAGACACCTGGAAGATACACGAACACCTGCAGGGGCTGAACAGTGCAGGAAGCAAACACAGCACAGTCCCACCCTGCGAGCATCCCAAACCTCTGGAAATGTCAGCAGGCCAAAAAGGTGAGGAGAAGTCAGAGGTGACATCAAAACCAGATCCTCGAAGGGCAGGAAATTCTTCAACCATGTTTTGCTGATGATCTGGAACAGAAGTCCTTGGGCTTTGAGATAATTCCCTGCTTTTTTTCCCCCAGGACTGCAGCCTGACGAGTACATGTGACGGCAGTAAGAACTTGCATCTTGCATTAATAAAAAGTATTTTTTCTCAGTTCATCAACTTTTCAACACTAAAGGAAGATTCTCCTTGAAGGGTAAGTCCTCGGGACCCTCAACAAAATACTCTGGTTCAGCACTAAAATGAAAAACCAGCCATTACACCAAGTGACTATACGAACAAAATTCCATATGAAAACATTTAAAGTACATTAGATTTTTGGTCAAGATGAAAGCCTGAAAAAAAAAAAATCCAGCAATCTATTCTAATTGGGTTCCCATGGTAACTGTACAATTGGGTTTTTCAGTATAACATCCCAAAGGCCCAATGCACACTTGTAAAATATACTTCAAACAGCCGGAATTGTTTTTACATTACAGCACTCCCAGGAAGATCAATTACTATACATCCCCACCCTAACTATTAGTGGCAGGAGATGTTAACACTATTGGCCATATTAACATAAGTCATGTAAAAAACCCCACATATCACCATCATTATATAAAACTAATTACACACTTCAGATTCATCAAACACGTTCCGAGTAATAAACCAATACCAGTCTTGTCACCAGATCATGTTTACTGAATGTAAGAAATCAACCCCCAAATATATGCCAAAGCATTTTTGCTTCTCATATTGATCCCAAGGATAAACAGAATCAATCATTAATAATTACATTATAAGATGACCCAGAGGGTTAATCATATTCTTAGAAAGCCTCGCTGTGGAATCAAATATAATGGCACAAAAAGGCAACTCAAAAGCATTTAAATCCAGGGCCAGCTGCATTAACAATAATATAAAATCAAGTACATTAAACTCATGCAATCAGTGAAAATAGCATTATTGGTATGTTTTAAAAAAATAACAATACAAGAATTTTTTACTTCCCTGGGAGGGTGGGCAGGCCTGGCACAGGGTGCCCCAGAGCAGCTGTGGCTGCCCCTGGATCCCTGGCAGTGCCCAAGGCCAGGCTGGACACTGGGGGTTGGCACAGCCTGATTTAGTGGAAGGTGTGGGAACAGATGTTCTTTAAGGTCCCTTCCAACCCAAACCCTTCTGGGATTCTATGATTTATTTTAAAAGTTTGTTTCAGCTGCAGCACTTTGCCTTGTTGGACCCCAATTTCACCTTTCTATAGCACAACCCTGGGCACAGACCCCAGGGTTTTCTTCCATCCCACTGCCTAAATCTGCAAGTCAAAATTAGGGAATGATGATCCAGGCCCACTAAGCTGGATTCAAAACCAATTAATTCCTTTATATATCAGGGAAATAAAAAAAGAAAACCAAAACAAAAAACCCCAACCCAACAACTGTGGCCAGCTTGAATAAACTGCATAACTCTAAATCTTTGTATTTCATGAAGCCAAGAACCAGAGGTATTTCTGGTGTCAGCAGGAGACTGTGCAAGGGATTTCCCTTTTCCCACACCCTTCCCACTACACCTCTGCTCATCCTCAGCAGAGCACAGTGCAGGGAATATGAAGCTGTGGGAATTGTTTCTCCAGGACATGGGTGACAGCAGAAGTGTCCCCACCACCAGCCCAGGCTGCCAAAGCAGGCTTGAGCTGCCCATGTACTGCCACATGCTGAACACTCATCTGCTGGTTTTATGATGTGAAACAGAAAAATTAATCTTTTAACAGAGCCTTAAGTATACTTTAGGTGTTTATTAAAAAGTGTAACTAATTAACAGACCCTCTGCACACTTGAATGTACAAACAAGCCAAGATAAGAGCATTGTTTGCCTTGTGCTGACTGATCGAAAGCACTCAGATAATTTCAGTAGTCCTGATGATGATTATGCAGCAGCAGCACTGACAAGACAGCATTAATTCTTGCTATCTGCTAATGCAGGGTTACCTGGAGGGACCTAAATCTGCACATGGAGCACAGAGATGGCAGGATTCACACAACAAAACAGCTCTGACTACACTGGGCTGTGCTAATATATATATATTAAAATACTGATTGCATTAATCTGCACTAAAAAGTGGCATTAGTATAAAAATGAAAAGCTAAAATGCATCCATCAGATCAAAATCATTATTTATTCCCTGCTGCCAAGCTGCTCAAGACTCCAGGCCATTGGTCAATGCTGTTATTTTAATAATTAACTCCTACTTAACTCAAAAAGCAGAGAAGAAGTCAGAACCTTTGTTTTAATGAACTCCCCTCTTCTTCTTTGCAATTAAAGGTGACTTGTTCAGGTATTTTTAATAACCTTCAGAATCTCTGCTGCATCAGGGAGAAATTTCAGCTGCATGTCCAAGTTTTACAAGTGATTCGAAAAGATACCTGAAATTATCAGTAGCATTTAATTTGGCACAGTATAAATTGATATTCCTGACAGCCACTAGGACATGGTAATTCAGCTCTGCAGATATAAAACAGTAAATAAAGAAACAACTCAAAAAAGTACTAGCAAAAAGCATAAAAATACTGGCATGTTCCAAATAATTTTACAATTACTCCACTTCATTAAAATCCAAACCCACATGAGCTTTATTGGCATTCAATACATTTTAAGCAGTTGCCTGGACCATAAGCAGCTCAGTTTTAAAACTGCATTTTGCATTTATGAAAAAGACTTCAGCACAGGTTTGGTTTAACAGTTTGGCTGCTCCTCCAGCTGTGTGTTAAACTTCACGCTGGCCAAGCACACCTGTGCTGGGTGAGATGTCAGAAATCCTAAATTCAATAGGGGTTTTTGCTTCCATTAGGAGGATCTTACCCATTATACCTTCAAATAAATTAGCACAATGACCAGTCAGTAACATTTCCAGCTTTCAGAAGAGGGAGGGAATTCAGGTCTGGAATTCTGCTGTAAGGACACCGACCCTTTCATTTTTTAATTACTGCATTAATGAAGTTAAAGCTCCCAAACCTACCCTAAAAACATGCTGGAACCTGTCACTACCTGAAAGATTCCAAACCTCCCAAAATTAAAACTTTATCCTCCATTTTCCCATCAGTTACACTCTCCTCACCAGTCCAGATATCTTATGAACACTGGGTAAACGAGAGAATTGCACAATCCGTCAATAAAATAAACGTATTTTCAACTCCTGTCCAGATGACTCAAGTTGTCAGTAAAAACTGCCACCAGCGCTGCGCTTGCAGAAAAATGTCCATAAATGCATTATTGCGACTGGCAGATCGATGTCCATAATAAAAACAAATAGAGTTAACAAGTGCTGGCTCCTGCGAGCTGTGCCACGGCTGGGATGTGCATCCAGCTTCCCTGACAGCTCCTGGGCAGAGCAGTGCCAGCTCTGCAAGCAGGGAGCATCCCGGGGCAGGGAACCTCTGCAGCTCAGAGGGAGTGTTAGTGCCTGCAGGATGGGTTCAGAACGGAGCTCCTGCCAAAAGGATGAACCCCTGCTCCGTCTTCACACTGGGAATTGGGAATTGTTCCCTGGCAGGGTGGGCAGGCCCTGGCACAGGGTGGAATTCCCAGAGCAGCTGTGGCTGCCCCTGGATCCCTGGCAGTGCCCAAGGCCAGGCTGGACACTGGGGCTGGAGCAGCCTGGGACAGTGGGAGGTGTCCCTGCCATGGCTGGGGTGGCACTGGGTGGGATTTAAGGTCACTTCCAAGCCAAACCATTCTCTGGTATTGTTCTGTGAGCTATGAACTAACAACTCACTAGGAGAAAGGCTTTTTCTTTCAGAAATTAAGTGTAATTTAGGTCAGCCATGTCCCAGGCAGAACAGCTGACTTGTCTGGAGGCTGCTGTTTAATTCTGACACCCCAACAGACCTGGACCTCCAATTTGCTCCCATGAAGCTCTTCCAGCACCAACACCTGAACAACCACCCTGCTGACACCACCCTGCAGCCCCACAGGTGAGGATGCCACCAGAGGTGGAGGACAAGGAAATTTCACACTGCCAGAGCAGCCAGCACCCTAAGGTTCAATTCACAGGCATCACCTGCTCTCAGTCCTCCAAAACCCCTGTTGTATAGGAAAAAAAAACACTACAAAAAAAGCCATCCCTGTCTTTGACATGCTCTCCTTTGGATTTTTGGCATTATTGCTTCTTCCAGGTGTTTCCCCTGCCACCAGTCAGTTTAACCAGAACTGCTCAGTGCAGCCTTTCCAGCTTACCCACACCTGCCACAACAAACTTCCTGCTTTTCCTGCACAAGTCCTGAACTCAGCCAGTCAGGGCAACCCCAGGAACCCTCCCAAAGGGCAGCAGCTCCTCCTCCAGCCCTGATCCCCTCGCTGATGCCAGGATCCTCTGCACAGGTGAGGCATTAAACAGTGGTGACAAGTTAATTACAGAGTCATCAAGAGGTAAAGCAGCCACTAACACAAGCTGCTCTCTAACCACAAGTTTCCTGTAGAGCTTCTGTTCTCTTGCTGGAGTAATTGGTGTAATGAACTTGTCACGGGCCAGAATGCAGACTGGAATTGCTAAAGCCACCTCACATGCTTACACAGCCACATCTTTCTCCTGCTGAAACTTGAAGCTTTTGGTAGAACTGTCCGTGTTTGGAACACTTCTGTTTGAAAACCAAGCAAACAAAACTTTTACTATGAAAAGATTATGTCACAGACTGACAACATTCAAAAGAAAATTATGTTTTTAGACACTTCCCACATTGAAGGGGTGGGTTTTGCCCCAGAAAGAATAAGCCCACATCCCCCACTTTAGTCCCCAGTGCATCAGGGAGACAGGCAGTGTTTGGAGGGCAAAACCTTCAGCAGGTTTACAAGGGAACTCTGTCATCCCAACAGACCCCTCCAGACGATGACCCTTGTGCAGGGTGAGCACAAGCCTGGACACAAAAGGTAATTGAGAAATGACTGTCACAGCATCCATGTAATAACCCAGTATATAAAACTGAGATTCTTCAATGTGCAACACTGCAGAGACTGCACCTCACCATTCAATAAGAGCTCCACTCCACAAATCACCAAAATACGCATCACCAAAAATAAGGTTTATTTGGGAGGGGCAAATAAATTAAATAGTTCTTTACATTTACCATGCTTTAAAAGCTGCATGCAGTTACATTATTGCGATTACTTTAAAACACCTGCAGAGCTTGGCTTTTATACGAGTGCTGAAAGGATATCTTTAGATTAACATCAATTTGCTATATACTGGAGAGTGGGTCAGGCTGGGAGGGACCACAGCGGATGATGCGGTCCCAGCAGCGCCATCCCCGAGCACATGGCGGCACAGCACGGCGCTCACACACTTCTGGAATATTCCCAGCGAGGGAAACTCTAAAGCCAATCCTGGCAGGCTTTTGGGCAATAGTTTTGGTGGTTTATCCGCTCGGAGCCCACCCAGCATTGCTGCCGCCTGCCCTCCCCACCACTGCTGCATCCACAGCGCACCCGGGGATGCCCCAGGGAGGGAACCGGCCCTTCCCGGGGCAATTATTTAGGTGGAGATCCACGGAAACCTGCTGCGAACCCCAGGCCGCTGCCATCCATCCCCCCCAGCACTGCTCCAAGGAAAACCAGCCGGTTTTGCGAGGCCGGGCTCCCCCGCAGCCCCAGCCCCGGCGGGTTTGCGCTGAGCGGGACTGAGCATCCCCCGCTCCCCACGCCGGGACCGCTCACCCCCGCCTGCCCACCCGCCTCTCCCTGGCTCTCCCTGTCAGTCCTGGCGGGCTCAGGCTGTCCCTGGAGCTCTGTGGCTGTCCCTGGATGTCCCCGCGCACCTGCCCGCGCCCGGGATGGCCGCGGCCGCTCCGCACAGGCCGCGCTGCCGGGGCGGGGCCGGGGCCGCCCGGAAGCCGCGGCCGGGCGGGGGAAGGGGAAGAGGCAGAGCCGGGGAGGTCCGGGAGGCTCCGGGAGGGATCCAGGAGGGGCCTGCGCCCTGCTCCCCGCCGGGGGCTGCGGGCCGGGCCGCACGCGTGGGAAAACGCGGAGTTGTGTAAAAATCAGTTCTGTAAAAATCCAGCCCAAACCAGCGACCTGTGCGCACTGACACGGCCGGGGGTGCTCACCTGGAGAGGAGAAGCTCCAGGGAGAGCTCAGAGCCCTGCCAGGGCCTGAAGGGGCTCCAGGAGAGCTGGAGAGGGACTGGGGACAAGGGATGGAGGGACAGGACACAGGGAATGGCTTTAAGCTGGAAGCGGGTGGATCGAGATGGAAAATTGGGGAGGAAATAATTCCCTGTGAAGGTGCTGAGACCCTGGCACAGGGTGGAATTCCCAGAGCAGCTGTGGCTGCCCCTGGATCCCTGGCAGTGCCCAAGGCCAGGCTGGACACTGGGGCTGGGGACAGGGACAGAGGGAGGTGTCCCTGCCATGGCTGGGGTGGCACTGGGTGGGATTTGGGGTCACTTCCAACCCAAACCATCCTGGTGTTTGCAAAATTGTGTGTAAGGATGGGGACAGAGAATTAGGAGCTGAGTGTGGAAGGGGAAGCATTTGGTAAATGCAATTCCTAAAAGGTGACACGGAGGAGATAAAAAGGAGTGAAATGCCAGAAGAAAGTGAACGTGCAGCGAGGTTTATTTGAGGTAGTAAAACCCAAAAGAAGAGGACACGAGTTTGCAAGAAGAAACCACTAATTTTCAAGCTGGAGAATCTTTCAGGGTCTCAACCTGAGTTACGCCAGCAAAAATTTTATGAGTTTCTTTATATGATTCTGAAACGATCACAAAATGGAAGGATCCACCTTTGCAGAATGGAAAGGATCAGAACAATATTTTAAAAATCATCGCAGAATTCAGGAAATCCCATTTTTCATAGGGAAAATTTGTAAATAAATACAGAGCTAACAGCATTGAGGTAGTGCCTGTGTATTAAATCTGATTGTAAAAGAAATACAAAATACATGTGGAATACGGTCCAAAGTGTAGAAGGTTCCGCAATAAAACTGAAAATAGTTGTACTGGAGCAACTTGACATTTACTGATGAGAAAATGAAGCTTGGATTAATGGTCAATTAAAAGGTGCTGCCACTGCATGTCCATACAAAGGCAGTGGCTTAAGGGAGGTTGATCCTCTCTCTAAATAAAAAAATCAAACTCTGTACTGGATGGGATACCTTAGAAATAGTTATGCTAAACTGGCTGGAATATTCTCTCTGCCCTGATATATCCTTGTCAGAAAAGTAGCCAGTTCCTGAAACTTCATTATAAGTTGAAACCTCCCCAAAATACATATTAATCTTCTCTGCCTCCTCTCCCAAGGTGATCTCTGTATTGCCTGGAGCATGAAAATTGATTATCTTTAATATGATTTTAGTTTGCATTATAACAGGCTTGAATAGGGAATGTTAAATATCCAGATTTCCTTAAATCCTGCCATCTTGGGCTTTGGCAGTGGACCCACAAGTTGTGTGTTTGCACTATAAAGGAAAGTTTCTCTGTGCTCTTTCAAACTTTGCTGCACTGGATCTTGATGAAGTGTCATGTATTACTGTTTATAAATGAGGTGAAGAAGGTGCTTCTGACCAGTGTTCACTCTGCCCTCAGGAGCATGAAAATCTTACTCAAATCTCTGACCCTTCTGCCAGCCAAATTTGGATCTTTGTCACTTCAAGTATCATTTCAACCGCAGAACTTCTGGATTTCCAGTCCTTTAACAACGAGGGACTGTGCCTTGTTGGGTGTGTTTAATTTTCTCCCCAGGAGAATTCCACCATTCAGTGATGACACATCCAGTCTAGTTCACTAATACTAAAGCTTGTGAATGAATTTTCATAACACTAATCCAGTAAGAAGGTACAAAATTTCTAAAATGTTTTTCAAGTCATGTCCAATATCTTTGTTTTTCATTCCAGGCGTTTTCTCTCAGTTTTTATTTTACTTAAGTCTGCTGCTTACAAGGCATTGCATTTCCTTTCAGTTCTTTATTTGTTATTAATTGTTCATTTCATGTGGCATTTTCAGGAACAGGATGGTATTTCTCCAGGACTGGAACATCTGTCTGTAGTCATCTTCCAGCACCAGCACGTGAATTTGCATCCAAGTAAACCAGGGCTTAAACCAACACATGAACTTTGCAGTCAAAGACTGTGATGGGGTGGGATGGAAAAACTGAAAGGAAGGGTTTTATTAAATGCCTTGAGAGGTCAACTCACAACTATTTCAGCCTGGATTAAATTCCTTGTTAAGGACTAACCTCTGGGAGCGTCTCCTTTCTGCAACATCTGCTGTGGAGGAGAGGCTTGGGCACTGGAGCTGGAAGGACCCTCTCGCCAGGCAGAGAGACAAACAGATGGAGCCTGGGGAAGATGCAGCATTGCAAATCACTGTGATTTGGACCTCACTTGTAGAGCCTTAATTTCCCCCCAGAGAAGATTGTCAGATTGGAGCAGAGGCATAAAATATTTCTGCCTTTTGTGTGTATGTGCCTTACTGAGTCAGAGCCTGGCCTGGAGCACTTCCTCTGCTCCTCCGGCCTCTCTTCAGCTGCAGAGAGCCCCAGCAATGTCACCTGGTGTGAGTTCACTTCAACCAGTAAATAAGGCTTGCCTTGCACAATTAGAATCACCAGGAAAAATTAAAAAAAAAAAAAAAGCAGTCTGAATGAAACCAGAAACTGTGGTTGTGTTTGCCAAGATGCTCGTGTTTTCTCAACAGCAGGGACGTGTCCTGCAAATTTAAATCTGGAAATATTCCTGTCCGTGCAGAGTTGGGCACATTGTGTGCTTTAATTGGCCCTGAAGGAGAGAGTGTGTGTGAAAACACTCAGAGGCTGGTTTCTTAACAGGATTTTAATAATATAAGTAATCTCTTACACAAAACTTATTTGCAGCATACTGGGAGCTGGTGTTTTAATTGGTGTGAAATGCTGGGAAGCACCTGGGTCACTGAGAATCACTGGGAACTGGAGCTTGAGGGGTGTATGAGGGCAAGGACTTAAATTTTGGTGGCTTGGGTTGTGATCTGTACGTAAGAAAAGACATCCAAGGGTTGTCTTGAAGATGTGTCATTTTCTGGGGCTCACCCTTCAGTCTGGGTCAGTTCAAACCTCCATGAGTCTTCAAATTCAAGGGAATTCAGGTAAACACCTGTACATTTTAACTTCCCATCATCTTTGAAATATTTTGTAACCCTCACTAATAGGTCTTCTCTCCCTCTTCCCCCAAAATATTCTCCAAACTTAGTTGATACCACTTTTGATGTGGAAGCAGAGTCATCTCTATTGAAAAAAAACAAAGAGTAACGTAGGAGTCGGGATATACTGAGCAGGAATACAAGAGGTTCCTGTGCTGGGAGAGGAAGGAAATTGGGTGGTTCGAGGTGTAGAATTACTGGTAAGTTAAGAATATGTATTTTAGTAGGCAAAGCATTTTCAGTACTTATGAAGAAGCTTGGGGTTGGGAGAAATATGATTTCCTGTAATCAAGGTGCTGGGAGTTGTTTGCCAGCCACTAATGCCTTTAGGGAAATCTCGTAGCAAAGCGTGTAAATGAAAGGGATATTAGCAGAGATTGGCTTCATTTTCTTTAGGGCAAAACTGTAAAAAGTTAGGGTGTTTCATATGGCCTACTTCAGGTGCTTTAGTTATCTCCTGGCTGCTCTATTCCAGAAGTTGTTGGAAAATGTTTTGACAAATATCGGTGAAGCTAACCCGGTATAAATTTTATCTGTTGTGGTACAGAGAAATTTGTGTGGTAAAAAAACTCATAAATGTTAAATAAGAGGAAATTTGGGTCAATAAGACCACTGATAAATCTGCTGTTAAATTAAGTGTGCCTGGAGCCCTATATTTAGTGGAGCTATTGCCAAATTCCAGCAAGGCTCAAGCATTTCCAATAATTATTACAGCGAAATTTACAGCATATATTTTTTTCCTATTGACATATTAAGCATATTTGCAAGAGAGCACATCCTTCAGGGGACTGGGTGAGTGTAGCCTGGGTAGAGACGTGCCCAACCTCGTAATCATTGTGAGTTGTTTGAGAAATTACAGAACCATTGAGGGGGTTTGAGTAGGAAGGGACCTTAAATCCCACCCAGTGCCACCCCAGCCATGGCAGGGACACCTCCCACTGTCCCAGGCTGCTCCAGCCCCAGTGTCCAGCCTGGCCTTGGGCACTGCCAGGGATCCAGGGGCAGCCACAGCTGTGCCAGGGCCTGCCCACCCTGCCAGGGAACAAATTCCCAATATCCCATCCAGCCCTACCCTCCTTCTGCTTTCCCCCTCATTCTATCTCTGCGTGCTCTTGTGAAAATATTCCTAATAATTCATTTTATTTTGGGTGAGGTTTCCTCTCTCCATCCCTCCCTGTGCCATGGGCAGGTGAGGTGCCAACTGTGCCTTCACAGAACTCACGGCATCGATCCCTGGGCAGGGCCAGACCTGTGTGTTTGCTGGGAGAGACTGGAAATCAAATCAGGTTAATTCCTTTTGGTCCCTCTCAGCAGGCCGTGTGTGCATGTGTGGGGTTGTGTGGAGTCACATATTGCATTCCTAGAATTGAATCCACTTGGAGTTGGTCCTAATGTGCCTCTTGCACCGGAGGAAATGGATATTACGCTTGCTGGGTTGAAACGTGCGCTCAAATGCATTGGGAGTTTGATACTATTTTTCAAACTGCCAAATAGATAATGTCAGAACATTTCTGAAATGGGATCCTAACATCAAGATATACGGCACCAATCAGCTCACATCAGGCAAAGTACAGCGTAAAGCCAGGAATGGAGGAAACTACTAGAGAATTTCCATTTTCATTCCCTATGTCAACAGCTTTGTAACTTACCTAGTAGATTGTTTTATGTTTTCCAGACATATTCTCAGTAGACCACAAACACTACATTCAGCTCAGCCTTCAGAACCCAAAGAATTAGATATGCTGTAGTTTATGAAATGGATGTTTATGAAAGTATCCTTTGTTTGAATTGCTCCAAAACCCAACATGAATTCAAACTTTGACAGCGTAAGCAGAAAATAAGAGGGCCATAGTGATCTCCCAAATGTAGCCTTAACTATTGAGGTTCTCATATTGAAAATGCAATTTTCTGTCTCGATGTTTATGAATGTCTTCAAATTCCCTTTCATAATAGCCCCTTTTTGACAGGCCTTTTTCAACTCTGAAATATGAGAAGAAAGGTTGCAGCAGAGTGTAGAATATACCATTACAGGAGGCGCACCTCTGTCCCTCAAGCCACCCGCGCTCCTTCGCAAGGCAGGGATGATAAATGCACGTGGAGGAGCTTGCAGAGCCTGAGATCCATGGCAGAGGAGCAGGATTCTTTCCCTGAATGCCAGGCAGCTCGGATTCTGAAATACACTGTGGCACTTTAGGGAGCCTGTCTCTGTGAAATGTATGAATTCTATGTGGTTTTGTGAACTGGGTATAACTCCAGCCACACCGAATCTTCTGAATGCTGGCAAACCTCAGCACACTGAAGAACACTCAGAGCTGTTAACATGGAATTGCTCTCCACAGGTAGGAATGTGTGGGTTTTTTGGGAGAGGGCATACACTGAGGGACTCCAGCTCCCTCTGGATCACCCGTGTGCAGTTTTCACATTACCCTGGTGCTTTTCTGAGAATCAGGTGGCAGCTGAGGGAAGAGTCCTTCAGGAGATTTCATCCTGAGCTGGGTGCCCTGCAGCCCAACCAGCAGGTCAAGGAAGGGGGTTCTGTCCTCTGCTCTGCTCTGGTGGGACCCCATCTGGAGGGTTGTGTCCACCTTTAGGGTCCCCAGCACAAAAAAGACCTGTTGGGATAAATCCAGAGGAGGCCACAGAGCTGCTCCAAGGGCTGGGGTCCCTCTGGAGCCAGGCTGGGACACCTGGTGGTGCTCACCTGGAGAGGAGAAGCTCCAGGGAGAGCTCAGAGCCCTGCCAGGGCCTAAAGGGGCTCCAGGAGAGCTGGAGAGGAACTGGGGACAAGGCATGGAGGGACAGGACAAGGGGGAATGACCTTAAGCTGAAGAGTAGGTTTAAATTAGACATTATGAAGAAATCCTGTCTTCACTTCTTGTCTTAATAACGTTTTAACAGAAATGCAATGTGAACTGTGAGGGGAGTAGAATCCTGCAGTAACCTAAAATGAAAAGAAATGGAAGTGAAAATGTTTATATATATTTTTTCTCTATTTAGCATCTCTGTGACATGAATTGTCCCATAGTAGTAGTGGGACATACCCAGGCTTGTTCCTGTCCCTCATGCCAATCTTGGCTTGGGTCTGGGTTCAGCTCCCCATTCAAACAGCAGCCTGAGTATATAATAGACAAATAGATAAGCAGATAAAATGTTTTATAAATGTGAAAATGGGTGAAATTCCCTTTGGCCTGTTCCCAGAAGGTGCTGATGTCCAGGCTGGGAGCAGAGGAATGCTCTGGTTAACTGGAGTCACATGCTGGGACATCCCCTGGCTGGGCTGGGCTGGACCTGGCTGTGTTCCCACAGCTCCTGGGAGCTGACATCCCTCCAAAATGCTCCTGAGGCCATAGTCCAGCAAATCCAGGTGGCAGGTGCACAGCTGGGCTGGGATGTCCCCCGTGTCCATTGATGGAGGCAAATCTATTCCATGCTCAGCTTTCAAAGGCAGTTTAATAATAAACATGAAAATGCCAACTGACCTGCAATGGGAGGAAAAGAATTTGTGACATTAAGCACCTTCACATGAAATAATTCGAGTGAACCTGGAGCAGATTTTAGGCATAAGGAGGTCCCTGGGTGGTGAAGGTGGAGCTGCACACCTTGGAAAGGTCAGGCAGCTGCTGAAACCTCCGTGTGCTCCCCTTTCTCACAAAAACGAGGTGGAGGCAAAGGCAGCTCCAGAGCCAGCTCGAGGAAGAAGAGGGGAGCTGTGCCAGTCAACAGAGAGGAAACATTTCTATTTCTTTCTGTTTCTGAAAGAGGAAACATTTCTATCTCACCAGCAGTCAGAAGGAGCAGGTGAACGAGTGCTTTGCTCCTGAACATCTTGCTCCTGCACATCTTGTTTAAAGCTTCCCAAACTTCTCCAGTTTTAGGATGCTTCCTGCAAATTTCTCACATCTCCTGCCTGGTTTAGCTTTTTCTGGCCTTTATGGAAGCACAAGAGGAAAGCCAGCAGAGTTGAACCCAGTTTAATGGTTGAATAGCTTTTATCCTGCTCTGGAACACGGAGCAGAGATCGTTTTCATTCGTTTATTGTTTCAGCACTGGGCAAATACAAATGTTTCTCTTGCGTCCGAGGATATTTTTAATATTGCTTTTTAGATGTTGTTTTATTTTGCTGGAAACTCCAAATGCATTCTTCCCAGAATTTCTAAGCTTGTTCTTTTAAATTTTTTTCCAAGGGTATCCTGTCAGTTTTTAAATACAGGCTTTTCATGTTGCCAGTGAAGTGCTTTGATCTGCAGATGAGAACTGATGAGATGCAGTTTCCTCAGTGCTGAACTTTGCCAAGAGTTTCGAGTGCGCCTGTGATGGATCCGAAAATTGGGAAAAGAAAATTCCTGACTGGACTTTCCAAAGCAAAATCTTTTCCCATTGTCTGAAAACAAAATGCCCAGAACAATTCTTCTGTGGTTTGGTGGGATGAAAGTGAATGAAGGAAAAAGGAGCACAGTTTGATGAATGTTTTCTTTGTTTTATTTATGGAGTAATAGATGGGAAATAAACTTATATTCCTCTCTCTCCATGCCACATCTTCCTGTATTATCAGGAGAGCTGGCAAGGCAGGATCTGGCGGCACAGAGGGATAGCTGGGGGAAAAAGATGCCCCTGAAGTGGTCATTAAAATTTAATTCTGAGCAGGACAATATCCAGTGATGCTGCAGGACTGGGAAATAGTCCTGGCTGGGTTGGAGGAGGTCTCCAGGCCATCTCTCCTCACCAGCTCCTGGGCCAGACCTGACTGCTCAGGGCATTCCCTCAGTGGGTATGGAAATCCCCAGGGATGAGGAAGGCTCAGCCCTCCCAGGGAGGATATTTTTCCTGAAAATCCAGAGCTTTTGGTGCCTCTCGGTGCCTAAGTTCAGGAAACACACACATCCCTTGGGGGGAAATGGGCTATTTTGGGCAATTCATGCCAAATTACACAGCGGGTGGTTGGAAGAGGCAGCCCAAGATTATTCTCACAAACACCACAGTTCCTTCAGATTCGGATGAGCGACTGTTTTTAGCTTAACTGCTACTTGAATTCTACAGCATATTCCAGGGAATAAGTAAATAAACCACCATTCATGCCATGGGATCAGCATACTAATTTACGGCCAGATCTGAAGCCTTTTCCCAAGGCAAAATACAATTAAAGCCAGGCAGAACTTGACCCGAGTGAGCACTTCAGCATTTGATCTGTGAATTTGACTTTTCTGCATTTTTATTATTTTTATACAGTAGTAAAAATCTTTCTCCTGCTGGATATTTTACATTGTGCTGGATATTGAATTCCTTGCAGCAAAGGCCTCACCTCTTGAAACCTAATCTTATATAGCATGCTGTCTAAAGAACTTAATTCTTATTGGAATAACAAGTTTAAAAACATATATTTTTAAAGGATATCCATGACATTTTGTTAACCTGGTTCTAACAGTGGTCCAGCAGGAACAGCAGAGGATGAAAAGCGAGGAACAGGCTGAGATCTAATCTGACCCAACTCATTGATTCCCTCCCTGACCTTGGGTAAGCCTTTTGACCTGCCTGGGCCTCAGTCAACTCAGCTGGAAAATTGGGTAAAGAGTGGAGCCTGTTAGAAAACCATCTTCAATTTGAACAAAGATTTCCCGGAGACCCAAAAAAAGGGAGTGGAGTCATTCCATACAGACATAATTGATTGTGCACTGCTCAAGAATAACATCCTGAGCCGTGGGATACCATGGATGACATCTCATTCGTCCTGCCGTGGCTGGGTGGTCTCTGGGCCCACTTTTCCTGTCTCCAGAGCTGTATTTTCCCTTTCCCAGTGTTACTCTGGCTGTGCCTGCCCTTGGTGGGAATGTGGCTAAAATATTGCTTGAGCCTAAGTAGGTAGTAGGGAGGAATTATTATTCCTGCTTGGATTGGAGTTAGTGAGGGAAATTATTGTCCCCTGTATTTAGTATGACCTGGACTGGCATCACCTGCCACAGTGCCACCAACACATGGAAATGAAATCAGATTTACTCAGAATTCATAGAAGCATGGATGGGTTTGGGTTGGAAGGGAGATTAGATCCCACCCAGTGCCACCCCTGCCATGGCAGGGACACCTCCCACTGTCCCAAAGTCCAACCTGGCCTTGGGCACTGCCAGGGATCCAGGGGCAGCCACAGCTGCTCTGGGCACCTGTGCCAGGGCCTGCCCACCCTCTGCAGTTCTCCTGAGACTTTCTAGGGTGTCCTGGCTCTCCCAAGCCAGCTTTCCTGCCACCAGCCTGCCTTTACAAGAGGAAGGCCCAGCTGCCATCCCCACACGGAGCCCCGTGCGTGAGCTCGTGCAGGATCCGTTTCCAGCCGGGATCGATCGGCTTTGCCCGCATTCCCCCATCCCAAGAGGAGCTGCTGACCCCAGGCTGTGCTGGCAGCCCCTCAGGGGGGCTGGGAGCCGGGGGAGGCGAGCCAAGGGCACTCCATGGCATGCGGCTCCCGGCACGCGGGGCTGGCGGCCGCTCCCGGCTCTCCCGGCCCTGGCACTGTTTGTCCTGGGCCAAGGCCAGCTCCTCTGCCCGTGCCAGCGTGTTTCAGCCATCCCGGGCTCTCTAATCTATTCTCCGTGACCCAGGCTGGAAAAATGACCGCTTCCCCTCCCCAGTTCCCACATCTGCCGTTTGTTTTGCTCCCGTTGCCGAGATTTGGGAAGGAGTTCAGGAATGCGGAGCGCTGTTCAAACCCAGGCTGACCCCAGAGCCTGAGCGGCGTTTCTCTGGCAAGGCCTGGAGGTAAATAGTGAAGGGGAAACGGGCACGTTTCTTCACCTCCACGAGGGTATTTCTAGATGTTTTTAAAGAAAAATAATGATTTTGCTCTAAAATGTTACCGAGAGTAGGAGGGGCCTGGTATTTCCAATGGAAACCAGTAAATCCTTCCCTGCCTGTTAATTGGCTGTCATTATCCTTCCATGAAATAGTTTAAACTTTAACATTAATATTAGGTGCAAACACCTCAAAAAAAGTCACTCCTACTAGTCCAAATGAAATTACTATGTGAGAATGACATTTATGTTGGAATAAAATCATCGCTGTGCCTCATAGAACATAATATATCTATGTATTTTGCATCACCGAAAAAAAATTTAAAAATACCAGGCTCTGCTCTGTTTAAAAGTGCAGGCATGGAGAAATAAAATTTTTCTTGGAAATATTCAGTACTTTTAATGGACTACTCTGAAAACTTGTATTTAATTTTGAAGGCATATTTAGCGAGGAAATTTGAAAAGCAGTGAGCACAAACACAGCGTAGAAGCAAAATGCAGTGAGAATTTTCAGAAAAACACAAAATATTACACTTTGAGAGAGGCTGGAGGATGTGCAATGACCAAGAAATCACCCTTTTTTTCTGCCTTCTTTTATTTTCCAAAGAGAATAGGACTTGATCAACCTCCCTAAAAGCATTTCCCTGTGATCCCTTCTAACTGGAAATAAGTGATTGCAAAATTTTTTAGGCCTATATGGATATATCTGCACCCCTGAAATAAAGAACAGCAAAAACAATCACACCTTGGGAGAGATAAACTTAAGGAAGATCAAAGGGAGATTTAACCAACAGAATTACTGTCCACAAAGATGCTTCCCTGCCTTTTCTGTAGCAATTCCATGGAAATTTGGTGTTAAAATAGAAACTAGAGTTAAAACTGGGATCTAGGTCTGCTGCTCTGTATTCCTCTGGGCTTACAAGGCTAAGCAGAAGTAAAGGAATTACCCACAAATATTTGGTGGCTTTTATATCAAGAGCCTAAAATAACTGGGTACTTATGGAATTAAAGGGAAGGGAATTTGAAAAGAGCTGATTTAAGTCGCTGTGATGCAGCTTTTTAGATTAATGGCCAAGACTGAGGAGCTGGATTTTTGTGCCTTTGGAGCCACGGGATCCTGGGAGTGGGAAGGTGACGTAGGAGGAAGTGTTGAGGTTTTTGTGCTTTGCCTTGGCCGGTGACAAGTGACACCTCCTGCCCTGTCCTCTCCTCTGAGGTGCCCCATGTGCCATCAGAAGCCCTGAGAGCTTTCAGTTATTCATATTCAATCTGCTGGTATCACTCCCATGTTCCCTTGTTTTGCTTTTGCTTCTGGCCAGATTTCCTCCCACCATCGAGCACCTTTGTTTAAGATTATTTCCCCCCAGATAGATCAGGCTGCATTTTTTTGAGGTCGGTGTCATTTGTCACCATTCTCTCTTTGATGGCTGGGGCCATCCACTCTGGCTGCTGTAGGAGCAAAGTCAGAGAGGAAAAGTGCCATGAGCTCATCCAGCTGTGGTGGCGAAGCCTTGGGGGGATCTTTGGGCAGCTCTTTGGATCTGAGCCCCCTGTTTGCTCCACAGGCAGATAAGGGTCTCTTTCATGTGCAGGAGCCATCAGGAAAGGAAAATTCAATGCTCTGGTGGAATGGCTCCACCATTGTGACTGGGAGACCCTGCACAGCATCAGCTGATAGTGCCTGTCTGTGCTTCAAAGAGCTGTGACAGTGACAGCAGTGACTCAGGGCTCGTGGCCTTGTCTGGAGCCCTCTGTCCATCCTCAGCCGAGCACCAGATGGGCTCCAAGTGTTGAAATACAGGAATTTTTGGTATTATTTTGGTATAATGCAGAGCTGTTTTGTGCAGAGTGAAAGGCAGAAATATAGCTAGAAAGAGATCAAAAGTCCGTATTTTTTGGCAGGAAATAAATACAAATAGTTTAACTAGGGGGATAAATCATTTCTCACTGAAGTCAGTGCAAAGGTCCCTTTGGTTTTTATAGAATCAGGGAATGGGTAGAGTTGGAAAGGACCTTAAAGCTGATCTAGTTCTAGCCCTTGCCATGGGCAGGGATGCCCTGCACTGTCCCAGGCTGCTCCAGCCCCAGTGTCCAGCCTGGCCTTGGGCACTGCCAGGGATCCAGGGGCAGCCACAGCTGCTCTGGGCACCTGTGCCAGGGTCTCAGCACCTTTACAGGGAATTATTTCTTCCCCAATTTTCCATCTCAATCCACCCGCTTCCAGTTTAAAGCCATTCCCTGTGTCCTGGACCTTGTCCTCTCCAGGTGAGCACCCCCAGCTCTCCCAGCCCAGCTCCACAGGACAGGTGAAGAGAAAATCTGGTTAATTTGTATTTGTAATCAATGTAGATTGTGGTGACCAAGTTCCTGGATGGAAGGAAGTTGTACATGCCAATTTTCTTCAACTTCTTGCTGTCCCAACATTTAACTGTGTGTATCTCTTGGTCTGTAATGGTATTTTGCCCCTGCTGGGACACTTGTCTGGGTATGTCAAAACACCGTAACTGCAGTAGGGTCCTGCTGATGCTCAACTGGACTAAAACCAGTGATTTTTGTAGATGCTTTTGTTGTTTCTTTTTGAGTTGTGAGTGGGGTTTTGTTCCTTTAAAAATATGGCAGGAGATTCATCACAGTGAGAGTGTCCCTTTATCAGCAGCAGCAAAGAGGATAGAGAGAGCAGGTAGCTGTGTTAGCATAACTAAAACCAAAGAAAAAAAGGCAAAAATTGAGAAAAAATACATTTAAATTCTTTAGTCTCATCAGACTGACTTTCTTCCAGCTTATGAACTAATTGAGGGGAGAATGGAAGCATAAAAGCACTTCTTGTTAGAGTTAGAGAAGTAATTAATTGATCAGATGTTGTTTCTTCTGCAATTACATGATATTCCCCTGTTAATCAGTTGAAGTTTTTGGTGTCAGTATCAACATCCAACATCTCTCTGTTTTCCACAGTGGATGAATGAGGTTCTTGTCCTTCTCCAGGGGACCTGTGGCTGGTTTTCACCGAGGCTTTCCAGGAGCGTTTGTCGTGTCACAACTGCTGGAGAACTCTGCAGGCTGGAGACTTTTCCGTAATTAAACCTGGTCTAAAATAAAGCGAGATCTTCATCACACTCTTTGTATTCCTATAAAATCTGTTGCCATGGGAGCTGGCATTGAATAGCAAGGTAGTGGAAATCCAGAGTGTTACATTACATTTGCCCTGTAGCCACAGGAGGGTCCCTTAAAATAAAGTCGCCTTTTATCTTTGCTTTCTGAATAAACATAAAACTAGATTTTTAGTGCAAAATCCTGATTTCAAGGTTATTGATGCCAGACTAAATTAATACAGTCTGTGCCATAGCATACAAAATCCCCAGCAAAGCCAGGGATACTCCTGTCTTTTGAAAGCTTGACATTTGTTTTTCATAATGAACTTAAAGGTCACCAGCTACAGATGAATCAGGATATCTGCTCGAGTTTACATTTACATGCATTTTATTTTATTCCCATGTGCACTTTTTATGAGATCCATCACTGGAATAAAACTGTAGCACTCTCTTATTATCCAGGTTTGATGGTCTAGAAGAGTTATCAACCTGCTGCCTTTAGGAACCACCACAGTTCTGGCTGGGATGGGCGGAGGAATGGCTGCCCTCTTTCCTGAGCATCACCACTGATTCCACCTCTAAATATGACATTAAAAAGTGTCTCCCTGTCCCCAGTCCATAACTCCTCGTGTCCTGACGCCCTGCTCAATCCCTGGAATGATGGCAACCCCGTCCGAGTTAGTGAAAAATGCTTTGTGTGTGTTGATGCTTCTTTAATTCCCATTTTATTTCTGCAGGAGAAGCTGTAATTAATCAAAACCCAACTTCCAGGGATTCAAAATGCCTCATCCAGCCCTAGAATGGATGTGTCCCATCTCTTCTGCATATGAATTTTTGTTTTTGCTCAGCCTAGCAAGTGACCTGTATTGCTGCACAGATTTTTTTGAAACCAAATAACATTTTATACTTTTACCAAAATACCTGTGGAGCTGACAGAGCATGATGCATTCATTTTCCTTGATTTTGTAGTGAGGGAAAAGGCTAGCATGAATAATTCAAAAATAATGCTGAGACTGTTAAGATTTAGTACTGGAGAGGTCATCACAGTTGGGAGAATGAGCTAGGAGACTATTACTATTCCACGATCTTTGAATCTCAAGGTGACATCATTATTATTTCTCTATATCTATAATGTGGTGCTGCAACCAACTCATTGCAGTGTTTCTCATGTAGGGGAGAAAGATCAATTACATACAGACCTCAAAATGTGAACTATAAGCATAGTGTCCAATAAAACTGTCATTAACAGTCACCACAATTTTAACTGTGTGCTTCCAGGTCAAGCTGCTTTAAAAATGATAACTGACATTGAAAGGTTGAATAAAGAGTGCCCGTTCTGAAGGGAACGGGGCTGCACCCAAATAAGTTGTCATTAACAAATTGGCTAATTGGCTAATTTCCTTCTTCAGTTTACAGCATTCAGCATTTCTGTCATTGTTTCTGGTTGTACATTCCATAGAGAACTCTGGGAAAAAAATAAAATGAAATGCTGAGTTCTCCACATGATCAGCATCAGCAGTGGTACTGGGGGTGCGGAGAAAGTGTCTCTGTGCGGTTTAATTCTGTTTATTCCTGGCTTGGATGAGAAACTGAAAGATGTCACCCAAATGGAAGCTGTACCGTGGTGGTGCTTTAACTGTTACCTCACCCCTCGGTGTGCCTGTGGAAGCCTGAGTTATCCAAAATAAACACTCCCTGAGGAATCCTGGGAGTAATGTATGCCAGGAAACAGCCACCAGGACTTCAGAGCCGCCTTCCATTGGGCGAGCGCTGCCTTGTGTGTTTAATTAAACATCCCTTTCCCTCGGAGAATATCCCCCAAGACTGCAACTCTCCCAATAAACAGCTTCCCAACATGTTTTGTTTTCTTTTTTTGTAATTTTTAGATGAGTCTGAGAGATAAATAAGGCGGCTTTCATAACGAAATTACAGAGGAAAAGGGTTGGTGAGCCACCTGTTCCGAACACGAGGACATTTGATGTAAGTAGAGCTCAAATGTTTGTAAGAAATATGCTGCAACTCTTTGAGGCTGTGATTCCTCCTCTGGTTTTGAAGGAGCAAGCTGCCATCCTCTTCTCTTAGTTCTTTCCAGTTTTCCTTGTGGGGTTGAGGCTTGGGAGGACTCCTCACTCCTGGATAGCTGAGCATGGAGGTGGTGCAGGATGAGCCATCCCAGATGGCTCCAGCAGATCCTGCCCTTCCCACTTCTTGCTTCCTGCCTGCTTTTTCCCCTCTTGGCTCCTGGATCCACAGCCAGGAACACTCATAGTGCCTTACTAAAGTTGCTCCAGGGGGGTCTTCCCAGGATATTGATGGCTCCTGGATATCCAACAGCTCCTCCATGTTTAGGGTCTAAATTGGTGCCTTTATTTTCATAAGTTCTCATTTACATAGTTTCTATTAATTAGATATTTTTACCATACAACCACAGACTGGGTTGGGTGGGAAAGGACCTGAAATTCCATCCTGTCTCACCCCCTGCCATGGATAGGGACACTTTCCACTATCCCAGGTTGCTCCAAGCCCCATCCAGCCTAGCCTTGAACACCTTACAGTACTAAAAAAAAAATTTATATGACAAAGACACACAAGGAGCAAAGAGATGCAGATGTGTAAAAAAGGAAGAGCCTTTGTTATTTTGCTTGCCAGACTTTCTGGTGTGCACAGCTGGATGGAGAGGGCACTGTGGCAGGACCGTGGGCTACAGCCTTGCTGAACCAAAAGATTAAGAGGAGATTGGTCAGAGAAATCAAAATTATAAAGGCTGGGAGAGACGTGATCCTGCAGCAGGAAAAGTAAAACAACTGTGAAACAATGTCTCCCTAATGACTACAGGAAAATTAGGAGGGAGCAACGCAGCAGCTTCCTGGGTATTGCTTTTTTCCTGTTCAATCAAACATTTATTTTAATTTTCAGCTTTTGGAGGAAAGCCACATGACTTCAGCTGCACTTCACCCTCATTATGCACCCTGAAGTGCCGGGATGTTTGTGTCAGGTTGTTGCACACTGTGGTGCTCCCCCTCTGCAGGGGTTAATCCAGCAGGGATTGACCCCTGGGCACTGCCCTGAGGTTCATTTGGGAGAGCCAGGAGATTGGAGCATCATCACCAACAGGAATGGGCTTGTTGGGCACCTGACAGCTGGGATCAGAGAATCATGGAGTGCTTTGGGCTGGAAAGGATGTTAAATCCCACCCAGTGCCACCCCTGCCATGGCAGGGACACCTCCCACTGTCCCAGGCTGCTCCAGCCCCAGTGTCCAGCCTGGCCTTGGGCACTGCCAGGGATCCAGGGGCAGCCACAGCTGCTCTGGGAATTCCACCCTGTGCCAGGGCCTGCCCACCCTCACAGGGAACAATTCCTGATTCCCAAGATCCCATCCATCCCTGCCCTCTGGCACTGGGAGCCATTCCCTGTGTCCTGTCCCTCCATCCCTTGTCCCCAGTCCCTCTGCAGCTCTCCTGGAGCCCCTTCAGGCCCTGGCAGGGCTCTGAGCTCTCCCTGGAGCTTCTCCTCTCCAGGTGAACACCCCAGGTCCCAGCCTGGCTCCAGGGCACAGGGTCTTCTATGAGAGGAGAGACAGAAACCAATTTTATGGCACAAACATTGAGATCTCTGGAGACTTCAGCTTGATTTTGTCCTTATCACAGCCCCTCTTGTTTTGGGGCCACCACAGCACAGCAGCAGCTACATTTACTGTTAACTTTATATTCAGGTGCTGTGGTGACAGCGCTACAAAATATGGGATTCTGCAGGTCAGGGGCCAATTCAAATGGGTCACCTGCTCCAGGATTTCTAAACTTATATTGCCCTGATTTGTGCTATAAGTAGCCTGGGAAAAGTTTTGCTGCCAGTTCTGCCTTTTAGATCGCCTGAGGGTTTCCTTTGGAGCCCACGTGCCCCCTGCATAGGGCTGGATTTTGCTTGGAAAGGCCATCTGGCTATGGGGGATCTTGCTTGAGATTTAAAAAGCATATTAATAATCTAATAATAATGAAATCTTGCTGACAAAAACAGTGTTTTTGCAGAACCAAGCAGGGAGGAAATCCTCTTTCTGCCAGAGTTTGGGTTTCATGATGTATTTTGAAACAACGCTGGAGTCCTTTCAGAAGAGGGAAGGTTATGGTGCACTGGTCCCTAAACCAACCTCAAAACCACTGAAACAAGTGTTTTTGAATGGATTCTTTGTTCATCACTGTCCAAACTAGAAACTCCATTGACTAATATTGAATTTGGAAAAAGTGTTGAAAAGCTACAATAAAGAGAAATTGCTTTTCCCATGGAGGACATTGTGTGCCCGGTGCCCGGTGAAGGATGGGATCCTCTTATCCCACCAGGACAGAAGAGCAAAGTGGCAGAAAAGGAAAGGCTAAAGAGAGTCATTAAAACCTGTTTATCATTAAAAAATAAAAGCAGAAGTTTGTTCCTAGCACGGGAATGCAAAGTGCAGCGTTCAAGGAAATGTAAACACAACTGCAACTATTTCATTTCATGGGAGGTTTTTGTTGCTCTCCTATTAAATTTAATGGGTTGCCTCATGAGAAGCAGCTCATTAATATGAATATGGAGAGCACGTTTCAACCTGCAAGCTGAACAACACAAAGATGGGTGATGTTGGTTTTCCTTGGCTTTTTAAAAACGTGAACCACAGCCCTGGAAGTAGCTGGAGCCTGGGGATCAAGCAGGGAAGTGGGAATCAGGGGGCTGTGCCTCTCATCCCACCCTGTGTCAGATCCCTCTGATGTGAACCTGAGCAAATCAATTAACTGCTGTTTGCTCTGTTCCTGAACCAGGTTAAATCAACCCACCCCGCGCTGCATATTGGGAGGCTAATAATGAGAATTAATTACACTGGTTTCCATGAACATCACTGGAGGGACGGGCAGTGCTGGCCCCAGGGCTTGGATTTGGGATGCTTTGGAATGCTGGAGTCACAGCTGATCCAAAAGCTTCACCCCATGGTGTGGTTGCATTTATTGGGGATGACTCCAGATCAGCCATGGCCGTGGAATTTGGGGTTTTCAATGTGTCTGCCCAGGGACAAGGCTGAAAGGAGCACCCCCACATCCTTGGTTCCCTTTGGAATGGTGGACAAGGCTCTTTTCCATGCGGTTGCTGCTTGGTGTTTTCAGGAGGTTGCTACATAAAAAAAAAAAAAAAAAAAAAAAAAAAAAAAAAGAAGCAGCAAAATTAGCAAAATGCCTTCAAAATTAAATTGAAAAATCAGACAGCAAACAGCCAGGAAGGGCCATATTTTTGGCCCTCAAAAGTTGTTAATTTTTCTACATTCATCAAACTAGGAATAACTTTCCAGAAGACTCTGGATTCCCAAGTCCCTCTTGTGATTGCACTGTTTGGCCACAAGACTAAAACTCACCTGGGACTTTCAGGTGTTGTTTAGGGACTGGTGCCTCAAGAAACTTTAATTGTCTTTCTTTATTTGTCACTTATTCATCAGCAAAATTCCTTATGATGATTTTAAATCCAGAAGTAGGTGTGGGGTTTGTCTTAAACCCTGATAGTGGAGTTTATATATGGAGGGGCTTTGAGGCATGGGAGATTTCACCAAAAAAAATTAGTAATTTATTTATTTCATATAAAAATATGTCATAAAATAAATGTTATAAATGAAAAGTGCCAAAAATTCAGGCTTTAACCCTGCAGTGGGATAGGATCTGTTGCATTGCTATAAAATATTGCTTAATTCAAAGTTCTTTCAGCATGAGCCATCCAGGATGGATATTTACCCCTGAGTTGTCCCTCTCCATTCCTGGTGGGAGCTCATCTCCTTGATGCCTCCAAGGTCTGTCCAGGTGTTGGAAAACACATAAAAGCAGCCTGCTGAAAATGAAAAGAGACCATAAAAATGTTATTAAAAAAAAAAAAAATTCCCATCTCATTGTAATTGCAAAAAGTTGAAGGAAGATACAATTTATATAAAACTGACAACTGTCAACTGTCATTGACACAACATTTTTGATCATTCTTTCTGGAATTACTTGAAATGAGGGGTTTATATTTTATGATCTGGTTCTGCTTCTGTGGGTCTGCCGAAATGGGAATTACACTCAATGCTGGGAATCCCAGAAAATCAATTCTGCCCATCACCAGCCCAGAATCTGAGTTTGTCCTCTTTCTTTTGTTCTGGGGAGGAGCTGCACAACTCTGGGATGAATTCATCCCATCCCTGCCTCCATCCTTGTGTGGCAGCCTTGGGATGGATCCCAATAAGGTGAAAAATTTCATGATAAAAATAATAAATAATCAAGTTCATGATAAGTCCACAAAACTTTCAATAATAATTAAACTTTTAGGATAAAGCACATAAAAGTTACTTTGAAGAATTCAGACCTGATCCTTAACTTGCACAAGGAAAAAAGTGTGAAACTTTTTTTTTATTTTGCTACATTTTTGCTCCATAGCACATACTCAGGAGACCCCTTTATTTCAAATTTAAAATAGTCCATGAAAATCTGTATTGACGTAATAGCTTATTAGGCTACAAGCAAAATATTCCCAGAACTAATTTTTAATTAATATAGTTCACTGAAAACTTATAAAAGATTCATACATAATATGATAAAAGAAATAAACATCCTCAATACCATGTTAAGTTTCTTTTCTTTGTCAAACATTGGGTTTTTTTCCTCTGCTACCAGCACAATAAAACCTGCTCTTACAAAATTGACTTGTCTTTGGCAGCTCTGTCAGATGTGATATTTTCTCATCCTTAAAACGGTGCTTATTAATCAGAGTCAGATGCTGACACCTTCTCTCACTTTGGGCCCTGCATTTCATGAACAGCTTCATATTTTTAATCCAGACTTTCCCTGGAGTCACTGTCCCCCCAAAATGCTGCTCCAGAGAGAGCTCTGGAGGCCACTGGAAATGCCCTCCCTGACCTCCAGGAGTTTTGTGTCACTCATAAAAACAGAGTGGGACACCTGGGGGTGCTCACCTGGACAGGAGAAGCTCCAGGGAGAGCTCAGAGCCCTGCCAGGGCCTGAAGGGGCTCCAGGAGAGCTGGAGAGGGGCTGGGGACAAGGGACGGAGGGACAGCACACAGGGAATGGCTCCCAGTGCCAGAGGGCAGGGATGGATGGGATATTGGGAATTGGGAATGGTTCCCTGTGAGGGTGGGCAGGGCTGGGATGGAATTCCCAGAGCAGCTGTGGCTGCCCCTGGATCCCTGGCAGTGCCCAAGGCCAGGCTGGACACTGGGGCTGGAGCAGCCTGGGACAGTGGGAGGTGTCCCTGCCATGGCTGGGGTGGCTCTGGGTGGGATTTGGGGTCCCTTCCAGCCCAAACCATTAAATTGTTTTATGATTTGTAAGTGACAGGATTTTCCTAGGGCTGATCTCATCTCTCTGCAGCCCCAGCAAGGTGGGACACTGAGTCCAGGCTCCCCTCAGTGAGATCCCTCTGCAGGCAGGGGGGAGTTGCCATCCCCAGGGATGGTTTTGGCCACATCCCTGGCAAAGGAAGGTTCATGCCAGGATTGCTGAGCAGGAGAGAGCCTTAATCCAGGCACCTCCTGAGAGGTCTGTCCCACATGCAGGGCCTGACCCCGCAGAATTTTTACAATCAGAAGGCACACAGTGAGCTCCTCTGAGAATTGTGAAGGTCTGCTTTGAGCCTTGCTGGCAAGGATGAGTTTCTGTGACCTGTTTGGCACAATATACTTGATTTTTGCCCTAAAATATCAGCTGCTCAGTGGATGGTATCCAATATTGAACACTGTGCTGCTCTGAGGAGCCCTTTCCTCCTTGCATTCTTCTGTACCCCAAAGTCTTCCACAGACATGAATCCTGTGTTTCATTTGGAGTGGAGAATGTGCACCATTCCCATTTGCATCAGAGGCTTCCACTGTGGAGTTGGATACCAAAATTAATCTGGGCCAGCTCCATAAAAACTGGTTGTGGGGAGGGAGGATGGATGGGACTGTTTGGGAGGGACTGACCACAGCTGGGGCGTTCAGCAACAGGGTGGAGGCTTCACTCCTTCATCCTTCCTTGTTTTGGCAAGGACAGGGCAGGAATTTCACTGGAAGGATGACAACCTGCATCCACATTTCCTGCCTTGTTATTCCCAGTAGCTGCAGTTCCCCCGGCAAGGGCTCCAAACAAAAGCTGCGTCACGTTTCTCTGGAAGTGATGACAATTGAAGCTGTTGATTTTTACATGGTTCTAATCACACCTCGCTGCTTTTGTTTAAAGGAGAGACACTCACATTCCTACTGAAACTGTTCTGCTGAACTCCAGCATCACGACACTCCCAGGGGGCAGAAGGGGATTTGGGATTTGAGCTCCCTGTGCTGGCGCTCCTGACTGAGGGCAGAAGCTCCTGCTGGTGGACAGGGGAGACAAAAAAGGGATTTATTTTGTTATCATTTTTAGCAGAAACATTAAGAAATAAAGACTGAATGACAGCAGCCCCAGGAGTGGGCTGAGAGGTCTCTTACCTCTATCTTCAGAGCCATCTCCAGGTGCCAGAGAACCTTCCGTTCATGTCTCAAGAACTGCCCAAATCACTAAATTCTGTGTCAGAAAAACTTCAGGTATTTCACGGGAGATCAGATCCATTAAAATCTCCTTGGGGGGCACTTGCAAATGCTGTCCCGTGTCCCCTTTGTCCACTGAAAATCTTGGCCATCTCCTGGAAAATCTTTCCTAATTAATCCAATTGAGTACTTTAGTCTGAGTCAGGATAACACTATGTATTTAATAGGATTTAGCCCTGTGAATTCTTGATATCTGTAGCTCCTATGTGGCTTTAATATACTCAGCATTTTTCAGGATTAGGTGTTAAGGGCTTGATCCCAAAATGTTTAAAATCAATAGGTGTTTTCCTTTGACTTCAGTGGGCTTTGCTTCAGCCTCTAAATATCAGTCAATACTTTCTGATCTGAGCACAGAAAAATACTTTTCAATCGTATTTCCAAAACTCTTATTCCTTACTTTGCACCACAGAACTTCTTAACTCTGTGTGGATTTGAATAGGGAAATATTAACCAAAACAATAATGATATTATTAGCTGAAGTTTTAGCTTTTAAACTCAATAAAAAGTACTGCTGGGTATTCTTTAATGTTGTAGAAGAAGAATGATTAATTTAAGGTTCAGGTGCAAGACAAGGTCAGGAAAGAATTGTTACTGTATACAGTGAGCATTTCAAGATGAATTTGTAGTTTCAAGTATCATTTTATGATGCATTTTCTGTTTTGTTATCAGGGGAAGTATGATGGGTGACATACGAGTGATCACAGTGTTTTGGTGCAATGTTCTGTGATGGGCTTTTCATAAAAATTAGCTGACAATGTCATGAGTATACAAGTAAATTTATAGCTTTCATACTGGACTGCCATTCCCAGAGCTATTTCCAATCACTTGGGCTTTTTATTAAGTTTATTGTTCTTTTATTGTTCAGTGGAGTGTAAGCAGTGAGATTACAAATAAATGTAAGTTGCAGCGGGTATGAAGTCAGGCTTGCAGAATTAGGGAAGATGTGAGCAGAGAGAGCAGAAATTAATTTGGATCCTGGGGAAAGGGGAGTCCTGCCATGCCCTGGCTCTGTGTGCCATGTGTGCCACTCCTGTGCCCTCCTGCCACAGGGGCCACCCAACAGCCCCAAAACAAACCCTTGCTTATGCTTCCAACATCCTGACCACTTTTCCCCCCTGTTTGCTGGTTTTTGGTGCCCAGTTCTATCTCCACTCTCTTTCTTCTCTTACTCCTGCACTTTCTTGCAGCAAAACAGCCCCAACAAGTGAAGGATGATGGAGTTTCTTATTTTAGCATCGTTCTCAGAATATCTGTGGCATGGAACCTTCAGCATTTATTTCCCTCTCCTTTTTCTCCCCTCAAACAGCGAATACTTTATCATTTTGGTTAATATCCTGACCAGCAGAGCAGAAAATCAGACTCATAGCTTTTAATGACACATTTTCAACTGCAAGTTAGTAAAAAAAAAATCATTTTTATGTGGTTCTCCAATACTTATACAGACTTGGAGAAACATAATTAAAATTTGTGTTCCTTCTTTGTTATTACTGCTGTGGACTTCACTTAAACTGGATGCTGTTTGTCTGGGCAATCAGACAATAGCTGGAATCCAAAAGCAAATCGATTTGCTGTGTGGCTTGTGCTATTACTTAAGTTATAAATAAAATGATTTTCCCCAGATGGCTCCCTGATGGCCCTGCACTCTCCCCAGTTCCAGGCCCAGCTTTTCATCCCTGCTGCATCTCCCTGGTGCATTCCAGGCTGCTGCCACCTCCCACCTCCCTCCCTGCTCCCTCCTGTCCTCCCCAAAATGGCCAAAATCTGTGCCTGGAGTGGAGCTGGGCAGGACTGGCAGGAGATTTATGGAATCCCAAGGTGGACACTGAATTCCTCCTGAGCCAGGCCTTGACAGAGAAGTTACAAAAGCCTGGCTTAGCTTTGGAGGACCAGCATCAAACTCTACAGAAAGGGAGTTGAGTTTGGAAGGGATTCCAAGGTTTTAGGCTCCACCCTGAGGGCACTGCCAGGTTTTTCCCTTTCTCTGAGCCAGGAGATGCCCAGCCCTCATCCTTTCCTTGTCCCTCCCTCTGATGAATAAACCCCTTGAAGCCACTGGTGAAGAATGAAGTGACGTTTCAGGTGGCCAAGTTGGCTTCCTAATTTATTTTTCTAGAGACAACATTCTGAAACAGAAAGTCTTAATTTTTCTCAAGGTTGTTTATTTACTTCGTGGGCAAGTTCTTCCAAAAATGTGGGCAGGGCACCACTGGAAACGAAAAAATCTAGATCTGAGAGCATATAACACACACTGACCCGAGCTTTGCTTTCATTTTGCCTTTTCAAGGTGACTAAAACTGTTAATCCTCCATGTTATATTTTTGTAATTTTTTTTTAAGCAAACAGGGAAGATGCTCCCGGTAATCAGGCAATGCTCGTAACAGGAGGAACACAAGTATATTGGAAAAATGGTGGGTCTAAAAATAAATATTTTTCCATGAACACACAAGAACTATATTGAGAATTACAGAGAAAAAAAAAATCAATAAAAAGTAGTATATAATAGCCATAGAGTTCAAACAAAGTGCATTCATTCCCTAGTCCCTAGGAGGACCCCTGATATATATGTGCAAAACTTAATGAAAATCAGACTTTGTCGTGTCATCAAAAATAGCAAAGCAGATGGCTGAGTTTTCCCTGCATTTTGGCTACTCCTTGCTCCATAAATATAGCACCTATTTAAAGGACCAAGCCTTGTTCCCATTAAAGTTACAAACCTCAGACAAACTTCAGCCCAGCTTTGGGGGCCCCGATATTTGCTTGGGGTGCTCAGTGGGGAGCTGAGTGTCCCACGGGGTGCAGGTTTGGTGGGATGATCTGGGTGCTCAGACACGGGGGGGGGACCCCCTGATGTGATCCAGGGGGGTAAAATCACAGAATCCCTGAATGGTTTGGCTTAAAAGGGACCCTAAAGCTCACCCCAGCCTTGGCAGGGACACTTCCCCTGTCCCAGGGTGTCCCAGCCCCAGTGTCCAGCCTGGCCTTGGGCACTGCCAGGGATCCAGGGGCAGCCACAGCTGTGCCAGGGCCTGCCCACCCTGCCAGGGAACAATTCCTAATTCCCAAAATCCCATCCAAACCTCCTCAGTGTCAGTGGGAGCCATTCCCTGTGTCCTGTCCCCCCATCCCTTGTCCCCAGTCCCTCTCTGGGAGCCTCTCAAATGCAGTGGTTGTACCTTCCCTGTGGGTTGGCTTTCAGCCACGGCTGTGGCTCTCATTTCTGTGAATATTCACACAGCCAAATGTATTTTATAGCAATGTCTGTGGTTTGGTGTAGGGCACAGAGACCTTTGGGCTCATTTTTGGTATAAATGCAGGAGGATGTTCTGCTGTGCTTCCACTCGGTGCCCAGGGATTTACTCCTGGTCCCAGCTGTTCAGGGAAGATGTGGTACATGGCCCTGCACAAAGCTCCCTGTTGGGGCTGGGACAGGGAAATTCTGTACCCCAGTCATCCAGGAAATATTTGATTAATTTTCTTTTCCTGCATATTATGTGATCACAGTATTTTTTAAGGATCCAGGCACTTTTTCTTCACACAAAAGTTTCATCAACCCTGATTCTCCCTCTCTACTGACACCGAATGGCTCTCAATCTGCAACTGAACAATTTTAGGGAAGTCAAAGAAAATCTAATCCTGAGCTCATTCCTGGTTGATGAAATTTAAGCTGTGAGACCCCAAGCCAAGGCCAGCTGAAGACAATGGGAGCATTTCTGCTTGTTTCCATGGGTTTTGTCAACTTTTGTTCATGGCCCATCACGAGTGATGCAATTGGGAATTTGTCCATAGTAGCCTCTGCTCTGCTTCACTTAAAAAAAAAAATCCAAACCAACCAAACATTTTTATTTTGCTCATGGAAAGAGTACAGGAAAGGATGAGAATGGAGACATCCAGTCTGGCTCTGAGCCAACACAGCCTGGCCAAGAGGCAAATTTCCTACAATTTAGAGATACAAGAAAGAAAACCCAGTGTTGTGCCAGGGTTTGTAACTTTTAAAGAAAGGAAAAAAGAAAAAAAAAAAAGAATGGAAAATGAGAAAAAGGAAAAAAGGGAGAAAAGGGAGAAAGGGCATGAGGGGAAAGGGAAGGCAAGGAGAGGAGAGGAGACTCGAGGAGAGGAGACTCGAGGAGAGTCGAGGAAAGGAAAGGAAAGGAAAGGAAAGGAAAGGANAAGGAAAAGGAAAAGGAAAAGGAAAAGGAAAAGGAAAAGGAAAAGGAAAAGGAAAAGGAAAAGGAAAAGGAAAGGGAAAAGGAAAAGGAAAAGGAAAAGGAAAAGGAAAAGGAAAAGGAAAAGGAAAAGGAAAAGGAAAAGGAAAAGGAAAAGGAAAAGGAAAAGGAAAAGGAAATATTCTTAAATTGGTTTAAAATTAATTCCTGGAATTTTCTTTCCCAGCAGACAGGCTGGCCCCTCCTACCCTCAGTCATTCCCATACCATGGCTGGCTCCAGGGCAGAAACCTTCAACAGCAGTTTTGCAACTCCTGGGATGAGTAATCTTTACTTCTGCCCCACTCTCCTGAGTAAGGGATGCTTGAGTAAGAACTGGTTGAAGGGTCTGGGCTGCTGACAGCAGAGCAGGGCTGGGTTGAGCAATGGCTTCTCAAAGTGGTGCCAGCAGCTCCGTAAACTTTGCAGGAATTTCTTCCGCAGGGATTTTAGGCACAGTCACAACAATCACCCTGGGTTCAGCAGGCAACTACTCACAGAATCATGGAATGGTTTGGGCTGGAAGGGACCTCAAATCCCACCCAGTGCCACCCCAGCCATGGCAGGGACACCTCCCACTGTCCCAGGCTGCTCCAGCCCCAGTGTCCAACCTGGCCTTGGGCACTGCCAGGGATCCAGGGGCAGCCACAGCTGCTCTGGGCACCCTGTGCAGTTAGTGCTTTACATTTTTATTCAAACACTTTGCTTCAAAATACAGCCAAATTAACTACATTTACATATTTTTATAAATGTATCAATTAGAGGCAAAATAGGAACATAATTGTGAGCTCGGTGAGGAAAAGGCACAACCAGCTAAAATACCTCATATTGGAAATCTTGTATTATCAAGCTTCAAGATTTCACTTTAGACTGGCAAAGTTCATAGCTGGCTAAGCAGGTATTTTAAATAACATCTTCCTGGCTGCACTCCTCAGCTGATAATATTTAGAAATAAACAGTATCTATAAGTATTTTCACCTTTCTGGAGTTTTTTAATAGGAATTAGTGAGGCTGAATCTCAGGGGACAGCTTTATTTTGTTAAACCTCTAACACATTTTGTTTCATGTTGAGTCTTTGGGAGCTCTAATATGTTTTGGGTGGGTAATGTTTCCATACATTACTACTCCATTCATAATCCATTACTTGGATAATTCCTCATTTGTGAGACCTGGAGAAATTATGGTATTCACAAGCATATTTTGAATATTTATATAATGTCATAGCAGGGCTTAGGATATCAGTTGGCTGGAGACAAAGGCAGGATCCTCAGTTATTCTCATACTTAAGTACCAGTTTGATTCCTTGGCAAAAATGTAAATTACAACGTTGGAAGGCAAAGAATTATTGAACAAGGGGATTACATTGCAAAGCAGTAATTTCAACAGCTGCTGCCCGTAAGAGGGGATCGGAATTTTTCAGGGATGTAATTTTCCTGTGGAAAACTCTGGTACAAAGTGAGAATATCTGCACAATTAAAAGGGCAAACATCCAGCGAATTCTGTGGGCTGTGCTGAGTGTGAGCTGTTCCATGGAGCAGGAGAAGTTTAAGGGTTTAAGATGTTGAGATGTTTGTTTGGTGGGTTTCAGGGCAGCTCAGGCTGAGCAGCACTTTGGGCTCTTCCACAGCCACAGGCTGGAGTGGTGCAGGTAGAAAATCCCTGGAATTTCTCCTCAAGCTGTTATCCGTGTGGCTCCCAGCCTTCCCACTGCCATTTCTGGCCGGGGAAGTTCATCTTTTTCAATCTTGCTCCTACTTAAAGGCTTTATTTTCTGGGAGGCTCCTGCCTTCCATCGCCTGAGGACATCTGAGTGTCCCCGGGTGTGAACGGCTCCTGGGGCGGATCCTGGGATTATTCTGCAGGAAAGGTTCACGGCCAAATTCTGCACTTGGCCATTTCCAACTGAGAATATAAGTGACGTTTTCAGAGCAGGGAAAACACGATTCATTTCCCTCCTCAGAGGGGAAAGGCAAGGAGCAGACCAGGTGAGTGAGTTGCCACCGATCATGCAGGGAACCAGGCTCAAAATCCAGAATAAATACATCTCCTGAATCCAATTTCCAGGTCCTGGGTAGGAGGTATTTTTCCCTGTCTACTTTCTCTGCAGCAGGAGCCCTGTTGTGACAGTTACTAATGGATTGCAATCATCATGGATCTTACACCAGTGTGCAGCACAACCAGGAGGTGTAACAACAAGTAACGAATCCATTTTGGCAACCTGACATCCAGGAGAAGTTTATTTTATGTAAATAACAATTGATTTAGGTCTGAGTCATTGCAGAGACTCCTCCTGGTTCTGGGACCTTTTGCCTGGGAGGGGAATTTTAGGTGGGAACAGAGAGAGGGAAGTGCCCACACAAATACACAGCTGGAATGTAACACAAACACCAAAGTGGGACTTGAAAAGTCCAATGTAGGAATAAATTTTCCTCCTATAAATTGTGCTCTACTCACAGGTGAAAAAACATCTTCCCATAAAGCCAGGAAATAGTAAATAATCCCTAAATAATCCCTTGGAGCAATTGAAGAGAGACACGGAGCTGTCCATTGTCTCATCCCAAACAGAAGGGTTCCGTCCTACATCGAGGTATTCCCTGGTCACCTTGGTCATAAACCAAGGGAATTCTGGTACAGAATCAGAGAATCCCAGAATGGTTTGGGTTGGAAGGGACCTTAAATCCTACTCAGTGCCACCCCAGCCATGACAGGGACACCTCCCACTGTCCCAGGCTGCTCCAGCCCCAGTGTCCAGCCTGGCCTTGGCCACTGCCAGGGATCCAGGGGCAGCCACAGCTGCTCTGGGCACCTGTGCCAGGGCCTGCCCACCCTCACAGGGAACAATTCCCAATTCCCAATATCCCACCTTAATCTCCCCTCCCAGTTTAAGATCATTCCCTCTTGGCATCCAGGTGGAAATGCAGGATGAAGGTTGTTGGAAATTGGGAAGGTGGAGTGCACACAGCAGTGGAGGACTTGGGACTGCAGGTGCTGGGGAATCCTGGGAGGATCTGGGGTTTATCTGTGGTAGTTGGATCTAATACAAAGCACTCTATAAAAAGGCTGTTGCAAAGACTGGTGGGAATTAGTCTTACGCAGAGAAAATGTTGGAAATTATTTAAATTGCAGTGTAAGTATTTACTTTTCCTGGAATGAAGTCACAGTGTCCTTGTCTTCCAAAGCCTCAGTGCCTCTACTGGCAGCTTCCATTTGCCTGCAGTGCTAAACTGAGAGTCATCACAGGGCTTGACTCTTGGCTTAAGTTTAGCCACAGCCTTACTAACCCTGCTTAAAAATGGCCACTTTACTCAACTAAGTTGCTAAAGGATGTCCTGAATGCCTGTCCTGGTACTCAGTCAAAATTAATGGTGCAAACCCATTGTTTTTAAGAATTATGCCCTGGGTTCTTTGGTTCTTCCTGAGACATTTGAGCTGTTGCAGGGAATGTTGTTTGGGTTTTCTTGTTTTTTTTTTTACTGTGGGGTTTGAATTGAAGCAGAACTGTTTTTATGGGAAGTGTGATGTTGCTCGCATTGATTTGGCAACTGGGGAGACAGTGTTAGTGGGTGACCTTGAAAAATGTGATAAGTGGCAAGGGTGCTGAAAGGTTGAGGCACAAATGGGGTGGCTAAAAGCATATTTATTTCTAGCCTGTGCCAGTGGTGAGGGGTGAAATCCATGGATCTCTTCTCCACAAGAAGAAGCTCCTCAGTAGCCATGGAGTACTTTCCACCACGTTCATCTCAGCTCCTCAGAGAAAATATTCACAGCTGTAACAGGGTTATGTGGAACCTGACAACAGGGAACCTGGCAGCCTCAAAGAAGAAAAATGAAGGGGAAATTTTCAGATTTCTGTAGCTGCTGCGGTTTGTGTGGAAAATGATCTAGAAAAGGGTTAAAACTAGGGAAAGAAACTTGCATCAGTAAAATTGTAAACACTGGTTCTGCTCTGCGTGCAGCAGCTGCAGGTGAGTGCGCTGTGTAACAGCAGAGTGAGGAAATTACCAAACATTTCCCAATCCCGTTCTGTCTGAGACCATCTGAACCCCCAGGGTGCAGATGGTTCCTGTACCACTTAGGCATTCATAGAAGTATTTCTGTTTGCCAGAATGAAGCAGAGATTTTGGCTGATAATGATTTATTATTCTCAGCACAGCGATAATTTAGTGGTTTCCCTAGTAAATCTGCCTGAACTCTTCAAAGAAAACTGGGAGGACCAGTCCCTATCCCTGAAAAAATCCAGTTTGCTTGGTTCCCTGACACCTGGATTAGCTCGATGCAAATCTTTGGATAAACTTTGAAACAAAACCAAGGGATGTATTTAATTAATGAAGTGGTTGATAAAGCCTCCCCCAATCCCCATCCAGCTGATTGCTTTGCAATCATGAGATTTAAAGGAAAAAACACCAAATCCATAAAACTGAATTCTTTTTATTTGCCTTCAGTGAGGGCTGTGAGGCTGCTTTGGCATTGGAATTTTTCTCCATGGTCATGGAAATTGGAGAGTTGTTGTTGTTGCAGTGGCATTTGAGAGCCTCGAGGAATCAGCTGGTTCTGAGTTAAACTTCACAAAGAAACACGAGATTTTTTTGGCACGGTACTAGACACAAGTATTGTCACATTATTTCATGTTTCCCTCAATGGGAAATTCCCAAATACATCCTGTTTTTAAGTTGTATGCTAGAGGAATAATAGGCTTCTGGAGACAGATTAATTTATAAAGTGAAGAACTAAAATTCCTCCTTCAAAGATGTGACACTCATTTGAAGTCCTCACATTGTTGCAGGCACAATTGCTCCTCTCTGCTTTGTTTATCTCTAGGACTTGCATTAATTAGCACTTAGAAATGCTTTTGAAGAGCTTCATTCATCGAGTTCCTACTAAAACCATCTTTTAAAGCTCCAGCTGACCTCCTCCAAGCAGCCCACGCTGGAGGTTTAACCTTCTTGGATACAATTTAATATTTTTTGTCACTGCCATCATCTTCTTTTGAAATAATTTTAAAGAGGTAAAAAAAAATAAAGCGTCAAGATTAAGCTACATAAATAGCATTTATTTAGCATATAATATATAATAGAATGAATGTAACGTTTTTGCTTTGGTATTTTCTGTGTGGCATTTGTTTAGTTGAAACCAAAGCATCTGGAGCTATTTGAGGAATTGCTGCATTTTCCACCTGACAGGGAGGAGTCAGTCACTTTTTGGTTGCTGTCATCTCTGTGTCCTTTGTCCCTTTACTCTTTGAAGTGCAATTCAGTTTATTTTTCCTTACCTACAGGCTCAGATTGAGGTGTGTCCATAGAATCACAGAATCCATGGGGTTGGAAAAGCCCTCTAGGATCGTGGAGTCCAACCATTCCCCAGCACTGCCAAGGCCACCACTAAACCTTGTCCCCAGGACCACACCCACACATTTGGAGGATGAGGACCTGGATATTCAGAAGTTATTCCGGTCCCTGGGCAGTGATGAGGGTGGGGGGCTGTCCCTGCTGGCAGAGTGTCCCTGCCATCCCCAGGTGACACCGCCTGGCACTGCCAGGATTGCTCTGTTTTCCTTTTCCTTCTGAGTTTGCCTCGTCTTAAGGGACAAAGAGTTAAAGCTTCTTCCCTCAAAGTGAACATTCCAAGCTGGATGATAGGTGCTTTTAAACCAGAGGGAAGAGCCAACGAGAGGAGAAATAAAGGAAAGTGCTGACTTTATTCTCAACCTGGGGAGTCCTACGCAGTGCAGGGAAGCATCTCCCTGCCATGGCAATGTAGGAAATTTCAGGAGGAAAATGGTTATTTCTTCTCTCAGGCCCAGCCATCTGTCACAGTTATTGAGACACTCCTGCTCCACTAAGTCTTGCAAAACTCTCACTGAAGTTGGGAAAGCTGAGGAGTCTTAAAGCAAAACCCACTTTCTGCTGGCAGAGAGCAGGAGGGAGCCTGAAATCTGAGCCTTTTGAAGTGGAGATACATTTTCTTGGCTTTTTGTGAATCAGTCAGGACGTGCAAATCTGAGAACAGAATCAAAAGAGGAGGGAAAAAGGAAAAGTGGAGGAGTGTGGGCTGTAACATGGTCCAGCTCCTCTGGGGAGGGACCCCACTCCAGTGGGTGAAGTGGAGCTGCTGAGGGCTGGGGGTGAGGAGCCCAGCCCATCTCATTGATTCTTTGGAGCAGTGGTGATTTGCATTTCATGCTATGGAAAATTGTTGATCACTAAAAGGCAGATCAGCCTTTCCTGGGGCTGCTTTTATTTACGAGGGAGGGTGTGATATGTGACTGTCCAAGTCCAGAGCCGACTGGAAGTTGCTCTGTTCTGGAGTCAGCCCAGAAATTAATTTGCTTGTCTGAAAGCCAAACCTACCTTGTCTGCTCTCACGTGTTTTATTTACTGCTGCATCTTTTTGGAGCTCTTTGTCAATAGATTTACAAATACTGTCCGTTAGTGAGGAATTCTGAGGAAGGATTTTTTATACGGGATGTTTCCAGTGATCCTTCTACCTTCTACTTAATGTGCAATGTTTATTTATTGCCGTGTTGTATGATTGCAATAAACAATTGTAGCTGTCAGCTCCTTCTGATTAAATACCATATTTGTTAAATAAATAAAATGATAGTAATGAACTGGGCCATTCTTTGCGTGTAATGTATGGCTTTCATATTCCTGACACTTGGGAAGATATATGAAATGCTGATGTGCAGGAGAAGGCTTGTAAATCAACGGGAGCTGGAAGAGATTCGGATCTGCTTCCTTGCAGAGGGTCATCTTTGCCATTAGAAACTCTGAGGGCACTTTCGTCTTCTCTCTGGGCCAAGAGGAGCTGGTGTGAGGAGGAAGCTGGGCCCAGAGACGCTCATCAAGAGCTGCTGAAGGAAGGATTTTAAGGAACACGAGCTCTCTCAGGATATGCAGAAAGATTTGTGCCCACAGTTAACGGGTCAGGGAGATGGGGCAGGATCACAGGTGGAGTTTCCATCCCTGTTCCTGACCAGCAGCACCCCCAGGGTGGCTCTGCTGCTGGGGTGGGTTATTGGTCCCAGCAGAGCCACAATTGAGGAGCAGGAATTTTTCCTTTCTGGCTGTAGGTAACGCCGAGGCGCAACCGGCAGAACCCCTCACGTGCGCTCTGTAATTAAACAATCGGTTTTATTTTCATGCAAACTGAGCTGTGTTATTTGGTGGCTAAAGCTGTGGGTTTCTCTGCTGGTGGAGGCAAGGTGTTAAGTTTGGCTGCTGGAGGTGTTTCCAAGAGCTTCCTCGCAGCAGAGCTCAGCAATTCCCACCGATTCAGTAATTCATGTGCAAGGTGCTCTCACACCTCCTCTTCATTTTATTCTCAGTATTCCGCAGAGCAGCCTTATCTCCACCTATCAATTATGGTGGTATTAATTTATATGGCTCTGTATATCTCTCTTACTTCGCTGTTTGTCGCGTGCTTGTTTAAAATATGTCATCGTCCCTGAGCCGGGTTCTGCAAAATGAGGCCAGAACTGAGCAGTGCAGGGTTATTTATGGGCAAACGCCACAGCAGGGGTTTGGTGGTGGGTTTGTTGTTTTTTTGCCCTTTTTTTTTTTTTTTTTTTCTGAGAGGGCTTAAATAACGAACAAAAATAAGATTTTAAAAAAGTTGTCAGAAGAGTACCCAGAGATACTGTGCAAACAGGAAGCGTTTTGATTATGTTCGCTGGTGCAAAATTAGTAAAGAGTTTGAAATCGTCTTGTGCTTACAGATTCCATTGTTTTCAAAGAATAATTCCATCTATTTTAACATTTTCAAGTATAATTCCATTGGTAATAGCTCTTCCTTTGATTGTGAGCTGCGCTAATTGAAAGGTGTGGTGCAGTGTCTGTTTTGGCAGTTATGCTTATATCTTTTGTTTAAAAACTCAAAGTGTTGGCTTTCCTGTCCAGCCTTCCTTAGTATATTCTGTTTTGGTGATGTGATGACAGACTTACAGTGTGTTTCCTTGTGTGTATGGTAACAGATGTTTATGTGAATAACAGACTTTTTTATGAAGGCACACACTTTATAGCCAAATACTAATTAAAAATAATTGCATGTAAGCATTTTTGTTTATTCCCTGTTGTGCATCTTTAATCATTTGAAATCACCTGCAGTTGAAAACTGAGGCAAAGATTTGATACTGCAATTATAAGAGGCCATCTGACTCTATATTAGAAAGGAACAGCCACACATTTGAAGAGGAAATTATTACAAAAAAGTGTGTGAATTCCTGCCCTCTTGGAATTTGCTTTTATACAGGATGAAAATACCAGCGCATGGTTTTGTTACACTAATAGAAGTTTAAGGTATCTTATCTCTCAAAACAATCCGTTCTTGACTGACATCCTGTTCAGGACATATTCTGTGCACTAATAAGCTCATTACAAATATATTTTAATTAGATGTGTAACAGATGGTTCACAGTAAATACAGGCAGTGGTACTTTTTAAAGAATAGAGAAAAAAACACAGGTTCTTTTTAAGGACTCAGCATCTCGGGTTGGATTTTATCAATAGCTGATTGAGTTAAGCAAAGGGAAAATTACTGTCAAAAGCACTTGAAGTCATGAAAGAAGTAAAAACTGAACAAACCCAAAGAAAACCCACCAAAGGCAGCGTTAGCAGAAGTGTGTGTGTTCAATAAAGACCAATCAATACTGAAATGAAAGGGACATTTTCTCAGGCTTCCAAAACACTTTAATCTTTGCACAGAAGCAAGGCAGAGTTTTATTCCAGATCCCGCCTGTCGCTGACGAGCGGCCACAGCAATTCTGTCCCTCTGCTTTCCAGACCTCTCCATCAGATCTGGGAAATAAATTAAAAATAAAACCCAGGACTGCACTTGGCTCAGTTTCCTTTGCCGAGCAGGATCCTTGGGAGGGCAGGGCAGGATCCCAGTCCCTGGGGGAGGGAGTGTGCCATGGCCAGCCCAAAGCGGAGTCCCTGGTTGTGTTTTCCTGGCTGGGGTGGGATCAGGAATTGCTGCCTCACCTGCTGCAAGACCCAGCTCCCTCCTGATGCCCACAAATAACACAGCAGGTACTCATAAAAAGAAAGGAAAAAAGTTTTTAACATATAAATCCATAGGTGTATGGATTTATGGGCTAGTGGAGGTGCATCATAGGGACATTTAGGTGATGGTTCTGGTTCTGTACATTTTACTTCTTGCTTTCATGGACAAGTATTCATTAACCTTTCAGTATTGCCTTTTGTAAAAGGTAAAATGTAATTCAAATGCCCCACAAGTCTTTGTAAAATCTTGAAATCATATTCTTTTGCCACTCTGATTTTCTTTATTACAGTTCTTAGATCAGTCCATTGCTCATCAGGCAGTTCCAAATGTTCTTTTGTGATTCTGTGTCCCAGGAAGTGATGTCTGCTTGGAGAAGGTGCTGATTTGTGAATGGGAATGGCTGATCCAGCCCATGGCTTGAAGGTTCCCAGCAAAAGGAATTGCTCTGCACAGGTTCACCAGAGAGGGAAATGGAGTCATTTAGATAAATTTCATATTTATTATTCATTTAATAAAAACGAAATTTATTAAATTTCATATTTCATATTCAAATTTTAAATTTAGATAAATTTAGATAAATTTCATCCAAACTGTCATCCCTTCTGGAATTTTACAGTCACAGAATCATAGAATGGTTTGGGTGGGAAGGAACCTTAAATCTCATCCTGTTCCACCCCAGCCATGGCAGGGACACCTTCACTGTCCCAGGCTGCCCCAGCCCCAGTGTCCAGCCTGGCCTTGGGCTGGTTTTTACCTGGAGAGGACCTTTGTGAAGCAGGTTTGGGGTGGTTTGGAGCAGGAAACAACTCCAAGTACTCTGCAGCCTGAAGTTAGTTCTTCCTATTGATTTAAAGATTAGAATCAAAGAGTGACATCTCTTAAGAATATTTTCCTACTCTGCATCTCCAGTGCTGAATCTCTTCTTGGGTGACATCCCCTGCCCATAAGCAAAGAGTCCAGTGACAGTGTCCCACCCTTAGGCTGGTCTGCTGGGAAACAGCTTTCAAATATATAAATATAAATGTTAAAAAAAGAAAAATAAAAAGAAAAATATTAAAATTAAAAATAAAAATAAAAATAATAAATATAAATATAAATATAAATATAAATATAAATATAAATATAAATATAAATATAAATATAAATATAAATATAAATATAAATATAGGAGATAGAACAGATTATTGTGTCCACAATGTGTAAGGATCTGCAGGAGCCCATCTGGATGTTCCCTGACTCTTCCAGCCTGTGCCACCACCAGGCTGTGGCTGCTCAGCAGGTGTGTGCCTGTCATTCAGTCCACCCCCACTGGCTGGACTATCAAATGTTATTGTTCTTTTTTACCTTCTGGAACCTAATATCTTAGGGTAAACACAGCTCAAAGAAGGATCCAGCAGAAAAAAATTATATGATATTTGACCTTTTTGTAGCATAACATTCCTGGAAAATATTATCTCACATGAGATTCCGTGTAGCAATGTTGGGATTAATTATGTGATAGATGTAGCACGATGTAAGTGCTTTTCACGGCGTGCTGGTGCAGGTAGGATAAAGCTGTCTGCAGTTCAGGCTGCAGGGACACTTGTGAGCATTTTGGGGGGTTTGGAGAAAGATTCCAGGTCCAAAAGAGCCCTACCAGGCAGTAAATACACCCTCAGCCAACAGGATGCCCTCCTAATCCAGCTTTTTTCTGCAGCTGCAGCACTGCATAGAGCAGGTGTTAAAATCACTAATAGTAAATAACTGGCTAATTCTGATTCTAACCTTAATTATCAGCTCTGTTTCCACGTCCACTTCCAAACCTATTCCCTGCTTTCACCATTTAAGCAGGAGCACACCAGGCTCACGGTGAGAAGCGTTATGGGTGTCACTTAAGGTAAATGAGCAATTGCAAATTAAAGTCAACAGAGTAAGGATGGGTTTTTTAACCACCTGAGCAGCTGCTGGAAAACAGAACTACTGGGAGAGATGGTTCTGTCTGGTGACCGACAATTGCTCGGCCTAGGATGTTATGGGAAGGTAAAAATTCGTATGAGCATAAATGATGAGATCTATTTTTAGAATGGAACTAGATCTCATCATGGTATATATATAAAAAAAGAGGTTTTTCAGTAGAACACACTGTCAGGGGATGTTTGGATGAACTGGTTTGTGTGGGTAAGGACTGGGAAGCAGCTTCTTCTCACATTAGTGGGGCTGAGTGACTAATTCTGACCTACATTTCTTTATAAACATTCGGGGTGTTTTCCAGCTCTGACTGACAGATTGGGCTTTGTGGCAGGTTTATCTTGGGATAATTTTTGGGGACAGGAGCTGTGGCTGCCCCTGGATCCCTGGCAGTGCCCAAGGCCAGGCTGGACACTGGGGCTGGAGCAGCCTGGGACAGTGGGAGGTGTCCCTGCCATGGCTGGGGTGGCACTGGGTGGGCTTTGATGTCCCTTTCAACCCAAACCATTCCGTGATTCTGTGATTCTGGTTTATATTCCATTGGAAAACACAGGGACTCAGCCCCAGTGACAATTAGAAACAAAAATCCAGTTTAGATTTGAGAAGAGAGAGAATCCATGTGGGAGAACAGGAGCAATCAGAGCCCAGGGAGGGAGCAGGAGGATTAGGAGACCCCAATCCTATTGCAAAGGTGATTCTGGGATAGTGGGGAGGGAAATGGAGGGGATCATCCTGCACTGGGCTGGGCACAAGCTGGAGGTGGTGAAGGTGCCTGCACACATTAATTCCTGCTCAGAGCTCTCCATCCAAGGCTGGGTAACACCACAATTTGCTATTTGCGTGCAGGTGGGACGTGTGACAGAAATGACATCTGAAGTTACATCACGTTCCTGAGCTTTTCCCTGGGTTTGACTGGTGAAGGTGGTGGAGACACAATTTGCAGGCAGATGTACTTGGCAGCACTTGCATCTCTCAAGAAGTCAGTATTGACAACATTCCCAAAGACCTTTGGAAAAAAATGTTGAAACTATGTGGTCTAATATCTGTTCCTTGCCCAGATCACATCTTATAAATTCTGCATCTTTCTGCAGTTACATCACAGATTACATTATTTATTTTGCAATGCAGCAAACACAGCCATGGAGAAGTGTTTGACAAATGGCTTTTTGCAAATATCCCCAGAAAAAAAAAAGGAGTTTGTTATTGAAGTGCTTCATGAGTGATAACATGGAAAAGTCTGAGACAGAAATATTCATAATATTTTGTAATTTATTTACCTGTGTTTGAGCAGGCCTTTGAACTTTTTAACCATCCAAACCAAGTTTTTCTGCTTTATTGTTGTGCCTTCAGGGAATAAATGTTCAGTTACACACTCAGATTGGACAGGGGCTGGGACAAAGTTCATTTCATATCATATTTTAAGCAAAGTAATTGTGGCACCAGAAAGTCCAGAAGTGGCATTGGATATTCCTGACTCCTTTCTCGGGCAAAAATTGTCAATGACTTTCTTATTTTAGGAAGAAAAACTTTGCTATGGTGTAAAACTGGAAAATGAGAAATAAATTCTTTTTTTTTTCATTTTGGCTGCCCTTTCTGCTTTGAAGTTTGAAAACCCCTCCAGATTTCATTATAATTTTGGTGTGGTTTTTTTGTAAATTGAAGTGATGTGAGGTTTTGCAGTATTTTTAATGATATTATGACATCTTTGCACATTTTACTGCCTTTTTCCTTTGATCATTTTTATTTCACACATTTGTTACTTCCAGAATCCAACAAAACCTCTTTTAAGTGTGAATTGTTTCTTGGACTATTAAAATTTTTTTTTTTAATTGAAGCAGAATTTCCTAAGTTTCATTCATATTTAATTTTCCAGGCTTTCAGAGGGGGACTGGCTTGTTTTATGCACCAGCTGATGATCCCTATTCCAAGCTTATTCCCATTTTCCTGCGGTTCTGTCGCCGTTCCAGCTGTGCAGGGCACCACACACTCCTTTAATTTTTTTGCTTCATCTGCTTCAGTCTGGGCTCGATGCAGTCCCAGTCATTTAATATCATTTGATCCTCATCAGTGTGATCCCTGCAGGAATTACAGCCTGGAAGGGCCCTGCAAGGCCTGGTCATCCCCTCTCCCCCACTGACCCATCCCCTCCTCTGCACCCAGGGATAATTTGCTGAGCATCCCTTCTTTTCCCATCAACTTTGAACCAAAATTTACTGAAGAGCTGCTGCAGTGAAATCTGGGGAATATATTTTTATTCCTATAGAAATAAAATTGTGACTGGAATTGCATTTCTAGGGAATAAATGTTGGATGCGGGATTGATGATTAAATGATCTGATTTTACTGCCGTGCATTAAAAAGTGCTAGAAACAAATTTAATTGTTTTTACAGTAAACATTTAATCTCTAATGTGAAATGATTATTTATATGGGAGGGAAGGAGCAGGGAATGTTTGGCAATCACAGAAGGAAGAAGCACTCACATCATCCATCCCCTCATTCTGCTGGGGCTGTCTGGAGAGGTCCTTCCACTCTTCCCACTGGGACACTGATACTCAGCTCTATGTTTTATTTCTGTTTAATTTTTTTTCAGTTTTAATTTCCCTAAACTCATGTCAGGAAAGAACCGCAGCTTTAATTATTCGCTTCTTTTGATTAACTATCTTAAAATAAACATTATGCTACTCTTCCCATCCTTTCCCTTTTTTCATTACTTATCCAACTCGTGCTGTTCATTAATCTTGGGGGTTTTCCATGACACCCTAATGGCTCCTGCTGCCCAGCAATCATTATCCCAGTGCAACTTGTCACCAGCTCTTCCATCCATCAGCCCCTCACATCTGTCAGGGCTGTGGCTCTGCCACGGCTCTGGCCAGGCCCCTCCGCCCTCCCTGGCCACTGGAAACCCCCCAAATCCTCCATTCCTCATCCCTGGGTGCTAACCTGGTGTTAACCCCACCAGATCCATAAAATTAAGGTTTGAGAGGACATAATGTAGGTGACAGCCTGGGTGAGGAGCAGGTATTGAGATGCTTTTGCTGGTGTTTCACTTGTGCCCCATGTTCTGGGTGAGACTTGCTGGGTTTTGCTGTAGAATTCCAGTTGTGCGCTCAAAAAAATGGGAAGTTGAGCACTGAATTCTATGAGAACAGCATAAACATACATTAATACATATAAATAATGTGGCGTTTTCCCCAATTCTTTCAGACTTGACCAGTTGCTGTGTCCAAAGTTTTCTCCTAGACCACGAAGTCTGGAAAAAGGGAAAGCCAAACCCCTGAATGAACAGCATTCCCAACAGCTCAGACCCCAAAAGAAAAATGTAAAATATTGTGAAAGCTGGTTATAAACCCCCAAGCAGCCTTGGGGAGAAGGATGGAGCTGCATTTGAGTTTCCAAGACCTCCCCATGTGCCTTCTGCCCTCCCAGAGATGAGGGGATGCAGGACCCGGATGTTTGTTCAGCCTGTGGATCTCATTGTCAGCTCCAACTCAGGAACTCTCCCAGCCTTGCAGACAGCCAGGAGACCCCTTTGAATTGCAGAGGGTTTTAAGATGACTCAGGGGAAACTTTCTCCTTGTGCACAAAGTCTCAGCAAAGCCAACGAGTGCTTTGGATGGAGCGTGTTCGACCCATTCCTCGACCACCCCTTAGATTCCACCACAAATCCTGTTTTCATCTTGTCTCCTGCTTCTTCACCCTCCCATGGAACCTCTGCTAACAATTTGTGGAAGTCTCTTGCCCAGGATATCCCTGCTCCACCAGACTGTTGACTCCAATTTCATAAATGTGTAAGAAGTGAGCAAATTAAGCAGTATGAACTCTGACAGTCCTCTGACACTGCCAGTGTAGTGTACTGGCCCACACATGCTGTACAGCATAATGATTGCATTACAATCTTGTGATATTATTCAAAATGACTCCAGATAAATGAATGATAAACTAGGGGTTATGCTTCCTTTATTACAGGGCTGATAAGGTAGCTAATCAGTGTCCAAGTATATGTCATTACATAAATTATGAACCAGGGTTTGATGTGTTTTCCCCAAGAGCCGGCGCCCGAGTGTCATCTGGTGTGAGGCTGCAGCCTGAAAAATGAATGCTGAAAACAACAGTCAGTTTTGTTCCAACTGGATTAATAAATTACTAATAAATAACCTTAAAAGGTTGCAGGAGAGTCCTTTAATCTATTAGCAGAATTTCCTACCAGCGAATCCTGCGTTTTCTTTCATATCAAAGATGAACTTCCCATGCAAGGAGTTGGACCCTCATGCCCCCTCTGAAGGAATGATCTTTTGACAGCTCTGCAAAGAACAAATAAAGCATTCAGATTGCTCTTCTCCTGCCTGGAATGAACCCAGGGCAGTTGGGAAAGCCTCATGGGCAGGACTGAACCCCTCTGTAATCCACCAAGTGATTTTGGCAGTTGGTAAATGCAGGTGCTGCCCAGCCCTCTCTTCTTCTCGGGGTGGATGGACCTCAATAGAAAGATGAATCCAGCAGAATCACTGAGGTTGGAAAAGTCTTGTAAGGTCATTGAGGCCAACCATAAACCATGATCTTCTCTCCCAGTGCATCCTCTCCTTCACCCCTAAATATCAATTGTGTGAAATGACCCAGCAGGAACTTTGCTGACTCAAATGTTTTACCAAAAACTCTGCTCAGACCTGATCCTTCCAGCAAAGAGCTCATGAGCTGCCCCCTCTAGTACTCCACGTATTATTTATGGGGAGTAAGAGGTCTTAAACTGCCCTGCTCTCTGGGCAGTCAGGCTAAGATTAAAAATAGATATTATTTGAAAACTTGATTCTATACTTTTCTGAAAAATACTCCAAAATCCTATGAATCAAGAGCAATGTAGGCTTTCCCAAGAAATTTTACAATATGAAAAGACCCTTTTGTTTCTTCCCCTACAGTGAGAACTGTTTAGGCAAAGGGGAGAAAATGCTTCTTCTGTAGAGCAGATGTTTTCTGTTGAAGGCACTTTTTGGATGTATTTGACCATCTCTGTGAGCCCACACACTCCAGGAGTGCTGAGAGCTCGGGGGACAACATCTGACTGCAGTTACACGGACACAAATCCACTGCACTCGGGTCTGTCAGTCTGACAAGACTTCCAGCTTGAGTTCATCTTAACTGCAACCAACCCGAGCAGATCCGAGTGAAGATTGACTTAGAGAGCGCTCGGATTTACAGATACTCCCAGCAATGTTTACACAGTTCTCTGGGTGTTTCAGCTCTAATCCTCTTGCTATCAGAATTCAGTTTAAACCTTATTTTTCATTTAGTTGCTGAAATATAGTTGGAGAGTCACTTGTGACTTGAATGAGACTAAGAGAAAGAAATGGGGCTTTTCCTTTTATTGGTGCCAAGGTGGAGCTGCTCCTGCAGTGCCCACGGGGATGGGTGAGATGTAGGATGATGATGTGGGAACAACCTAATTAGGTATTTTGAGTAGGAATTTGCTTATCCTGGGCTGTGTTAGCAGTGGAGGTTGATCCTCCAGTCAGTGAGCATCTTGTGTGTGGATGAAGGGGAATGGACTCCAAGTGACAGAGAGTAGGTTTAAGTTAGATATTAGAGTGAAATTCCTTAGTTTTTAAATTATGAATTAAATTAGGAATTTTAGATCAGGAATTTTTTTAATTAGGGATTTTAAATTCTTAAAAAGGGTGGTGAAGCCCTGCCACAGGTTGCCCAGAGGAGCTTTGGCTGCCCCATCCCTGAAAGGCCAGGCTGGATGGAGCTCCAAGCAAAACCTGGTTACATTTAATATATTCAAATTATTTTCACTGATTATGATATGCAAATGTAAGCACAAGGAATCTCCTAAAAACTCTTTCAATATCCCCATCTCAGGCTTTAGGAACACAGCATCAACTCTTCCCAGGAGCTGTTTTTTTGGGGCTCAGTCGTTGTGCTTTGCCTCAGAGGTACCAGAGTCACGCAGGACGACGCCAGGGGTGGCACAGCCCTCGAGCCCCTGCTGTCTGATTGAAAAGCAGACAAAGGCAGTGAAAGGGAAGAAGACAAAGAGGACAAGAGTAGCAGCAACCAGGTAATGCCATGTGCTGACCGAGATCTGAGCCGGGTGGCTCTGAATCATCTGAAAGGACTATTAAAATTTAATTCATGAAATGCTTACAATCTGATTGCTCCTTGACCATCAACAATTTGTCCACTTTTTTGCAGCTGTCAGAGCCATCTTGGAGACTGAAGAGATTTGGATGTTTTGAATAAATATCTAAATTGTGCATGTTTACCAAAGTCAAATCCCAAAGTACACAGCGCTCTCTGATCATTAGTGAGAACTCATCAGCCGTAAGTGAGAGATCAGTTCCTTCACTTTAGCTCTTCAAAAAGCCTCTCTTCAGGAAAAAAGAGCAGCAGGAAGTGAAAAGTGGCCTCAACCAATACATAAGTAGGTCTTGAACCCACCACCAGCCCGGTGAAGGTCACAGCAACCATGAATGAGAGTCCTCACATCCTCATCCTCCCTTAACTGGGAGTCTCTGGACCTTAATATTCATCAGATGAAAAAATGTTTCAGGAAGAACTCAGAATAGGGAAAAATCTGGCTTAAATGGATTAGCAGTGCACAGCTCAGATGGCACATTGTGTGCTGTCACTATCTGCTCATCTAAAAAGTCACTCTCCTCCTTTCTGTAATCTGCTCCTAGTGCTGGAAGGCCACAATGCCTGGAGCCTTCTTTTCTCCAAATCAGCTGCAAGGTTCCTGGGTTTAGGGCCAAAGCACCATTTGCTCTGCAATCCCAGGGCCTGTGGTCCTGGCACAAGGCTCTGGGTGGGGTGGGTTGTCACAGCTGTGTGTGGGATGCTGACCTGAGACACACCTGCAGCAGGGCAGGGATGTCCTACCAGCCAAGGACACCCCAGGCCCCTGGAATTGGGTTCCCACATCCTGAAAAAATCACGAGAAGTCCTTTGACTTTTTATTCCAGCCGTAGACTGAGAACTGAAAACAGGATCTTTATCAAAGAACTTCTAAGAAATGAAATGCAAAAGCAGAACAATCCCTTTATCATCCAAAATGATGATAAATGGCAGTTTCAAAGTAGAACAATTTGTTCTCGTGTAGAAGCACAAGACCTGAACTGGGTGTATTTTTTTTTTCCGCTCTTAGACTATTCTCATCAGTTGCTTCATGCTCGTATTAATAACAATTAATTATAATTTTATCCTGATATAACTATGTTGACTGAAATAGAGTCACACAGGGGATTAATTTGGTCCAGGATACTTTTCCATCACTGCATTTCTCACCCGTGTTTTTTTCAGAGCATTATTAGAATAAATTAATTTGAAAATTGTTAATTGTTCAATTGTTAATTGAAAAGTTAATCTTATTCTCCAGATTCTCCAAACAGAAAACCTCTGATTCTTCTCAGCAAATATTTACAGCCCGGGACTTGGGCAAGGAGTGAGGATGCAGCCGCCACGATGGGAGGACAATGGAAATTTTTAAACCCAAATATGATATTTACAAAGTCTGTTGCACACAATGGACAATATTGTAAAAGAAAAATATAATACATGTGCACAATAAGGTGAGAGCAAATATGTTTTCATTTTTTATTTTGTTGACTAGTATACAAGGTTCTAAAAAGGGATTTTTTTTTTCTCCCTTTGTGAAGAACGCACTACAGATTTACAATACTATATTCCACTGTATACATTTGCTAACAAAAAATACCACTGCTGTATCCACACCAGTGACAAATCTGCCAGGAAGTGACTAGTTGATATGCCTTTTTATTACTGCAGCTGCCTTGTTTTTTCTAGTCAAAATAAAAGAAAATCACAGGATCCTTAAAATAATAGCTGACAGCAGGTAGTTACTGAGAAATGCATGTCCCTGGCTCTTAACTTTGTAGCATCCATCCAGATGGCAGATTAGAGGCTGGGATCTGCAGGTTGGTGACAAATACATGGGTAATAGCATTCAGCTTGCCTAACTGTAAAAGTGAATTCACTATTCTTCTTTGATTGTAGACCTGACATGTCAGATGAGAGGAGGCTCTGGAAGAAGCTGCCAAAGCAACAGGACAAATAAATGCCAGACACAAGCGCCGCTTGATGTAGGATTACAAACACCGTGCCCATCATCAATTCAAATTTAGCGGAGATGTAAAGCCAGCGGTGGGGGAGCGTCGCGTGAGCAGCGGGAGAGCGCGGGGCTGGCGGGACCTGGGCATGGATACGGGAGCCAGGAGGCCCCCAGAGGCCTCTCCCCGTGGAGATTGGGTTTGCCAGGAGGAAGGGAAGCTCCTGGAATTGTCCTCCTGGCGTCTGGGTGCTGAGGAGGCACCGCCTGGTTTGCCCCTCTGCCCTTCCCGGGGCTGCGCTCTCAACCGCTCAACTTGGGAACAGCCCTCGGCCATCTCACGTCTTCTCACTCTTCTCACTTTTTTAATTTCCTCACACTCTTTTTAATTTTTTTAATATAATTTTCCCTTTTCTTTCTGTTCCTGAGAAGCACAAAACGAAACTCGGGGATCAGGCAGTGCCAACTTGGTCCTCATCTCTTAATGCTGACTTTGCATGGGGAGAGTCTTCCAGAGACCAATTACTCCAGCCAGGAATTAGCTGTGGATGCCAGCTGAAGTTCTCTGAGTTGGGTCTCACCCTCTGCATCGGTTACAGGGCACAGATACCATGTGAGGGAAACTTACATTTTTATTGCATGGGAAAAATCCTGCTAGGAGCAGAAATTATGGTTTCTAGGGCTTCCAGTGATCCCAGTGTAACTCAGAACACTCATACTTTCAGTGCTGGAGTTGGGAAGATGCTGAAAAAGGCAGACAAAGCTCCCATACTGTGGGAGGAACTTTATCCCAATATTCCTATTCCATCTCTTTTGCAGTGTTATGTTATCAAAATAAAAATAGGATGTCTCATGTATAATTTTCACATGTCTTGTTTATTAAATGAAGATGAAGAGTGGCATTTTTGGTAGTGACTGGAAGGATGTAGGTAGGGAAAGTTTTTATTATAATTAATCACAGCTCAGGGCTTCACATTCAGAGTTGCCTTCAAACTCCAGGTTGTTCTTCCTTTGCCAGGAATAAAGCACTATCCATTGAAGCCAGCTTTTTAAAAAGTAAAGGTTATGTAAATCTCAGGAAATCCCACTTTATATATGGATTTGTTCAACAGGTGTATGTAAGATAACATGAAAAAAAACACAGCAGATTAAAAAAAAAACCTGTTTAAATAGAATAAAAAAGTATAAATGCATATTCTAAAATGTCTATTTGTGATTGTGTATTTTGCCTTGACTTGTGACATCCTCTCTTCCTATAGAATCGTGAAATTTCCTGAGTTGGAAAGGACCCATCAGGATTATTGAGTCCAGCTCCTGGCCCTGCACAGACCCCCCAAAATCCCACCCTGTCCATCCCTGGAGCGCTGTCCAAAGGCTCCTGGAGCTCTGGCAGTCTCGAGAATGTCACCATTCCCTGGGAAGACTGGGCAGTGCCAGCACCCTCTGGGGAAGAACCTTTCCCTAAATCCAACCTAACCCCTCCTGACACAACTTCAGGCCAGCTTCTTTACACCATTGCTTTTGCTCTTCTGTTCCTATTTTATTACTTATATGACAAATTGTACTGAAAAGCCAAGCGCAGGAAAGACAAGGAAAACTCAATGCCAAACTGCTGACTAAAATGTTCCAAAAATCAAGTCCCTCCTTCCTGATCACTGAGGAATTAGCTGGGAATGCTGCACAGCTATCATTTACACCCTGGACAACAGTAATCCTCTTGCTGTGTCCTTGCTCCAGCAGGACTCGAGTCCCCCAGCCCATCTTCCCAGGGTGCAGGAGTCCCAGCAATGGAGGTTAAGTCGTGCTTTACATCTCACAGGTTTAAGGTTCTGGCTTAATTCGGGGGATTTAAAGCTGTGTAAGCAGAAGCAGACTTCGGCCTAACTCTCTAATCTTTGCTCAAAATTAAAGCTCAGCAGATGAGAATGAGCTTTTTTGGTTTTGTCGTTGTATTAAACCGTTATCTTCCCCATCTGAAAAAGCTTTTGCAGATCAAGCAGACCTGCAGTTCCATTGAGTTGCTCTGTGTTGCTGCAGTGAAAACTGAGGATTATTCTATTTAGATCAACAAAAAGTAATACAAAGAAGCCCAAATTCAAAATCTTTTTAAGAGAATACAGGATAATGACTGTATCTACCAGATTTTGTGTTGAGAAAATTTTAATGTTTCACTTAGTTTGCTCTGATATTTAAAGCACAGCCCTTCCTCACCTCCCCTTAGCACCTACACAAAGTTTCTTCACTGAAGATCAGCTTTTCCCAGAGCTGATTTATTGCCCACAACTCGCAACGTTCCTGCACCATTTTTATCCTAACTGATACTGATGCTCAAATAATTCTGTTTACCAGCTAGTCATCTAATCATCGCTTTACATAATCATATTTATATTAAGGAGATAGGAACAATTAACTTTGTTTTAAGTGTAGTTATTTGAAATACAGTAGTGGTAATATCTGCCAGAAGCAAATAAACATATTAGCAGGAAATGCTTAAATGATCTGGATAACCCTATGAGCCAGCATAGCAGGTGGTAATATCCTGTTTTTAAATTACATTTCAGCAAGTGAACATAATAAATCCTCTTGTGTTATATATTTCGCTGGTAGCAACTTATACTCACATTATTCTATTTGACCTCATTACTGCTAATCATTATCACATTTTTAATAGCTGCCACAGTGAGTGAAACAGTTAATACAGTATTTCTTGCCGAAAGAGAGCCTGTCAGGTTATTGATGACAAATTAAAATTAATAAAGAAGATCTGTGTTGAATTTGAGGGAATGGAATAACTGCGAGCATCCAGATGATTGGAAAGGCCTCTGGGGTACTCTGTGAAGAGTAATGTTTTTGGTGTACGTGTATTGTCTTGAAAGGAACGCTAAAACTGCCAAATCTCTGCTTTTGCCTGGAAGACTTCCTGAAATAGGAGCTGTATTCTTTTGGCCCTCATCACATGTAATTTATCCCTGGGAGAGTTATTTCCTGCTCTGTACACCTCCGCTCGCTGCTGCAATAACAGCCCGTTGTTGGGGCTCCGCGCTTTTATTTACCTCGCTGAGGATCTTTACAAGAACCATCACCGCCAGGGCCAGATGAGGCAGTAAACAAGTAGAACTCCAATCCTGAATTCCTGCCCTGCTCCTGGCTGGAAATTTAGCCTACTGCTATTTAGTTAAAACTTTCTGGGGCTCTCCAATCCTGCTGACAGCGGCGGCAAAGCGTCGCTGCCCCGTGTCTGGGCCACGGCGCTGACGGCGGGTACCGGGTGCTCACTAACTGGTTGTATAAAAAATTAATGCATTTACATATCCTCTGAATGCTCCTGCTCGTGTTTATTAGAGGTGAGGGCTCTGTGGGGAGAGGGTGGCGTGGCGGGAGCTGTTCCCTGTAGAGGAGGGGCCGTTCAAGGCCATCCCGAGGTCCTGAATTAATTGCATGTCGCGGTATTAGCTCAGTCCTTAGCAGACAGGAGCCCACACCGCAGAATCACCACACATAATTTTGACTGTGCCCAGGAGGCAGACCAGGGAGACTGAATTATCTCTTACCAAAAGAGAAAGTAGTCCTTTGAGGTCAACGGCGGAGGTCGTTGGTGGGTCAGCGCACAGAAACGCCAACGCAAGATCTGCCCTAAAAAGGGAAAAAATAATGGGCCAATTACCGCCCGTAAGCAACTCATGCAGAATTCCTTCACACAAAGGGGTTTTCTTTTGGAACAGAGAGGGAAGCAGCAGCAGGTAACAGAAGTAGTATTGCAGGGAGGTACTCACATGAATATTTTGGAAAGCAAAATAGAAGGCGTTGCCATTAATTGCTCGGGAGCCATTAAGAGGCAGAAGTGCTGTGTAGCATTCAGCAGATTCATCCATATTTTGTCAGAGTATGAAACAAAGCTCTGGTGGGTCACAGGCTCTGCTGGTCACTGATATTGGTACACTTTGCATACAAAAAGGTGACATCTTAACTCTAAAACATCACCCGAATGAGGAGCAGCCAAAAATAAGGTCGTTCCTTTAAGGAGGTAGGTTCCTTTTAGAAGTTTTGTTTCTTTTAGGAGTTATTGAGAGTAGCTCTGTTTGGAGGGGAGTGGAAAAGTGGCGTTATGGACTTAGGAGTTGTAGAGAAGTGGAGCAAGTTTGAGAGGTATCAGCTCTGTCTCGAGATTTAACTACAACAAACCCTTCCCCCACCACTGGCCTGAGACCTGGTCCTTCTGGAGTGCTGACACTCAGCAACTGGGTATGCAATTAAAAGATGGCAGGGGAGGTTTTGGTTGGGTGTCAGGGGAGGTTTTGGTGGGCTCTCAGGGAAGGGTTCTTCCCACAGAGAGTGCTGGCACTGCCCAAGCTCCCCAGGGAATGGGCACGGCCCCGAGGCTGCCAGAGCTCCAGGAGGGTTTGGACAGCGCTGCCAGGGATGCCCAGGGTGGGATTTTGGGGTGTCTGTGCAGGGTCAGGAGCTGGACTGGATGATCCTGTGGGTCTCTTCCAAGTCAGGCTATTCCATGATTCTGTGATTTAGACCTCCATCTGCACCTAGAATTTCACCTCATCATGAAGGATGAAAGGGCACCAAGAGCCCCAGCACTGAAGGTAGAACCTGTGTGGTTGACAAATACCACTCCAATTGCTCTGCCAGTGAAATTTGAAATAAAAATATAGGAAATGAGGAGTTAATTCAATTAAACATTTTCCCACCCACATTTTACCTTTCCTCACCACTCAGGGGAATCATTCATGGAAAGTATATCACCAGCAGACTTATTTTTACCATTATTTTTAACTTAATGAGTATACCTTCCACATCAGAGGGAAAGTACAAAGGTTAAATTTTACATTAAGAGCACATTGCAACATGGTATGCAAATATCCCTATGCAAATCTAGAGCCGGCAGAAGATAAATGTGTTTTATTTTTAACCAGTTAACTATGACTGTGAAGTATGGTGCAAGATATTCAGTAGTTTCATTTTATATCTTTCTTGTAAATAATGCATAAAGTATGTAGATGTTGTCAAAATATGATGAAGCTATTAGCTTTATAGTTTTCATAGTTAAGAATGTGTTCAGCATGTAGCTCCTAATAACTCATTTCGAAACGCAGACACCATTATAAAATATTTCTTGTTCAAGTGAACGTTATCATGTGACATAATGATTTTGCTTAAAACCAAGTTAAATGAGGAGTAAAATTAAACAATATTGCATGAATTGTGTTTGACTAATTTTGTGTCACATTATATTAGCCGAGCTTTCAAAATATGTGTTAATGACAAATAGTGTAAGCCCCTAACATACTTTATATGTCTGTAAAATCACCCTTAAGTCATTAGCTTTTAAAGGTTCATTTTGTTTGCAGTTTTTGTAGCCACTGGCTTTTTAGTGATTACTTTTGTCTATGAAACTAGACATGATTAAAAAAGAGATATTTTACATAAGTCTTTGGGACTTATTGCCATATTATGGGGGCATAGTGTGTGCATTAAAACAATGCCTAATAATTGATGAGCTCTACACTTTGGAGGTAAACAGAGTTAAGGGTGAATTTTAATGTTTACATCGTATTTACATAAGAATCACGCTGAGCTCTTAATCAACAGTTTGTTTCTTTTACATCTGCATTTATCCCTTCCCTGCTACAAAAATCTTTCATTCCAAAGGCAACAAAAGTATTGCAGATCCCTGGGTTTAAGTCAAAAATTATAAAGTCACAGAATCTCAGAATGGTCTGGGTTGAAGGCTCTTCAAAGGTCCTCTCATTTCCCTTCAACCAGCACAGGTTTTCCAGTGCTCCATCCAGCCTGGCCTCGGACACTTCCAGGGATGGGGCAGCCTCAAAAATGCCCAGATTTGATTCAGTAAGATAAATGCTTACTTTTGGTGTGTTGTAAGTCCACCAGAGTTTAGCAGTGGGGACTTGCAGCATCCACAGCACAAGTGGAGAAGCTTCTTTAGACTTGTTGTCTCTGGGGTGAGGCACTATATGTTATAGTCATTATATTATGTAACATTTAATATTATATATTTTATATATAATGATATAATATCAACATATATACACATTATATTATATAATGTATATATATTTTTATATGAAATATGTTTATATATACATTTATATATATATAAACATATCAGTATCGATTAATAGATATATCTATATATGTATATATAGATATCTATATATTTATTATATATTGAGAGAAATATATTATATATATGATATATCNTTTAATATTATATATTTTATATATAATGATATAATATCAACATATATACACATTATATTATATAATGTATATATATTTTTATATGAAATATGTTTATATATACATTTATATATATATAAACATATCAGTATCGATTAATAGATATATCTATATATGTATATATAGATATCTATATATTTATTATATATTGAGAGAAATATATTATATATATGATATATCTCTATCTATCTATCTGTTTATCTATCTTTCTATCAAATAGGTCATGTTGCTAAAACAGAGCAGGGTAAAAATCTGCACCAGTTTCTTTTCTGGATGGGATTTTGGACATATCCAAGCCTTCACACCCCAATGGACGTGTCCAGTGTTTCTTTAGCCATTTTCCTGAATTTGGCTGTTATTTTCTCCCCTTCTGTCTCATGGCAGGGATTTCAGTGAGCTGTCTGTCCCAGAACTGGTTACTGGGAAACACAGACTGGTCTTTCCAGGTGACACCAGGACCAGGCAGGGACAGCCCCAGCTCCTGAATCTCTCCTCAGAGGGAAAACCAGATTCTTTATGTGGTGATCTCCTCCTATATATATTTAGTTATTTTTTAAAAAAGGGAAAAAAGCCCCTCCCAGTGGACTGGAATGATTCTGGATGGCTGTGGGAGGTAAGGGCAGGACACTGATGGGGGTGGGAAAGGGCAGGAGAAGGCAATGTGGTGTTTTTCAGTGTTTCAACGCTCAACTTCTTTGATAAAATCTTCATTCTGCCCACCCTACCCCGGTGCCTTAGAAAGCTACAGCTTTATCTCCAGAATTTTCCCTCTGGACACTTGTCAGAACAAAGAGTATGGACTTTGCATATCATTTATCCTCTTGTATATAAGGAGCTTGTCACATCTTAATGTTGAGCCTCACCAGAGATCAGACCTCTCGAGCGCTCCGAGCTCTGCTTTGCTCTGGGGTGGGAAAAGCGGATCCGCCACGGCCGTGTCCCTGCTCCTGCTGTGCCACACGAGCCACGGGCTCCCTGCCACGGCAGAGGGGCACTGACAGCCTGGGCAGCAATGGCACCTGCTGGAAATCACTTCTAGGTGGCCAAATTCCTTTATTTGCTGCGTGTGTCCAACTTTTGGTGTGGATTTGTAGCACGTCCTTGGTGTTAAAATGGCTCGGCTTCTTAGGCAGCTCAGTAGGGGTGTTGAGCTGGTGCCATTTGTGTGCATCCTGCTTTGGAAAATTTAAAAAAAAACCCTAAAACTACGATCAGATGCCCTGATATATTGCCAGGGTTTGAACCCAAAGCCTTCAGAATAATGGTGTGGCCACTGTTTGCTGTGGAAGAAAGAGTTTATTGTCCCCAGAGGGAGTTGTCCTGGCCGGAGACAGGGAGGATGTGAATCCTATGGCTGAGGAGGGAGAGGCTCTCCTGGTTCCTGGCCATCCATCTGGGATCTAGAGATGCTCCATGAAGTGCCAGGAGTTGGGTGAAGAAATGGGGCATTAACAACTCTCTACTCTTTTGGTTTCTGGGAATAAAAGTCACAGCGAAGATCTTTTACAGTGGGAGGAATTGAACCTTCCTGACACAGTGAAGTGAAATCCTGAAGTTGTTTCCTTATCCATGGGGCTTTCCTGCATTGCACTTGGCTCTTTAAGTCCTTTGCATACCAAAATATTTGATAGCAGAATTCTGTGTACCAGGTGAAATATATTCTGAATATTGGTGGGTTTTGTGTGAGACCCACTGAGGTCCCTTCACCTTGCTGAGTTCCAGATTAGTCAGTGGAAGCTCAGTGGCCTTCCTGACAATTTTCACAAGAGAAAAGCTGTCAAGGAGCACACTGAACACCAGAGTGGTTGGAGATGAACCTGATCATGCTGATTGATACTCTGCTGACTCCTGATTAATACCCTGGGTTCCATCGATCCCGAGGCAACACCGGCTGTGCCACAGTGGCACCCTGAGCTGCTGGAGCTGGGTATTTCCACAGCTATCTCTGGGAGATCAGCAGAACAAAAAACAAAGCAGGGGAAATGGATAGCTCACGGTGAAGCTGTTTAAATATTCATAAAACAGTTAGCTAAGATTCAGGATCCATTTAGCATAGCCAAATTTGATATGTTAACATGAATAATTGCTCTTCTGTAATACCATTCCATTTATTCATTTATTTACTCCTTAAAATCATTCCACTACTTTGCCAATGACTTGAAGAAATATTTGGAAAGTCCTGTATTTTCCTTGGATCAGGCTCTGAATGATCATAAAATGTCAATCTGAAATCTGGCCTTTTTTTGGAAAGAGTTGCTGGTTTTCTATTCTGTGTTGAGATCAGAATTTGGAAAGGAAAAGGAAAAGGAAAAATGAAGAGAAAGAAGAGAGAAGAGAAGAGAAGAGAAGAGAAGAGAAGAGAAGAGAAGAGAAGAGAAGAGAAGAGAAGAGAAGAGAAAGAATAAGAGAAGAGAAGACTCTTATCTGCCCAAACAACATCATTTCAAGGAGAAAAAATTAGTAATTTATTTCCAAACTGGAAAATCATAATATTGTAACAAGAAAGAATCCATAAATTAATTTAGAAATAGCTTTTAAAATTAAGATAAAAGCTGTCAAATTTTTTAGAATGCAAGAGTTACATCTGAAGGAAATTATTTAATGTTTTAAATTCACCAGTGCTCCCCAGACCCTGTAGTACAGCCCAGTGTATGCTTAGAAAAAGCTACTTCATCTATTTAATTAAGAGAAACTACTATCAAAGCAGATTTCGCATTTAAAATTCGTGTTTAAACTTCTCACAGATTAAGTGAGCTTAAACAGTTGCTATTCCTGACTTTAACAGCATTATAAAATACATTAGAGATTGAGAGGATAAAATTCTGCCATGTTAGGTTATAACCTAACTGCTATTTGCAGTTGTAAGGACTACTAATGGCGCAGGGACAAGATTTATTATAGTAAAGACATCCTGCTTAACATTACCCTTGTCATTCCATTAATAATGACTGCTTATGAGCCATCTCGTTGGCATCTTTGTTGTCCTGAAAACTTAAAACTCACAGCACAATTCTTTACGATGTGCTACATTGCCCCCTCTGGGTATTCCTGACCATTATCCCATTTGGTTATATTCAAAACTGCTGCCTCCTGAGAGAGCATTAGGGCCGACCTTTAACCCTGCAATATTCTTGGTTCAAATGGCGTAATAACATGTAGTGAATATTTACAAGCATACTTATACTATAATAGAGTACTGCTGTGAACATTAGCACATATTTTCTGCTCAATCAGGCTTTGATGTAGAGCTTGGCTCGCACCCTGGAGAAAATGCAGTCCCCAATAAGCTGTGCTAGTGGAACACCCTTGAACCTGCACAGCTTGTGCCAGGCAGAGCTGTGCCCTGTGCCATGAGGGGCTCACCAGGTGTGGGGCAGGCTCTGAGGGGCAGGCACAGCCCCTCCCGAGCTACCTGGGGTTTACTGGCCTTGGGATATTGGCCTGGGTTTTACTGGCCTTGGGATATTGGCCTGGGGTTTATTGGCCTTGGGAAAAGGTGATCTCACCCAGGAAAAGCCAGTCAGGAATATCCTGAGGTGGATGGGCAGGGGTCACCCATCCAGCCCGGCTCCTGGCCCTGCTCAGGACACCCCAGCAGCCCCTCCCTGTGCCTGGAGCCTTCTCCAAGCATCCCATGACCACTGAGAGCCCCGTTCCAGTGCCCCACTGGGACCCTAAAACACGTAATCCCAGCATAGCTTTGATTTTTTGCAGGTGCTGTATTAGAAGAGCTCTGGGAGCTAGGGGTGCAAACCCAAATCTGACTCCAACAGGGGTTTGAAATGGACGTGTTTTATACCCTTTTGTTCCATAACTATATGTTAATCATTAAACTTTACATTGTTCTGTTGTATTCATTGATTTCACCCCAGTGTGAATTCACGAGCCCCCCAAACATCATTTCCATGATTCATATGTATGCACAATAATCATGTTCAATTATCAGATCACCATCACCCCCAACAATCCTAGTACAGACATGGTGTTCTTAGGCCTAGCTTATGATCTAGCACACCGAGACCCTTTCTACCCTCTCCAAACACTAGAAACATTTTAACCCTATCGCTATCACCAGGAACAGCGTTTTCCCTGCCCTCTCTGCTCCTGAGCAGCCCTGGGGTAATTCCAAGGCGTGTTTCTGGCTTTCCCTTGCTCCCTGTATCCTGGCCAGTGCCATCCTGGCAGGGATCTCCCTTTCCTTGCCATCATCCCGTGCACTGCCCCAGGTGTGCCCAGGGGTCACCGAGAGCCCTGGCAGTGTCCTTGTGGATGGGGCTTGATCCCAGAGTGTTGTAGGCACCCAGTGTGTGGTAATTGGGAGTGGGGCTGTGGTGGAGCCTCCTCTCAAATTGGCTACAGCTGTGTAGGAAGGTGCTGATATCGAAGGCAATGAGCCAAGCACTGACCAACCACAAGCAGGCACACAGGTGAAATACATATGGATTAAATATATAAAGGGCTGCATTAAAGGGCAGAGGAGAAAGTTTCAGCCCTCTAAAGGGGCAGATGCTTGCAGCCTTCCTTGGTGCTGCTTGTGGTTCCAGCAGTCCTCTGCCATCCCAGAGCACCATCTCTCACTGCACATCCCACGCTGGCTGTGCCTGCATGCTCCATGGAGCTGCTCTCCAGCCCTCCCAGCCTTGTCCTCCCCTCCACTGCCCTCCTCAGAGCTTCAGCCTGAAGGGGCAGAGCTTCAGGGAGATGAAGGTGGCGGCAGATGAATTCACAACAGCTGTGGGATTGCACTTGAGGGCTCTTTTAGGTTCACAGGTGAACATCTCTGCTCTTCTCAACGGGAGAGGCTCCTGGTTTCCACATGGCCTCATGTCCAGCTGTCCTTCCTCTGCAATTAACATCAATTACCATCCTTCCCTACCTGGCTCCTGTCCTGCCCTGATCACTGTGGATCCATCTTCTCCAGCCCAGCTGTAACCCAAATATCTCCCAAGCCTTTTCCTGGCTGCTTTCCCTCTGTGCAGCATTCCCTGTCCCTCACCAGCCATCAGCAAAGCTCTCTGTGGCACTGTCCCTTCCTGAATGGGGACAGTGGCGTGTCCATAGAGGGTCACTGCCTCAATCCATGGGGACTGGAGCAGCCTGGACCATGGCAGGGGCTTGGAATGAGGTGATCTTTTAGGTTTTGGAATGGACTATCCAGGGAATTGGTGGTGGAGTCCCCATCCCTGAAGGTGTTTAAGGAGCTCCTGGATGTGGCACTTAGTGCTCTGGTCTGGGTGACAAGGTGGGGCTTGGTCACAGGTTGGACTCAGTGGTCTTGGGGCTGTTCCCAACCTTACTGATTGTGTGGTCCTGTGATTCTGTCTCTTCCAGCCCAAACCACTGTGGAATTCCGTGGTTCTGTGACGTGCATCACTTCTGCATGACACACTGATGAAAACTAGGGCATGAGAAGGTCACTCAGACGGGTTAATGTCTTTAATATTAATTTGAGTGTAGGTTTTTCTAAGTTTGTTCCCCTCCATCACTGTTTTCTCCTTCCTTAAGGACAAGACAATTATTCCAATTTGTTATAAATCCACTTCTGCCGCGCTTTGCTCTCTGTTTCCTGTTTCTGTAACGTGCCCTGTGGAGATTTGATTGCGAGTGCAAGTGGTTTTCTTGAGAAAGTTTTCTGATTTTCAGGGCTTGGAGGAGAAAGGGTCACTTCTCAGTTTTGTTGGTTTATGAGTGTGTTGTTAATCTGCTTAGAAGAGTCCGGCACTGAGGTAACGTGAGTGTTTGAAAGAAGAGTCTCTTGTGGTTATGAGAAACTTTGACTGGGCAATATCTGTCTGTCTCCAGCCAAAGACAGAATAAACCTCCCTTATTTTCTTGGTGTAACTTATAAACCTGTTACAGTTTTTGCATTAAAATCTTCCTATACAAAGGAGATGTCCATTTTTTGATATTTTATTCATAAGATCCCTCAAGGTGTCATTGAAATTCTCTCAGTCTTTCATCAGCATGATCCACTCTTGGAGGGTACACCTGCACAATAGATGAAATGGTTGTCCTCAGAGAATAATGGCAGCCATCCTGATATTAATTTGGTTCCAAGTAATTATCAAGTTCATATCTTTCAGTTTGCTGGGAAACTTTTTCTTCCTTTTGACTTTTTTTTTTTTCTTTTTTTTTTTTTTTTTTGTTCTAAATAGAATCAGCTGGGCTTGTTAGTGCTGCTCCAGACTCTCCACAGACTGATCCTCTGCTCTGGGTCTTCAGCTTGGGTTGATACCTTCAGCCCTGAATTTTTGCCCTGAAATTATTGTTATTGTGTGTGTGTGAGGATCAATAATGGGCCACACAGAAATTTGCAGCTGATGGGGGTAATTAATGCAGCAGGGAAATAAAATGCCTTTTATCACTTCCATGCAGGTGTTGCTCTATCAATTACACCCCTGTGAGTGGACAATCAGGTTCAATCCAGTGGTGGCCTCTATCCAGACCATTTAGATGCTTTTTCTACAACAATATTGAAAAATACAGTCAGAATATGCCCCCAAATCCATCTCTGCTGGGGACAAATCCCTCTCCTTGTCCTGCAGAGCCATGAGACCAAACCTTTCTCCAGGTGATGGTGGAAGAACAATTCCAAAGGCTGGTGATGGTGGAAGAACAATTCCAAATCACAAAATTCTCGAGGAGGTGCTTCAGTGATGAATATTTTCAGACTCACCATGGTGCACCAGCGTTTTTGGGCTCATCAGAGCAGAGGCTCAGCTCTGTCCATCCCACAGTATGCAGAGCTCACAGGATGGGTGGGGTTGGAAGGGATCCCTCTGGGTCTCCTGGCCCCAAACCCCTGCTCAGCCAAGGTCATCCCAGAGCACAGGGGTGTGTCCAGAGAATTCTGGAATATCTCCTGTCAGGAGACTCCACTCCCTCTCTGGGCTCTGTTCACTGCCTGGTCACTGCACAGAGAAGATTTTCCTCATATCCAGGTGAACCTTTCTGCCTGTTCCTCTTGTCCCAGGAGCCTCTTTGGATGCCAAAGGGGAAAAAAAAAAAAAAAGGTGAGCCTTTGGAAAAGTTGAAGGCCTTAAATCCAATTAAAGACTTGCAGAGCAAGGCCTGAAGGGTGCAGAGAGTCCAGAGGAGCAGCCCTGGCTGTGTGGGTTGGGGTCTCTCCCATTTAGCCCATCCTCTTGCACGCCTGTGTGAGGTATTTGCACATCTCTGCCTGTGCTGATTAAAACAGAAAAGATAGTTTAAACAGATGTTACCTAGGGGGAAAAAAATTAAAATTTTATTATTAATTGGGAAGCCTTGCCATGGGTGCTGCTGCAGCACAGGGGTCTGGGCAGAGGAGGAGCCCAACAGCATTTTTTGGATTTTTAGGGATTTCTCCTTCTTTCCCCTGGCTCTTGCCAACCAATTTGTGTTTTGAAGGAAGCCTGCAAGAAATTTTGTGTTTTCTTCAATTCTCTCAGTTTATTTCTGTTCACATCACTCTCCTTTTTCCCCCCATTGGCAGTAAATCCTTAGGCTGAGCCATCCATTTGTTACAGGTTGGCAGCTGTTCAGCCTGCCAGTGTACAGTGATCTGTTTTTAGCTGCCAATAGTGCAGCATTAACAAATCTCTTCTGATATTTATCTGTGGTGCTGCCTTTTGTTAAATGAAGAACACAAAGTTTTGGACACGCTCTATTGGGAGTTTTATTGCATCAGGTAGGGCACTTAAAACTTCCCTCCAATATTTTTCCAGCCTGGGATAACATCCCCAGCAGTCTCTGCATCTCATGATACAGTTTTTTCCTATTTATTTTTTCAGGTGGTCCTTCCTGAAAAATAAAGGTTTGCTGGGAATAACCCTTGTTTCTTTCCTGAGTGTTTTATAGAAAAGTCTCAATATTATGGAAAACACTGAACAAGGTATTGATCAGATTTTTTCCCCAGTTGGTCTGACTATTTCCCCATTTTTCTCCTGTGGAATTATCTCCACTTTTACATGGAAAAGTGCTTTACATCCCTGTAGGTTCCACCACCTGGGGGTTTTATCAGGGAAAGGATTCAGGCCCCAGGTCTGTGCTTGAGCTCATTCAGACCAGCTCAGCACAGTGCTATGGATACCTACTTAAAAAATTATTTGTTTCATAATTCTCATTTATTTATTAATTTCATCACTTGATCTCATTGAATTATTTATTTCTCCCTTTATTTTTAAGGGTTGGAGAATGGTGTGGGTTACAAATTGGTTTAACATAAGGAAACACTCACTTGATAATTGTGCTTTACCCTCTTTTTGGGATTTTTTTGGTATGATGTTGGTGGCTTTAATTAAGCAAGCTGCAGATGGGTTGGAGAAATGATACATTTCACAACACATCTCCATCTTTCTCAGCCATCATATACTTAAATTGCAAATTCTCCTGAACTGTAACCCAGTGTCTTATGGCTTTTGATTCTACATTTCCCCGCAGATCTTCTGCCTTCAGTGGTGTCAGAGCTGCAGGATGTGACTGTTAATAAAAGGAATTAAACTGCAGCAAAGCCCTGACATTCAAATGATGTTGAGGGTCTGATTTAAGCCCACCCAGACAGAAAACTGAGGAAGGAGAACCTCTGTAGGATTGTGCCAGTGGGCTGGGCTTGTGTGCAGCAGTGGGACAGGACAAGGGGGAATGGTTTAAAATGAAGGAGGGCAGGGCTGGATGGGATATTGGGAATTAGGAATTGTTCCCTGGGAGGTTCTGTTTCACAGATACACAGGGTGATTTTGACTGGAAAAGACCTCTAAGGTGGTGCAGTCCACTCAGGCTGATGACTCAGGTTTTAGCTTTTCTATTTTTCAGATTCTGAGCTGCTTTAGTGTGTGGGTCTGGGCTCCATATCAGGGCATGGTGAGCTCTGTGCACAGAGCAGGGAGACAAAACAATTCCTGCTCCAGCTGGGCACCAAGGACAAATGATCCAAACCTCAGGCCCAAGAGCACAAACAACGTGGGCTGAAGAGAGAAAAACAAGAAGGATGGGACTGGATGGGCTAAAGCTGGAACTGGACAATGAACTCCAAGGTGCAAATGGAGCAGAACTGATCAAAGTGCCAGAGCCGTGCCCGGTGTCCATTTTGTGCCCATTTTGGTTCATCTTGGGTGCAGCCCTGGCTGGGCTCTTGTGCTGCCCAAGGTGGATCCATGGAGGAAATGCTTTGAATAAATCCCTGCTTTATTCTGGAACTCTGCCCAGCCTCTCAAGGCATCAAGGCAGTGCCAACCCCTCCTGAACCATGTCCCATCTGTGTCCTATCCCTGTTTCCCACCCCCTGACCGATTCCTGGCAGTCACGGAGCCACCCTGGGTGGAAACTCCACTGATGGGTGTGAGAGGCAAAAGCTCCAATAAATCCACCCTGCCAAAGGCAGCACCCAGAAGGGAGCTTTGCAGGCTGAGAGGAGGTTTGGCAGATTTATCAGCATGTGGGAGAGGGGCTGTAAATGGGGGAATTACAGTCACCTTTGAGGATGTTCCCTAATGTTCTCTGACTCTGCACCTGTAATTTTAATTCCCAGAAAAAGGCTTGGGTACCAAGTGCTTTACAGGCAGAGGAATGACTTCCAAGAAACTTGAGGAAGTTTGATATCAGGTCTGCAGCTGCAAAAGGATTGGGTGTGTTTTCTTGCACTTAAAATTCAAAATATCCTCCATTTGACTATTCAGTGCATTTTCGCCCTCCTCTAATCTCCTTTTTTTTTTGACACGACCATAAAAAATTAAACATTTTCTCCAAATCCTGTGTTTAAAAACATGGAAAGCACAAGCCTGGAAGCCTTTTCCTGGAGGATAGATTTCACTGAAGCTGTCTCATGTGCACCTTTCCCTCTCGGGCTCATCCTCTTGCTGATTCTTCCCAGATTTGTGAGAGGTTGTTGCTATGGCACAGACCTTGCCAAGGATTTAATGACCTGTGCTCCTTTGCATTAAAAAGTTTTACTAATCTCCTGCTTAAAATGGCTTTAAAAGCTGTGTTGGAGCCTTGGTTTAGAGCTCTGTTCCCATTGGTGAATTTTCTTTAGGATTCACAGAATCACATGAGGTAACTCTTATTTTTTCTTTATCTCAGGCACTTCATGGCTGGTGATACTTTGCTGAATATACTGAGTTTTAAATACATCCCAAGGGTCTTGGCTATGAAATCCCTCAGGGATTTCAGGGATGTGCTGTGGGAAGGGGGCACGGGATGTACCAGCACCTCCACACCCCTGTTAAAAGCTGAACTCCTGCGTGTTGGATATTTTGGGGTGCTGTAGGGCTCAGGACACAACATCTGGGGTCAGTAAATGGGATTACTCTGCCCTGGACCTTCTGAATGCCTGTGCTGGGGTGTAGGGCAGGATCAGGTCCTTCCACCTCTAATGGATTCCAGCTTAGTTAAGATTTTTTTTCTTCTTTCTTTCCTTTTTTTTTTTTTTTTTTTTTGTCCCTGATGCCTTTTTCCTTCAGAAATAACTGTTTATAATCAGTTTAATGCAGATAAAACCATTACTTCTTCACTCTTCAGAAACTCTTTATGCTTCTTAATTAAAGCTTTTGTCTGAACACAAAATAATTAATACATAAAATGAAGCAGAGGGAAAGAATCAACTGTGAAACCAGTCACTCAGTTGTATATTTAAACAATATTTAATCATTAGAGTAACACAGTGCTTGCACTTTTGGAAAGAAAACAAGCCTTATACTTCATGTTTATTTAACACTTTGACTAGTTCATTCTTGGAGGTATGAAATGAGGCTTATAGAGTGCCAGAGCAGTAAATCAGACATTCTGAAAATTACTGGGTCTTAAACAGTAGTGTCATTTTAAACCTAAACAGTTCAGTGGTGCACCAGCACATAAAAGTGACCTCTTAGAACAACATCTACTGTTTACACTGAAAGGCAAGGCAAGGAAATAAAAACAAGGCATAAAACACGGTGCAGTGACGATGGCATTTACTTGTGTTCCTGCCTCTGCTCTGGATGCTGATGGCTGTGATGGCTTTCACAGAATTAAAGACATTCACATGCATTAAAGACAGCCCATGCAAAAAAAAAAGTCATGGATATCACACAGTGCACAGACCAACTGTGTGCAGCCAAAATTTTGGGCAGCTCCTCCCACCTGAGCACTTTCCACCTGGGTATTCACTCAGATTTTAAACCACATTTGGGTTGGCACCGTGGTTGCTCGCTTTACAACTTTTTTTGTATCAGTGATCTCATGAAAGAATTTATTGTCAGGGATATTTGTGGAGGAGAAAAAACCCACACAGGTTCAAAGCAAATATTCCATTTCTTTTGTGGAGAATGCAGAATGTTTGGATTTGTAGGTGTGATTTGCTTGCACTTTGCAAAGCACAAAGGCCCTGCTTCACCACAGGTTGTGTGCAGGTTTTATAACCAGCTACACACTCAGCTTCTGAGCCCAGGATAACCACAGAGTTTGCCTCAAAAGCGAACATTTTTTGCCCAAATTGTTCATTAACATTTTTTACCAAGCTGGACTTCGGAGAGGAGTGGGCAGAGGGGTTCTTTTCCTGTTCTGAACCATCTCCATCTGGCTTTGGGGCAGGACCCAAGCAGTCATGTATTTGTCAAATGGAGATAGAGCTCACTTAGGGTGATGCTGTCTCTAGTGGGAGCAGCTCTTGGGGCTGTGAATTTAGGGGGAGGGGTTAAATGGGGGAAAAATTAGGAGAGGGATAGAAAAAGAAGCTGCAAGTGCATTTTAGGCAGCTGTTTTGATTGGGAGTTATTGCCCAATTTCATATTCTAGCACTGCCTGCAGACCTTAGCTGATTTGGGTCTCCTTTGCTTCAATGTTAAAGCAATTCCTAGTGAGACAGGACTCCTTTCTGAAGACTTTTTCAGTCTTTAAGTCTTTCAGTCTTCCACTCAAAGGAATTGTGAGTGTGTGTGTATGTATTTGTGCACACTTTTTTTATATACGTAAACGTTTTGTATAGATTGTTTCATATAACCTCATTTGTTCCTTAAGCAGCAGCTATACAATATTAATTGCTTATAGTTTGCAACTGAAATGAGCAGAAAAAGGAGTGGTCAGGGAGTGGTGTGTAGGTGAATATTTGCAGTGAAACCTGGAGATTCCCCTCACCCAGAGCCATCGGTCATTCCTGGGGTTTGGTGACGAATTTAAAACCTTTTCCCCAGTCTGGCCCACTTCAGGACTGATCCAGGCTTATTACCCAGAGGGTTTTCCAGGGCTGTTCATCCTCCTGATGGGATAAATGGAGACACAACTGGCTTGTGGGGGTAAAAAAGCAAAAGCACCTTCCCAGCTCCGGGCTGGACCACGCTGACCTCGGACACGGCTCTGGTCACTCTGGCTCCTGACCCTTTGGGAGCTGCTGTGGGCAGAAATCTCTGCTGGTCCTGTTCCTAAAACACCTGTGAGTAAGAGGTGTGATTTTGGTTTTTTTTTTGTTTTATTTTGTAGGATTTTTGAGCTTGGTCTTTTTGTTTGTTTTGGTGGGGGTTTTTTTGTTTGTTTGGTTGGTTGGTTGGTTGGTTTTTTTTGGTTTTGGTTTGATTTTTTTGGGGTTTTTCTTTGTAGTGTTTTTTTCATTGCTTTTTAAAAATTGTTGTTGAGGTTTTTTGGGGGGANCAGGAGAGCTGGAGAGGGACTGGGGACAAGGGATGGAGGGACAGGACACAGGGAATGGCTCCCAGTGCCAGAGGGCAGGGCTGGATGGGATATTGGGAATTAGGAATTGTTCCCTGGCAGGGTGGGCAGGCCCTGGCACAGATGCCCAGAGCAGCTGCCAATATCATAAAGTTTTTTAGGCTCTGGACTCCCAGAGTGAGTATCTCAGAAATTGGGGACCAAAGGTGAAATCTCTGCTGAGACAGAACTTCTGAATCCAAGAACTGCTCCCCTAGGAGCAGGTAATGATGTTTATTTCCGTGTTACATCACATCAAGAGCCTAATGAAGAGGAGTGATGGGTTTAAATTTGAAGAGCACATGGAATGCGATTTTTATCAGGTTGGATCCTGAGTGAACAGAACATTGAAACTGTAATTATGAATATTTTACAAATGTGAACCTTCAATTAACTGTAGCAGTTGTGTTTGTGAACTATGGAGAACTTGCATTATTAATGAACACACAAGGTTAATATTAGTTTATTTATCATTTGGAATATGGCTTTTGAGTTAATCATACAAGTCCTGCCACGTTCAATTTTGATTAATGCAGGAAGTTCAGGCAGGCTTTGTTAAACAAATATTTATTATGTGTGATGTATTATAAAGTAATAAAGCATTTTTTCTGCATCTCAGGTCCTATATACAAACACCTTCCACTGTGGTGAAGATTTTAACATGTAAGCAAACACCCTCTGGTTATGAGGGCAACAAATAAATCATGAGAGTCTCCTGTGTGATTTTTTTTTTAAATTCAGATTTAATCCCTCTTACATAGAGGAGGCTGCAGGGTCCTGCAAAGTGTTCTGCACCCCAGATGGGTGTGATGTGCAGCTTGGGATTGAGGATATTTGCTATAATCCATCCCCTTCCTTCTACTTTTACTCCATTTCAGGGCAGTTGAAGAATTGGGCTGCTTTGAAGTCCAACACCATTTGTAGCATGGCCAAATTATTCCAATTAGTGAAGAATTTCAGCAGCTAAAATCCACTTTTGGGAAGTTTTGTCTCATTCTTTGCTGGCCTGAGGAAGCCTCGGGCTGGGGGATGCAGTGCCAGGGCCTTCCAGCAGGTCTCTGCCAGTGGATCCCGTTTGGAATGGAAGGAGGATTTTGGATTGGATGTGAATAAAAAGACTTTTTTGCCATTTCAATTTTTTCTGCAACACATCGTCAGCCACAAAGCTTTAACAGCTGAGAGCGAAATCTGATTTTGTTAAGAATGCCAAGCACCCTAAATGTGGGGTTTGGTTCAGAAAAGAGTTAAGATTTAACCTAAACCTCAGTGAAAGCTCAGAGAACAACGCAGCAGCTTGGTTCAAGTGTCTGAGGCTTTAAAAACACTCCCTGAGTCACAAGACTGAAGGTATAAATCCCATGAATTACAACACAGTTAATGAGTTTCTTCTGAAAGAGGGCTCCTCTGAATGCCAGCTTTGGCAAGTTTCTGTTGGGCAATAGGCCACATCTTAAAAGTGTTAGGAGGATTTAAGATTATTTCATTTAGGGGTGAAATATGAATTTTATTTTAAAATACGTAAGCATAAGTTTATCCTGTATAATTTATGTGTGGTTTGTTCTGATTTAATGATGCTCAGCCTCTCCCCTTGTACAATCAAAGCAGGGTCATGGTTTGGAAAGGTCTGTGGATGATTCAATGTTTTTTATTTCTTTTTTAATCTTAAAACCAATTTTTAAAAATATATATATTCTGTCAGCAATGCACAAATTTAATTTCTTTTTTTCTTTTTGGTTTGGTCAGTAAAATAAATAGTTGGGCAGTAGCTAAGTTAGGAAGGGCTCCATCCTCCTCCAGTGTTCGTGGAATTCAGCTGTGTCTGCTCTAACCAGTTTCAGCGTAGCTGTTACAATTTTCATCCATAATATATGATCAGTTTGTAAGAATTTCCTCTACATGTGAGAAACAGACTTAATGCCAACGTTCTCAAATTGGAGTTAGTTATAAATAATGCACTAATAGATGTGAAAGAGCGTAAACGATTCCTTTGTGTGGTACCTGCGAGGTTGTTAGTGCTGCTTTAAAAAACAAACAAACACTCTTTTGCAGGATATTTATTCCCATCTCTTCCATCAAAGGGGTTGCAGTCTTTGTACCTTTTTATGTAAATTAAAAAATCTTTAGCCAGTTCTGTGTCAAAAATAAATAGTTGAACGAGATTGCAGACAACATTTATTTTGTATGTACATTAATGGGCACTTCCATTTTTTCCTGCAGGCTAGAATCCACTTTGAAATTCATGTTTGATAAATTCCCTGGCTTTCCGAGTAATTTAGCTGTCTATAGGGCTGTTGATCCTTTGAGTGTATTGCTGAACCATTGGGACTTGTGCACCACATCTGCATATCCAAGTTCAAATATATACTCAAGATGATTGGTTTAAACTTTAAGTTGTTGATCTTATTCCTGATAGATTTGTTAGATTGTCTCCCATTTCATTTCTAAAATCTGTGCCTAATCCATAAATACCCCTTCTTAAATATGTCTCCAATAAATTCACTGATTGAGTTTGTCATTCTGTAAGCGCAGGGCTGAATTAATATTCGGTGTAGCCTGATAATCTTTAGACACAATGCTGGCTGATGCTGTGTGTGCCACTGGAGCAGGGCACGCTCAGCACAGCCCCAGCACAGGTGCTGCTCTCCAAAGCAGCAACATTCCTGGGAAAATTCCCCTCCTGGGTGTTTAAAAGGCGCCCCGGTTCTCACTGGGGTACGAAGTGAGCGGGCAGGGGTTGGGATTTTCAGCCTTGCTGAGGCTCAGGCTCCTTTGGCTTTGCTTTTTCTCTCTTTCTCAGTGAAATGTTCATTTGGAGCCCTCGGTGAGAGAGGATGGAGCTGATGGAGCACCCAAATTTCAGGGCTTTGAGAGCTGCAGCAAGGCAGAGCCATCTGCAGATTCCAGCCAGGCTGGGTCCAAACCTGAGCTGTCCTGAGCTGCTGTGCAATCCCCTCCAGCCCCAGGAATTCCTGCCCTGCCCTTCCCTCCTGTCCCCGTGCCACAGCCAGCCAGGGGTGGTGCAGGGATAAAGGACTGGGATTTTGGGATTTTGGAGAGGCACCAAACAAGGAGAACAAGGACCTGCACAGGAGTTGTGTGAGCTGATGCCTCAGGTTTTAGCTTTTATATTTTTCAGATTCTGAGCTGCTTTAGTGTGAGGGTCTGGGCTCCATATCAGGGCATGGTGAGCTCTGTGCACAGAGCAGGGACACAAAACAATTCCTTCTCCAGCTGGGGACCAAGGACAAATGATCCAAACCTCAGGCCCAAGAGCACAAACAACGTGGGCTGAAGAGAGAAAAACAAGAAGGATGGGACTGGATGGGCTAAAGCTGGAATTGGACAATGAACTCCAAGGTGCAAATGGAGCAGAACTGATCAAAGTGCCAGAGCCGTGCCCGGTGTCCATTTTGTGCCCATTTTGGTTCATCTTGGGTGCAGCCCTGGCTGGGCTCTTGTGCTGCCCAAGGTGGATCCATGGAGGAAATGCTTTGAATAAATCCCTGCTTTATTCTGGAACTCTGCCCAGCCCCTGCTCCAGCTCAGCCTTCTCAAGGCATCAAGGGCATCACTTCCAGTTTTCACCTCTTTCTCATTTCCTCTAAATATTGTGGGCACCCTTCTGAAAAAGAAAGGGGGCATTTAAAATATGTCCTGTGAATGTAAATTAATTCAAAACTCTAAGCATAACATCAGTCATTCTCTTATGAAACAACTTGTCTGGTTTGCTCTGAGCATGTCCAAATGCACTGCAAAGTAGGAGAATATTTCAAATAATTTAAACTTGGAACTATTGGGATTTTGAAAAGCCTGGTCTAGTGAAAGGTGGTTGGAACAAGATGGTCGTTTCCATCCCAAACCATTCTAGGACTCTATTATTTATTTTCTTGTTATAAATTTGGGGGATTGACATTTCTTTGTTCCGTTTAATAAATTCCTTAACTTGAGAAGACTCAGCTTTGCTTTCTAGAGGGGTGGGGTAAGGTAACAGTGTGAGTGCAATAACCTACTCTGACACCAATATAACACAGATTTCAATTAAAATCCTCATTTTTTTTGTTTCTATTCTTTATAAGGAATTATTCTAATAATGTACCTTGTGTGGTCTTTCAAGGTAAATTCCAATAAGTTCTGTGTCTTAATTAATAAAGCCAATCTGACTAGTGGTACCAAGAGTCAAATTTAGAGTCTCTGGGGCCTTTTTGTGACAGAGAGGAAAAAAAATGCAGTGGGGAGGGTTTTCCTGCTTGTGTGGGTTTGGTTTTTGTGTTATTGTTTTGATTGTTTTGTTTTCATAATATCTAAAAACTTGTCTTTGATTTAAAGCTCTGAGTCAGGGTTTAATGTACTGAATTGATTAACATCACAAGGATTAGAGAAATATATTTTCTAGTTTTAAAATGTGTGTGAATATATGTGTGTATATATATATGCATATATATATGTGTATCTTCCTTGTCTCACAGAAGTTAATGTTTATTACTAAATGTATTTTTAAGGTAATTTTAAAGATTATTTTTAAAATACCTTTTCCATTATTCTTTTTGTAGGGGAAAAAGGTGTGTGCAAGTGCTCCTGAATGGGGAGAGCCCTAAACTCTGAAATTTTTCATTCTACACCAAATCCAGTTTTGTCAGAAGCAGCACCACAGTGCCGCCGTATTTAACATGATTTACTGCTTTGCTCACTTAAATTAACAAATTGGTCCATATTTCATCGAGGTAATTAGGCACATCTATAACCTTAATAATGTGACTTTCTCACAGGTGCAGTCCCGCTGAAGTCCATCAGCCCAACTTTGTCTTCCCAGCTGAGCACATCCAAAGCTCTTTGCTCCAGCAGGTCCTTCCCACCTGTGCCCCTTTATTTTGGGCTCTTGTCCTTTCCTTCCCACTGCTCTGAACAGCCCCAGTGTGTGTGGTCTGCAATGGTCACTGAAGGAGTTTATGCCCAAAGTGCCTTTGGATTGGTGATTAAGTCATTTTTATCAGGAAAACATGGATTCTGCTCATGGAAAATAGCAGACCCGAGCTTCAGCATCCTGCTGCTCCAAGTCAGCACTTGGGAATTCACATGTTGTGTTTCCAGGGCTTTGTCCTGCTGTTTTCTGCTCTGATTCCTTTCTCTGCTCACTCAGTCTGGGATATTGGGCTCCAAGGCTGCTGTGATCCTATTTCTTGTAAGGAAGAGGTGGCAGAACTCCAGGGAAAGATCAGCCCAAGCAGAGGGAACTTCCCGGGTGGAAAGTGGAAGAACGGAGACCTGGTGCTCCTGGAAGGATTTGTTAAATGGTTTGGATTGGAAAGGACCCCAAATCCCACCCAGTGCCACCCCAGCCATGGCAGGGACACCTCCCACTGTCCCTGTCCCCAGCCCCAGTGTCCAGCCTGGCCTTGGGCACTGCCAGGGATCCAGGGGCAGCCACAGCTGCTCTGGGCACCTGTGCCAGGGTCTCACCACTCTCATCATAAAATCTTTCTTACATCTAGTCTAAACCTCCCCTCTGTTAATTTAAACCAGTCCCCCTTGGCCTGTCACTGCAGGCCCTAAAAGGTCTGTCCCCATCTTTCTTAGAAACCCCTTTAAATCCTTTTACCTGTTTACTGTCTTTATTTTTCCAGAGAAAAGCTTCCTTAGCAGAGTGTGTCAAGGGAGCAGAGACACAGTGACCACTTCTGCCTCTTCCCTCTGTTCTCCTTTGCAGCTCTTCACCATGAATCAGCCTTAGAATTTGAGTTTTTCCATCCTTGAAGGGGCACAGCCTCAGTAAGAGCTCGGGGTTTATGTGTGCGTGCAGCAGTGCTCCCTTGCAGTTTGAAATCCAAATTTGAGGTTTGGAGGGCGCTGTGTCCATCCCTGCAGCAGGTCTGGGCAGATCTGAGCCAGCCCAAGGCTTTGGGCTTGTTCAGATCTCCATGAGTTCTGCATGGATTTTCCCAGGAAGTGCCTGCAGATGTGCAGGATGTGCCTACCTTGGATGGACCTGTCCTTACCTGCCCACTCCTCAGGAGTGCTGCTCCACGAGGCTCCTTCCACCTCCCAAAGCTTCCGTGGATTTCCTCCTCAATCCTCCTTGATAGAGCAAGTCTCCCTGATTGATACATCCCTGAATCCTTCTGGGTTCTGCTGGGTCACTCTGATTCAACCTGAGTTATTTCTGTATTTCTTCTGGCCTCTCCTCTCTCCACAGAGCAATTCTGGGCACTTTTCTTACATCTCAGACATTTTTCTGTTGTTCCCTTTCCCCTGCTCATTCTGAACTCCTTCCTTGGGGACTTCTGGGCATTTCTCAGGGATTCTTTGGGGCTCTTTCCATTGCTCTGCCACCCCCTGATTTTTCCTGCACCTCTGTCTTGCCTGGTGAAGATTTTTTTTTTCTCCCAGGAGCCCCTGGCTCCTTCCCAAGGTGCTCATGCCACCTGCTCTCATCCCTCCTTCCCCTTCCCTCCCTCCCTCCGGGGCTGTCAGGGCGGCCCAGGCTTGCTGGAGTCAATTTTTGTTTCATCTTGTAGTCAGTCTTACATAAATAGTGGAAGTTTGGCCTTGCCCCGGGTGATTGATGGGAAGGGATATTTGTACATATCGATTGAGATAAAAAATTAGTAGTTTGCAATAGGAAAGGCAAATTAGTCATCAGAAGGAAGGTGCTTGGAGTATTTTAAGAGTTCCTTGATTAATTCTTGTGCTGTGAGTTCTTCTGACAGTAAGTTTTATGTCCTCAGATGTGAGAGGATGAGGCAGTAGTATCAGGTTATTGCAAATTTTACTTTTACTCCTCGCTGATTTATTTTACTGGCTCTCACCACGATTAGACACAGAGGGCTGAAAATGACTTCATTTTGGGGTGACAACTGCCCTTTTCTGTGCTGGAATGAGGAGCCAGGAAGGAGGGGGGAGGTTTTAGCTATGAAATGATTTTCCTTTTTATGAAAATGAATATTTAAAAGCTAGCCTGTATAAAATCAAAATAGCCTTTATGCGTGGTGACAAGCCCATCAGCTGGATGTTATCTCTAAAGGAGGAAAGGACTAATTCTGTGATACACTGATTAGGCTGAGAAGTAATTCTTTTCTCTGCTTACTTGACAATTTTCTCCCTAATCACCTCATTGAAAGTAGTTTTTAATAAGCATCATAGGAGGCTGAGAGCTCTCGATCTTCCTAAAATACTTTCCACTTTTCCAAGGATGCTGCAGCATGTTTTTTACTTTTCTTTTATTACAAACTATAATAGAATTCTTCCCAATAAAAATTGACTTATATTTGGCACTTTTAATTTGCCCAAGAATAATTTAGATAGAAATTCCAATTACTTTGGAAGGAAGGCATTTGCTCCGTACTCTCTGAGCTTGTTTAAAAGGAAGTCTTTGATAATTTGCAAGCATTTCTCATGAAAGGCAATTTTACTTAACTGGAATCCAGAAGGAAAAAAAAAAGAAAAGATGCACAGAGGTTTCAATTTTTAAACTGATAACAAAGCACTATATTTGTGCTGTTACATTTCAGCACAAAGAGGCTGCAAAATAACCTTTTTTAGTTAATGGGAGAAAAAAAGATTTAATTGCTGTGAAACACTTATTCTACATATTATCTCTTTGATTAGCAGACAGTTGTAAATGACTTATTCAATGTAATTGCAAACTCTGGCATGGAACCCAAAGTAAATTATTTGTGTTTGCAGTCAGGGTGAGTTTGAACACTTTTAATTGCAGGATTTTTTGAGCCTAGCAGAGGTTCAGTGTTTAGGGTTTAGATTTTTGTAGATGTGTGAGTGTTGGTGCCCATCAGGCTGGAATTTGGACGCTGGTTAGCAAAGGAAATGCCAGCTCTTCTTTTGGTGTCTGCTCCAGCAGCGTCCCATCTTCTCAGGTATTTCCAAGGCTGAGTGGAAAAAATCATGGAAACAACAAATCCTTGGGGTTGGAAAAAGCTCTCTCAGACCATCCCCAGCACTGCCAGGGCCACCCCTGCCCAAGTGCCCAAGTGCCACATCCACAGAGCTTTAGATGTCCCTAGGGATGGGGACTCAGTGCCAGGTGTGCCGGGTCTTTGTCACCTCTTTGTGCCTCGCACCAAGCTGCGGCTCTGACAACAACCTCCTGCATCCTGAATTTATTCCCAGTGCTGGAATTGTGAGAACGTTCAGTATAAATTAGAGGAGGTGATTGCCTCATGCCATGGATGCAGCTGGATCTCATAATCCCAGTCCTTTGCAGAAGGCAGGAATATTCAGGTTGGTACGAGAAGGAAGGAAAGGGTGAGAGTTGTGAGTGGGAAAAGCAGGAAACCCTGGAATTCTGAAGTGCAAACCTCCACCTGTGAGCTGTTGTCCCGAGGGGAAGCACCAAGAGGGGTTTTTCCATGAGCTCTTCACCACATGGTGATGACTGGCAGGTGGCAGCCACCCAAAATTCTGAGCAAGAAGGGAGGTGCCAGGACTCTGGTCTGGCACATGGTGGTGATGGCATCAGCCCTGGCTGGGAGCACTGGCACACCCAGGAGCAACAGAGATAAACCAGGGGACAGTGGGCAGAAAACAGGCCTTGTCTGAGGGATTTCAGAGGAGATCCTGTGCCTGGTTTGGGGAGCTGCTGGTCCGGGCATGGATCTGATCAGCTGCAGGATCCCAGAAACAGAGGTCAGTCAGAACGTGCCTCTGGCGGAGCACTGAAAATGTTCCCACTCCTGCATGAGGTACCCACCCATCCTCTGCTGCAGTGCTGAGGGCCAGATATTAAACTGAAACATCTGCACTTCAAAATATGAATGTTTCCAAGGAGGGGCTGAGGAGGATTTGGCTGTGCAGTTTGTGTGAATAATTTTCTGCAGTTCGTGGGAGCAGCTCGGGCAGTGAGGATCCTCTGCAGGTGGCTGCTCTCTGCCACCAGCTCGTGTCACTTCCCCCTCCATGCTGTGCCACTGTCCTGATGTAACAGAGACCCTCACAGGGACTGGTTTCAGCCAGGGTTGCCCGAACAAGAAGCAAAGTTGGGGTCATGTGCTGGATCACACAGGGCTCTGGTCGTGTGGGTCACAAAAAGTCACCACCCAGCAAGCAGAAGGTGAACCAAAGCAGCAAAAAAGAAGAATCAGGTTATAAAAACCCAAACCACGCATGCAATTGCATATGCAAAGACCTTGTTTGGGTTTGTGCTGAATTTCCATGAGGAGGTTTTTTTTTTTTCTCTGCTGCAGCTGCACAGATTCACAGGATTCTTGTGAAAGGGAGCAGGAAGGGGTCTGGGCTGTCTCTGCTGCTCCAAGTGCACCTCTGCCACCAGCCTGGGACACAGAGAGGCTGAAAACATCCCCCTCCTCCTCCTAAATGCCACCAAGTGCGAGTTAGAGCTATTTACTCTGGATTAACATACCCAATTTCTCTTTTAAACCATTGTTTTAGACTTTCCAGTCAGTTCTCATTAGTCACCAGTTCAGAAGCCCATGGTATATTTAGACATCATATACATTTGTCAGTGAAGAGTAGCTTAAATGATCTACTTTGCTCACTGCTTAATTATGTTATTTTACTGTTCCTGAAAACCTGACACAAGGCAAATTTACATTACTGTGCTCCTAATTAGCCAATAATCCTTAAGGATTTGAATGATACATACCCAAAGTAATTTCCTCGTTCACTAAATATGAATTTCCTTACGTTGGGTTAAGAAGATGGCACAATGACAGCAGGCATCTTGGTGATGACAGCTCTCAACATGTTTGTCTCCGGAGTCAAAATCTATTAAAAGACACATAATGATCTCAGCACTATCTTAAAGTGTAGAATGTGAAATCAATAGGGTTGTGTACAAAGGGGAGCAAAATTTACCTCTTTTAACCATTGTTAGGTTGTCCAGCACTCCAGGTTACTGAGAGGTGAAAATATTTATAGTCCTGGTTTTCTAAATACCTCAGCAGGATCTCTTCATTCATTCAGCATCTCTGAAGCTTCTCAGACCAAGTGAAAATGCAGATGTGCAGGAAGCTGCTCCAAAAGAAAGGCCTGGCAGGCTCATTCCTACCTCAGACACCTCATCTGGTGCCTGATTCTGTCCCTTTATTCCCTCTCATGACACCCAACCTGGAGCCCTGGACCCCGGAATCCTCGGCACAGGAAGGACCTGGAGCTGCTGGAGAGAATCCAGAGGAGGTCACGGAGATGCTCCAGGGCTGGAGCCAGGCTGGGAGAGCTGGGGGTGCTCACCTGGAGAAGGAAAATCTCCAGGGAGAGCTCAGAGCCCTGCCAGAGCCTAAAGGGGCTCCAGGAGAGCTGGAGAGGGACTGGGGACAAGGGATGGAGGGACAGGACACAGGGAATGGCTCCCACTGCCAGAGGGCAGGGCTGGATGGGATATTGGGAATTGGGAATTGTTCCCTGGCAGGGTGGGGAGGGGCTGGGATGGAATTCCCAGAGCAGCTGTGGCTGCCCCTGGATCCCTGGCAGTGCCCAAGGCCAGGCTGGACACTGGGGCTGGGGACAGGGACAGTGGGAGGGGGCCCTGCCATGGCTGGGGTGGCACTGGGTAATTTTAAGATCCCTTGCAACCAAAGCCATTGTGGGGTTCTCTTATGCAAAATCCAGCATTTCACACTTGGCTTTGTCCTGTCTCTGGCCATGGAACTCCTCTCTTTGGAAGATCTTGTCTTTGCCATCGCTGCTGTTGTTGGACTGGCCTGGGCGTTGTGGGGATGGTAACAGTTTGTGTTTTCCACTCTAGACAGTTTAATTTAATGCATTATTAAATTTGATCCAGATGCTACAGTGATGGGTGCATAAAAATAATTAAATACAGATAAATAGACCGTAACAACTTCACCACTGCAGTTGTTGTAACACGGAGTTACGTACCAAAAATGCAGTGCCAGAAAATTATTTGAATTTCTAGCTAGTGCAGGAAAACTTTCCATGGACACTGGCTGGCAAACAGAGCTCAGTGCTCATCTTTTTCCACACGTCCAAGAGTAAAATTCATGCAGCTAAATGGAAATTCAAAGTTTTGAGTCTCGTTCTATAACTTTTCCAGTGATTCTGTTTGTGAAATCAAAACCTGTGAGTGTAGATGTGGTGGATAAAGGCCACCTCTTTTCTCTGCCACACCTTCAGCTGCTGACATGAGACCAGGAGATGCTCCTGCCTGGAGAGATGCTGGGAACATGCTGGATTGGGAACAATGTTAGCTGGGGCTGTGGTGAGGTTCCTAAACCAAGATAAAGAAAACAACAGCTGGTGATTCCTGTCTCCTGCACCCTTGGATTGACACTCGTGTTCTTCTTAGCTGAGTTACTTGTGCATTTTTAATTGGATGTAGTATTTTTTTTTCCATATCACAAACTGTTTTTTGAAATAATTCTGGCCTTTTAAATGTCTCCCAAGGGGTTTCATTTCATGGTGAGTGAAAAGGCTCCATTGCACAGGGAGACATGGATGGACAGATGCTGAGACTAGAACAGGAGCTAGAACTAAAACTAGGATGAGAACATCCATTCTGAGACCAGAACAGGAGCTAGAACTAAAACTAGGATGGGAACATCCATTCTGAGACTAGAACAGGAAAATTACTTCTCTGAAAGTCTGTGGGCAGTGGGAGGAGCAGTAAGGGACCCTCATGTTCCAGGACAGCAGGGCTGTGTTCCCCTGTCCAACAAAGCAGAAACCACTGTGGGAAATAAGTGATGGAGGTACCTCATAGAAACAGGATAAAGATATTTCAGCCTGGTTTGCTTAAAAAGAAATGAATAGGGTGCTTAGGGGGTCTGTCCTCACCCTGCCAGGAGAAAAACCATTCTGTGATGAAAATGTGTAAGAGCTCCCTTTATCTGCACCTGGGCAGGTGCACACAGGCCCCATTCCTTGGTGAAGTTCAGGTGCTTCCTGCAAGGGATTTTCTATTTTTCCTCCAAAAAAAAGTGGGGGAACAGCTTTAAACCCCACTTGCATTGTGTGGGTTCACACGAGGTTCAGTCCAGGGAAATTATGATGGGGTGCTGAGTCCCCATTAATTTCAGTGGGAGTTTGCCTTGAATGGGGGAATTTGGGAGAGGCTGAGCCCAGGATTTGTGTGTGTTTGCTCATGGATCAGCAAGGCACACGCATCTGCAATTGAAAATGCACTTTGTTAGGTTAAGAAACATTGCTTTATGCTCTGCAAAGCAAGTGAATAAAATCGAGGGGGAAATACACACTGTGTCAGCTTGGCTGTGTGGGAAAAATACTTTATTTTCTGCTGTAAAGACAAAGAGTACAGAAAGAATAAAAGCCGTGGTGTGTATGATCATCCTATATCAGCACATTAGTGAAGCACTGTGGTACCAGTCGTGTTGTGAACTTAAAGCCACCCCTAATTAAACTGTCTGCATCCCCCAGCATTTCCCTGTAATGATGTCAAGCCGTGCAGCAATTAGTTGTCTCTCTATGAATGTAAACACTGTTTGTAAATCATATAAATTTAACCTGCTTGGCTTCTTGAAAAGCTCCGAAAAGGGAATTAATTACTATTGTGGATTTTGGAGTTCTGATTTATTGAATCGCTTTTTGAACGTCTTGATTTAATGTTTTCTGTGGTTCGTGGCAATTAGTTTTGGGAGCAAAGGTAGGACTTGTTAAAAATCTGGGATATGATTTGGGGTGGGACTAATGGTGTGCATGGAGGCATGCAAAATATTTTATTGCACTGACACAACTGCTGGGGGTTTCTTTTAAATTGAGATTTAGTCCATTCAAAGGATGTGAGTGCCCTGACCTTTCAGCATTCTGTATTTTGCACCTCCTGCACTACTTCAAGCTCATTTGAATGTGAAGTTTGAATCCTGAAGAAAGATGCCCTTCTGCAGTAGTTCATCTTCTCTTTAGAGATCAGACTAAATGCCCGTGGCAATATGCTGGGAAACACAGCACATTACCATGAAATAGCTCCATTAGAGACAAAGAAATGTAAACAAAACAAACACATTTGCCACTGGTTTTAGCTCAATTATATTTCTCCTATTGATGGTGTTGCCTAAAATGAAGAAGTGCTCCAGAGCTAAATTTAGTAAACCTTTTGTTGCAATTTACTCCAGCAAAACCTCTGCTGCTGGAGGTGGATGGTTTACCTGAGCCATCAGCTACACAGCGCGTTTATGGTTATTGTATTTTACAGGTTGATAGATTTTTATATTCTGTCCAAGTCAGGATCTTACACCACCTGGTTTATTATTTAGTAATTTACAGTGCAGTCAGGCATGTTTGGTTTAATGTAGGATAAACTTATAAATCTATTGTTCCTCCAGTTGCTGAGGTTGGTGTGCAATGAACTACAGAGCTTGATGCGTACATACATTTCAGCTCTGCTTATTTTCTTTGATAGGGAAGCAGGCAATAGATAACACAGTGACAGTGGCATCCCAGGGGACAGCAAAATGTGAGAGCAACACACCGTCAGGTTAGTAGGTCATTATTGTATGAGCACTGAGCCATTAATTGACTACTGTACCAGGCTCAATCTGTGTCAGATTATGGCTTTTGGCAGCAAGAACTGTTACCTAATAGCTAACTTTGTTTCTTTACTGCCTTTTTATTAGGTTTTCGGATAAAATTATACCTAAAAAGGTAAATATATTTGTTGCACTTAAAAAAAAACCCAAAAAACAAAAAACAAGGCAGCCAAACCAAACCAACATACAGAATAGTGATAATGTCAATAGGTAAAAATTCCTGTGAGGGAGCAGCTAGCAGAGTGTTTTGGTAATATTTGTGAGTATTTTTTACACACTTGAGCAGTCAGATACTTCATTTAGGGGTAATAGATATTATGGGTGGAAAACTATCAGGAATTGATAGGTGGTGCCTGAATTATTTTGTTAATCTGTAGCATTGGGTGGGAATAAGAGAATACCCAGACTGTAACAACAACAATAAACATCCTTTGTACAAACCTTGCTGCTTTCTCCTAAAATGTGCCTTAAAAAGAGGGGAATTCTGGCATGGGTAATGGTCAAACAAGAGACCCAGCTCGTGGCAGAGCTGTGCCATCCTCCCCCAGCACCTGCTCCTGCTGGAGCCCTGTAATAAGGAAAGAAATCAGTGATGTGAGGAAGATTTGAGGGGAAAAATCATCTGTACTTTGGCCACTGGCAGCAGGCAGGGTGGTCCTCAGCCAGCTGTGTCCATCAGAGGGCAAATTCCCAGCTTTTACAGGCTGTGGGAGGCTGAGGATGTTGGTGCTCAGCCCAGTGCTCAGGTGAGGCAGGATTCTGAGCTGGGTTTAAGGATAAATCCTACTTGCTGTTCACAGGTGATTTCAGGTTTCTGCCATCTTTCATCTGAGATATTTTGGAATATGTCAGGCTGGGGCTGAAATTCTGATTTAGCTCATCCCTGCACCTGCCAAATCCAAATCCAGGTGTCTCAGCCCAGAGGAGAACGTGAGTTAAAAATTGCTGGGCTGTGAAAAAGGCTTTGTAGGAGCTGGAGTGGGTGGGATGGCCCTTGGTGAGTGAGTGTGTGCATGGCCTTGGCTCTAAACCAGCCCTCCCTGTGCTCTGTAATTCCTGAGGAATCCTCAATCCCAGCCCTGGAGGAGTGCAGGGATGCTGGCAGGGTTTTGGGGTGCTGTGGGACACATCTGCTGCTGTTTGACACTGCTGTTCAAGTGATGGAGCCCCAGTTTAATTCCTGCCCCTACCCATAAATCGACCTGCCTGTGACCTTGGGCAAAATAGTTAATCCAGCCAGCCCTCAGTTTCCCTCTTTTGGTCCCCATTAAAAATGATTTGCTGTCCCAGGGTGTCGGGCTGGGCAGGAGAACCCAGGGTGATTGCTGATAATCATCAATATAGGAAACCCTGGGAGAAGGTGGGGAAGTGAGAAACCTTTTATTTCATTAAAATCGTATTTATATTGAATGCTATTACAGTTATTAGTTTGCAGATCCCATTTCTCTGCCACGTGTCTGAATCTGAATAATTTCCACTGGATTTCTCACCCTGTTAAAAGACGTGGATAAAAATGTGCAACAATTGAGCTCTGAGCATTTCATCTCGTTTTGTTATTCCGGGCTTTCTCCTTTTTCTTACAGCAAAATCATTTCTAGAAATTGGATAGCAATATGTAAAATACTTTTTTTTTTCAGGCAGTGATGGCTGATTACATTGATTCTACACAATGTAGGGCTCTTAATGGGGATTTCTGGCTCCCATTTGCTGTAAATTTCTGGTTCCCATTTGCTGCAAATTTCTGGTTCCCATTTGCTGCATCATGTGACGAGGCTGTTTCTATGGTCTCTGCTGCATCTTGTCCCCCTGGCATTTTTTTACAAACTCATTTGGAAGAATTAACTACCTTTTACGTATTTAAAATTTGACTCCACGGAAATCGATGTACAAATAATTTTTATGGTTACAATAAGTAGGTTCCATAACACAACACAAATATCTGTATGTAAATCTTGCCTTGGAGGTAGCAATCTACTGTACATCCCAGTACTTATCCCACTTTCACACCTAATTTTCTTTGTGAATCACACATAAAACTCACATATTCTCCGCTGTGCAATGAAATCACAAAT
>VWZP01001397.1:71687-91687 GCA_013396995.1 Dicaeum eximium | reverse complement strand
TTTTAAATTTTTAAAAAACTTGGAAGTGACTTCATGGAAGAAAGGGCACATTTCTTAAATGAGAGAGCAGCAGACAATTTTGACCAAGAGTCTTCAGCACCAACTGTACCCATTGCATCACAGTGAATTTTTGAACTTATATCCATAGAGACAATAAATAAATAAATAAATAAATAAAGGCATTTTGCCACCCAAACATTTGTGGAAACCCACAGTACAAGAAGAATATGAACTGACATTTTTAATCCTCACTAATTTTTCAGTAGAAAGCTCATGGAGCCAAAATTTTCTGTAGGTCAGTGTAAGATACTCAGTGCTTTGAGTTGAGTAAATTATGTTGCACAGAGAAATTGTGGATGCTCCATCCCTGGAAGTGCTGGATGGGGAATTGAACAACCTGGCCTAGTGTTGGAAGAAAATGAACTTTAAGGTCCTTCCAAGCCAAACCATCCCTTGACTCTATGATTCTATAAATAAACAGATTTTTCATAACAGCTTCAAAAAATGACTGAACTTTGTTCATGGACAAAAAACCATTCGTGGCTCCTTTTTCTCATCAGACAATTTTCCTGTGCAGAGAATGTCTCACGTGGGTGGCATCAGGCTCATTTGTGTCTCCTCCCACAAGGTTCCTGTCAGAAATTAGCTTGACCAATCCCAGCAAACTGAACAAATCGGGATCACGGATGCTGAGAGAATAAACTTCGAGATTAACTCCAGAGGTGGGAAGATGAGAGCAAGACTGGGAGGTTCCTGGTTTTTAACTTTACATTGTCAACAGAGAAACCCCTGCGAGGATTTTTAATCCAAGCTGGGCAATCCAAACGTGAGCCTTTTTCAAAAATACGCCGAGTTTTTCCCCGAGAATCACTCACTTGCAAACCAGCTCTGATGGAGGAGTATTTCCAGTGGAATTTTTAGGTGGTATATTTGATTTTGCTACATTCATTTTCAGCAAAAGGCAGCCGGGAAGTGACGCCATGCATAAAAGAGCAGCGTGCTGGGAGCTGGTGTCTACAGGAATTTCAAAATCACAACTCTCCGATTTGCAGTGAGCCGTGCGATGTTTTTAATCAGGGGAAGGAAGGAATTAATATATCCTCTTTCCATAAACCCTCATTTGTATTGTTGATAACAATAGTTAGAAATCTCAAAGCTGGAACAAACCTTATTTAAACAAGAATCTGTCAATTCTGCTGATGTTTTGTTTGAAGATGCAAATTTCCTCACAGGGGCAGAGGCTGCAGACAGCCAATACTCACAGAGAGCTGCAGTCTGTGTGTGATTCCTGCAAGTTTGTCCCTCCAGAACTACAGTTTATCGTGCAAGGAGAATGAGGACAGTCTGTAAAATATATTTGTTTACATATTTGTGTGCAGGAAACCAAACTGCTGCTCTTTTATATCAGGGGAAACGGCAGCACAAGTGCAGATTTTCCATAAGGTATTTGCTGGTTTTGTGCTCACTCAGCGGATGTTTTTTGGATCAGATATCTGTGAAAATTAGTTAGAAGATTATTCTTAGAACTCTGGAAATCCCCCTGTCTTGTATTCTTTCTGCTTCCCCCCCAATCCCCAGTGTGCCCATGCTGGGATAACTGGGCTGGAGGGAGGGCACTGGTAGGAGCAGAGTGGAAATTCAGGTGGCAGCGTGCTAAGAGATCCAATTCTGGTTTATTTGTAACTAAAGGTTGCCATCAGCTGAGACAAAGCAGCAAGTCTTCACCAAAAATGCTGATTGTAGAATCACTGAGGTTGGAAAAGCCCTTTGAGATCACCGAGTCCAACCATCAACCAGCACCACCACCACGGTCACCACCAAACCCTGTCCTCAAGTGCCACAGCTACACATATTCTGAACACTTCCAGTAGTGGTGACTCCACCACTTCCTTGGGAAGTTGATTCCAGGTCTTGATAACCTTTTCCATGATCAATGCAGTGGTTAAAAACGCAGCCTTGTTTGGAGAACTCTCTCCCACACAGGTTTGCTAACAACGCTTGGTGCCACATTTGCTGCAAAGCCCACCAAGGTTTTCTCTGCTGGAACAAGCAAGTTGTAACCCCACATGCAAAGTCTGGTCTTTTGCAAAATGTTGGTGAGCTTGTAAACTGAGGAGGCCGAGGGACACTGTGATCTGTGTGCCCCTGATGTGTCCCCTGGGTGAGGTAATGAAGAGCAGATCACCATGACAGGAGTTTCCCCAACTCCACACTGATGGCTTTGTTTGGAGCATCAAGAATCACAGAGTCACAGAATCACAGACTGGTTTGGGTTGGGACCTTAAACCTCACCCAGTCCCACCCCCTGCCACGGGCAGGGACACCTTCCATGGACCAGGTGGCTCAGATTTCCATTCCTGAAGCCTGACTGTCACCAAACTTGTCCTCATTTCCAAATGCTCTGTGGGATATTCGGCACAGAGATGTTTTCTAACTGCTCTCTCAGCTTGCCCTGAAATTTCACTCATTCGTGTTGGAGAAGGAATTTAAAGATGCCACTGGGATCCCAGTGGAATGAGCTGGATGTCCTCTGTGGAGAATTCAACAATTCAGCACCACCCAGGCTGCTGGTGAATCCTCTCTGGAGCACTGATGCCTCTCTGCGTATGGACCTGAATTAAAAATGGCTGGGAAAGCTCTGACAAAATGTTTTGCTCACCAAAACAAAAAAACCCCAAACCCAGTGCCCCTTGTTGTCCATGATTCCCTCCGAGGAGCTGCAGTAAAATCCCCAAAGTGAGGCTCTTGCTGATGGTTAAATGGTTAATGGCTCAGATCTTTGTTACTCTGGCTCACTGGAAAGCTCCTTAGACAGTCCTGAGCTGAAAACATCCCTCACTTCATTCTTGAGCACAAAAACTAATATTTCATACTGTATTTTGGACCTGATGTCCATTTTTTGGCTCAACTACCGAGCCAGAAATTGTTTTTAGATTTCCTCTTTGGCATTCACGAAGTTTTGCCTAAAACCCTTGGGGACTTGCTGAAAGAGATTTATTTATGTGCATTGCAAGGCGCCTGCCAAATAACCTCAGCTTCATGTTTTTTAATAATTTTCTAAATTTAAAAATTAATAAAAGGACTAAACTCTTGGTTTACACATTATTAATTATGAATATTGCCATCTATTTTGCCTTAAATATCAAAGATAAACAAAAGCTAAGATGCTGCTGGGAAGTTTAAAATGTTGGGAAATGATCTCTTGGAGTTCTTGAGGTTTGTGGAGTGTTTTCTATTATTTTGTGGGTGACACTTTCTCCACTTTGTCAAAATTTGGAGTTCAGCTTCGAGACTTCCTTTCAAAAAAGTTGTTGGCTAAATTGCTTCTATTAACTTTTGAAGATTTTTTTTGGAAGTGTTAGAAGGAAAAAAAGTGTTAACAAAAAGGCCACACTTTATGAACTGTGATGTTTTTCCTTTCAAAGTAGGAGGAAAAATTCCCAGAGTTAAGTAGGAGCAAGGCCAGATTTGCCCTTCTTTCCCATGTTGTAGCAGTCCTGAGGACACTGAAGTCCAAACTGGGGTTGATTTTTCTTTTAAACAGCAAAAAATCATTATTCTGGTTGTTCTTGTGGTTTTGGAGCACTGGGATCTGCTTCAGAAGTCTGGGACAGCCTTTGGCATGCTGACTTTGAGTCTGCAATTTGATTTTTTACCATGAATTTAGATTCATTGAAAGATTAGTTCAAACTTACCCTGTTTGTATCATTTGGGTGTAAATCATCACTGGCTTTGCTCAGAGCTGAGCTCTTGTGCCACCAGTGAGGGGTGAGAGATGTTTGTGTCCTGTGCTAATGAGGGACAGATAATGGCATGGCAATATTTTTAAGGATTTTAATTCAGCCACTGTCAAAAAGCAGGATTGGAGCACTGGAGGATGTCTGTGTGTGCAGTTTTTTGTTGTTGTGTTGGTTTTTTTTGGGTTTTTTTGGGGTTTTTTGGGGTGGTTTTTTTTTCTTTTTTGTGTTTTTTTTTTCATTGGTTTTTTTTTGGTTAGGGTTGGGATTAAATGTGTGAGACAGTATTTTTTGTTTGGACTCAGATGTTTATTAGTACTTATTTATATTATAGTCTTACAAACTGAGTTTTACAGTACTTTATGCTAACAAACTAAAAAATGGAGCTGTATATTTTTCTTTATAAGGCTTTTTTAAGGATAAACTGTTTAATTAAGAAATGACACAAATTATTTTCACTCTCATATTAAATTACTATTCACTCTCATATTAAAGTCCTAAAACCCTAAATTCTTCACTCTGTGATACACTACCACTACTACATACTACTCCCTGTGTGCTCTAACTCATCCCAAAGTTTTGGCAATTTTTTCCGGGGACAAAAGGTTAAAAGCAGAGTTCTGCTGAGGGTCAGAGTTTCTTAAAACAGGCAGAGAGACATTCTCTGTGCCCTTGATTCCAACATTACCTAAAACTGCTCCCCTGGCCCATCCTTGTGGCTGACCCTGGATGCTGCTTGGAAGGAGCTGGTTCCTTCAGCAGGCAGGAGGCATCCAAAAGCAGCAGCTGGATTTTGGATTGAGCAGAGTCACAACTGAAAGCAAGAGAAACAAGTAGGAGTAGAAATAAGCCTAAAATCGGGCTTAATGTCAGCTACCCCTCTTCAGATCACTGTTTTCGGTTTATTTTCCCACTGAACTATGCTCTGTGGTGGAAGGATATTGAAACAACTGTCCTTTTTTTTTTTCCCCACTCTACCCCCTTTTATTATGTAATATAAAAAAACAAAGGAGTATATTGTATTAATATGAATACGTGCCAGAGAGAGCTTTATAGGGTCATTAATACATTTCTTGGGAGGTCAAAAGACATGAAACCGAAGGGCTTGTGCCTCACAATAAAAGTGAGGCATGTATTGTTGGCCCAGCAAAACATGCCCTGGAGTATAATATTTGTGTATTTAAAAAAATTATACTGGCAGAAAATACAGGGGCAGCTGCAGAGCTTTGGACTGTGCCTAACGGGAGTGACACAGGTGAGGGCTGAACTGAGGTTGGAATGGTGGGAAAATTGGGCTTTTGCCTCTTTTTGGTTCTTTATGAGGTAGAAAAAATTGTCTTAACTGGTTAAAAAATATTTTTCTCCCTGAGTGCGTGTGTTTTTTGTGTTTTTTTTTTCTTTAAATACTAGAAACTCCCGTCACCTGTGTACAGGCTCTGGATGCATGAACAGGATATCCCATGAAAACCCTGGAGAGGGGGAATAATTAATCCCCTAATGCCATGGCTGAAGTTCAGAAAATCCTCAGTTAAGGCAGAAAATATTACCTGTGTCCCGAGCCAGCCCAGCTCGTCCTCTCTGGGCTGTGCTGGAGCTGGGGCATTTCCCAGGGCCTCGGGGTAGGGATGGGACAGGCAGCTGGAGAAGGGATGTGGTTCCCTGGGATTTGGGGCTGCCTTTGGATCCTTGGCTGGTGCAAGGCTGGTTCTGAGTAGGGATCTCTCGAGGAGAGACCCTGAGTTTTCCTGGAGAAGAGCAGTGATAGAGTCACCTTCTGGGTTGATTCTGGAACAAAATGATGTAAAAAATGAAAAACCCCGGCACTGGAAAGTTCCAGACTTCGCTGCTTTCTCCATTCGACACCTTCATGTCCTTAAAAAACCTTTCAGAGAACCAAGCTCAAAGTGTGCTTCTTGCCTTTATGGCTGCATCACCCTTTTCCTGGCCAAACTCTGCCAGGGCCTCCCCACCCTCATGGGGAAGAATTCCTTCCCAACATCCCACCTGACCCTGCCCTCTGGCAGAGGGAAGCCATTCCCCCTTTTCCTGGCACTCCAGACCCTTGTTAAATTTCTCTCCTGCTTCCTTGTGGCTCCTTTCAGGTACTGGAAGGCTGCAAGGATTTCTGCAGGAGCACAGGGCTGCCTGAATTGAACCTTTTCCACTGCCATGAAAAGTTGCAGCTGGATGTTTGCTTAACCCTCTGATGAAGCTTTTCATTATCTTTCCACTAACACACTGCAGAAAATGGAATCATTAGAGTCCAGCAGCATTCAAATGTAAACATTTGAATAATTTACACTTCCAGCCAGTGTTAAAATAAAAGGTTTCAATCTCCGATGGAAACCTGACAATAAATATTCATTTCTAATTTTCAATAAACAAACTTTATGACTTCTTAAAAGCCTTTTTTTTTCACCTGAAGTGGAATGGCAATTTTGACAGTTGGGCACATTTGGGATTAAAATTTTCCCTCTGGTCAACAGAACCATGAAGAGTCATTATAAAAATTAAAAGCTAGAAGTAATTACAAATGTTACAATTAGGAGCAATTTTGGGACCTTGATGTGCTACAACCAACAAAAGCTGTGTCTTTCCCGTGAAGTTTTTCCTGAGGGACACGAGAAAAAGAAGTGGAGGGAAGGAATTGCCTTGCTGGCTGCGGCCTGGGACTGGAAGGGTGCCAGCACTGAAATAATTTTGTGATAGAGGAGGCTGTAAGGAAGTTTCAGGAATGCCATTTACAGGCACAGCTTTGGAAAAGAAGGTGAGATTTGCGGGGGGAGCCGGTGCCTGCAAACCCTGGGAGCACCCGGTGTCCCCGTGATCGATGTCTCTCTCAGTTTCCTCCACAAACTTTTATTTTCTGAGGTTTATGGGTCTGTAGTTAAAATCCACTCAGAGTTTACACTTGGTTTACGCCAGGTCTCTGTCTACCAAAGTTTATTTTAACAGCGTTTTTATGTGGCTCTTCTTCAGGCGGCCTGAGTTGAGCAGAACGCGACACGCAGCCGTTTCCAACGCGTCCTTTTAACCACCAGCGTCACTTCTGGGGTCAGTGAAGGTCAGGTGGGTCATAATTATGAGCACAGGCTCCCAGCACAATTAATGGGGTTTTTTCCAGGTGATTTTAGCACGTCGTTGTGGGACAGCCAGAGTTTCATAAAACGCGTGGCTGCGGCCGCACAGTAAATGTGTCTGGGATGCTTCATCAGCCCTGCTGCTCCTCACCGTGCTCACCTCACCCCTGCTCCCTGTCCTTCCGTGGCCACCACTGGCATAAAAAGCACTGGATTTGGGGAATTATCTTCCCTTTAAATCTTATTCTGCTTACAGCGTTGGCGATGGGCTTTGCTGTGTAATGCCCCTTTTGGAGTTTGTAAGGAGCGATCCTGCTCCTTTATGGTACATAAATATCTGGAATATTGCTGCCGTGCAGATCCCTGCAATGTTCATTTGTCTGAGTTTCAGGTTGGGCAACACGAAATTTCTTTTCATCTGCTTTGAATTTGCGAGCGTTTAATTGATTGTGTGCTTTGAGTCTGAAGCTCTTGATCTGCCTCATCTGTGCTGATCAGTATTTTTTATACTGCATCACATCTCCTCTTATGGGCTTCCTTCTAAGGTATAATTGTTGTCTACCAATCTCTTTATATTTCATTAATAAATAGATTTCCAGCCTTCCTTTGATCATTCCTGTCATCATCCTCAGAGCTCCTGGGATTTGCACAGTGCAGTTTTCTTAGCACACAAAGTAACCAACACTGCAGTCAGCAGTCCAGAACAATCTCCACCGTTAATTTATATTCCTTAGGATAGTCCCTACAAAAACTTCTGTGTAATGTGGCTGTGTGGTCCTGATTAACATCAGTAATCCCTGTGACAGAGCTGTTCAATACTCACCAAACTACTCTGTGGGGGAAGGAAGCGAGAAGAGAAATAAAAAGTAGAATCATTTTTTAGTTGTTCGTGAGTAAAGACCAATCAGACTTTGCACAAAGGATTTAGAACAAAAACAACGACACTTTCCAAATCTCCTATGCTTAATTTTTTTTTTTTTCCTGTGCTTAGGCTGGGTGGAATGTTTGTTCTTTGCATCAGTGGATATTTACATGGCAATGAGGGAGGAAGAGGAGGGAGGGGGACCACGAAGGAGAGAACCTCCTCAGGACCCCCTGCCCTGATCAGCAGCCCCGTTGGGGAGCTCAGAGTTTAAAGTGAGAGTTTCATTGCTCCCTTTGCACTTCTGAGCTGTGAAAAATTTTAGAGGAGCCTGAAATCTGACACTTTGGAGAAGTCAGACCCCTGGCTGGTGAGCGAGGGGACAGGGATGGGGAAATCTCCTTTGTGCCAAGGTTTGCACTGCCTGAGTGTGGGGTCTAGCTGGGACACCGTGTGTCACCAGCACTTTAAATCCAAGGGGTCTGGCAGGAATCTGAGTTAGTGGAGCATCCAAAGAGTGCTGTCTGTGCCAGATCCCACTGAGCAGGGCGTGGCAGAGGAATGATCAGGGCTTGTCCCCAGGCTGCACATCGGTGTCCCCACTGCTGAGCTTTGGGATGTGGCACACTGGCTTATAAAAATAATAAAACGTGACAAAGTAGTTTGAGCAACTTCCATTTTCACAACCTCCTGCACAGAGATTTGTCCATGCTGAAAACCACAGAATCATTGAGGGGTTTGTGTGGGAAGGGCAAATAAAGCTCATCCAGTGCCACCTTCCACTACCCCAGGGTGCTCCAACCCCAATGTCCAGCCTGGCCTTGGACACTTCCAGGGATCTAAGGGCAGTCACAGCCTCTCTGGGTATCTTGTGCCAGGGCCTGCCCACCCAGAAATGCTTTATATCCATTTATATCTGCAGTTCTGGGAGTAGAAAATTTGGTTTTAGAGTGCTGGATCTGCTGTGTGCTGCTCCAGCCACAGCTGACTTCCATACATTGACCTCTGAAGATCCATGGCCACACTTTGACAGCTCCTCGTTTGCCTCCCTGCAAATGTAAAGGGAAGCAGCAGGACAAGAGGACTTTGGAATGTCCCCTCTCACAGCATTTACTGAGCTCCAGTCCAGAGGATCCCCCAGCACTGTCATCTGTTGTCTGTGGCAGTCAGAGAATGGAGATGGGTATAAAATACTCTCTTTTAGCACTAAGCCATGGATTTATTGCAGAGAACAGCTGGCTAAGGCAAGGTACTGCCCAGCACCTTGTCTTCTTTTCCCTGTTTTCTGGTCTCTTCCTGCCCTCCTGCCTCCTGGCATGTGCAACTAGAATATAGGTGAGGAAGGCAAGATGTGTGAATTGTTTTCCTTTTAGAGCAGCCTGCCTTTATTGAGATGCATTTGTTACCCTGGACTCCTGAGAAACACCTTGCCCTTTTCTTGCTCTATTTTCCATTTCTGTCTCTTTCTCATCCCTAACTTTATTTTCTCTTTATTTTCCTTCTCCACTTTTCTTTTTCTTTACATCTCATTCCTTTCTCTACCCGTGCTCATCCTTCTTCTCATCACTCACTTGATTTAGGGTAAGGAGAGCACATGTGAGGAGAATTGCCACATACAAAAGTTAAGGATATATATGGGATCCTTCATAATGTGCTTCACTCAGGCTGGGGATAGTGAAAAGGTACGTTTTCCCTGAGCTTGCCAGCAGTGTAAACCATTCAATTGGTAACATAATACGTTTTTATGGTCTCTGTATAGCGATTTTCCATTTAAGTGTAAGTTAAATTGATGAATTCACATAGAGGCATAGAGGAAAGTTTTTCCTTTTTCTTTTGTAGTATAAATTCTCCATGAACACTCCTGCCCTCCATTGTGAGTGGGTTTTCCTCCCAGCCATGCATGAAATGTGCCCTTAGGTTCTGTTACAAATAGGTTTACACTGATGTGTATGGCTGCTACGAGCATTATGGTCTTGATCCTGCACTCATGGAAATCAATGGCCACATTCCCTCTCCCTGCAGGAGTGGGAGATCAGAGCCTGTGGGTCACTCTGGGAATACAAAAGACCTCATGGCTTTGTTTTCGGAGGCTTTTGCATCCCTTCTGTGACGACTGGTTTTTAGCTGGATGGATTCTACCTGAGAGGAGATTGGAGGAAGGTGGGGATCAGCCTCCTCTCCCAGAGAACGGGGAACAGGACAAGAGGAAACGGCTTCAAACAGCACCAGGGGAGGTTCAGGTTGGACATCAGGAGGAATTCCTTCATGGAAGGGGTGGTCAGCAATTGGAATGGGCTACCCAGGGAGGTGGTGGAGTCCCCATCCCTGAAGGTGTCCAAGGAATGACAGGACTCAGTGCTCTGGGCTGGGTGACAAGGTGGGGATCAGTCACAGGTGGGACTCAGTGATCCTGGAGGTCTTTCCAATGTCAAGGACTCTGGAATCTTGTGGTATCCTTGTCTTGTGACACACAACATTCCCATTCCAGCGCTTGCACAGGCAGTTACTTAGGAATTTTTCTTTCTAGGTTCTCCAATTACAGAGTTTCTAGTTCTGTTCCTGTTGGCCTGGGAGATGTGTTACTTGAGCTGAGACCTTTTCCTTCCATGAAAACTAACTGGCACTGTGCCAGGGGGGTTATGGAAGTGGGGCCTTCCACAGAAACAGGAGTTGCTGCAGGGCATGGCATTTGTTGGTCACTAAGAGATTTTCCCAGTAACTTTGCTTGAGGTGTCTGCCTTTCCCAGGAAATGTAAAACGTCACCATTTGTGCTCTCAAATGGGAACCAGTGAGAGTTTCAAAGTGTCTGGTCATATTTCAATGGGGCTAAGCTATGATTCACCTGTCTAAAATGCATTAATCAAACTTATTTTCTGCACTCTGTTTCCTAACAGGGGCTCACATATTTATTTTCTGTGCCAGCAGTGCTGTATTTCACAGGAATTCTAATATTGCAGCAGCGGTTAAAGAATCCTCATTCGCATGGATTTGAGCTGCACTTGGCTGAAAGGTGCTGTAAGAAGTGAGGGCCTGCATGGTTACACAGTATTAACTAAAATATGGGATTAATTTTTGCCCTGCTCTGTGATGAGCAGATCTTGGCATGTCCATGAGACTGAGTTCCAGAGGATCCACTCACGTGAGCCCATTTTGGTCTCCAGGTCACATGAGCATCCAAGGCAGGATTAAGCTCATTCTGTGCAAGCACCTGGTGAATCCATTATTATTCTGAATATCCTTTAGCAGTTTTTTGTAATCACTTGAAGTTCAGCACACAGTGAAGTAATCCCCTGAACTTGGATGGTTTCTTGAGTTGAAGGACCTCATGTGCAGCCTCAGGGATGGTGCTGGAGCAGGGGGATGCCACCAGCTGTCCTGGAATCAGGATGGTGATGGATTCCTAAGGATGGTGGTTAATTGCCTTGCCCCTCTACCCCTCAAACCACTGATTAGGGAATGATGAATTCATTCAGACAACCCAAGCAACCTGGGCTGGTGGAAGATGTCCCTGCTCACCACAGAGGGGTTGGGCTGGATGACCTTTAAAGGTCCCTTCCACCCCAAGTCTTTTATGATTTCCTGATGATTTGTGCTGACACGTTCTTAAAAATGACAGAAAACTCACGAACATTTGGCTTGAGACACGTGAAACATTTGCCCCAGCCCCGTGCTGACCGTGTAGGGTCTCAGGGTTACCTTCCCCAAAGCTTTTGTGCTGTCTCTGTACCAGAGCCTTGAAGGGAAATGGGTCAGCCTTTTGTTTTTAGAGGGAGAAGTGAGCTTAGCGGTGCCTTTGGCATATCAATAAAGGCAGCAACAATAAAAAGGAACAGTGTTCATTATACTGCTGTGTGGGGAGTTTCTTTAAGAGTTGGGCCCTAAATGGTTTCTAATCCCAGGATGCACTGATTGTGATAATGTGGAGAGGCAAAGCAAGCATCAGTTATAAAATCATTGCAAATATGAGCGGAATAAAAAACGGTCAAAAGGATCTTGTTACAATTTCTGCTTATTCCACAAGGGTTTAAGGAAAGTAAAATAGGCAATGATTTTGTTTGGGACTTGTTTATGAAAGATTACTTTTTGTATAGGTAAGTCAAAAGGTTAAGGAAGTAAACAGAATTTAAATACAGTCAGTTTTAGTAATTTTTTCTGTTGTTTGCCTTAACTGCTTCCTAACATCATAAAAAAGCCTGCAGCACTCAGGTGGAAAGGAAAAAAAAACCCAAGCCAAGAAGAAAAACCCACACCAAGCCGGCTTAAAGAAGTAAAAGCTGTAAAATGTAAGATATGGCACACCTATAAACTATAATTTTGCTTTTCAGCCAGCAGAAGTGCTGTAGATCTAAAATTACAATAAATCTCCAAATGTCCAGCATTGATTACTTCAAGCTTGTGGCTTTAATGGACAACAGAGCAGCACATTATGATGCCATGATTAAGGAATTGTGGAAAAGAGGGAGAGTGATTTTGGACTTTTTTTTGGCACCTAGCAGAGCTCAACGTTACCACAATTATTGGTTTTCTGAAATATGTCCCTATGCATTATTCTGATCAGATTACTTGCATTGCACAATCCTCTGGTGAATAACAGGACAATAGCACAAAATAAATCTCTCTCTGAAATTTAATCTCCATGTCTGTAGACTGGCAAGAAGAACATCCACATCCTTCTGATAAGAAGTTGTATATTTTCCTGAATGGTGGTATATTTTTTGTTTTGTAATTGTCCTTAATGTAAATTCTCCAGCAAGAAAGCAGTGATGTCGAAGATCTCAGAGGGAAGAAGGGTTGAAATATGGGTGAAGTGTTCCCATAAGCTCAGCATGAAGAAACCCTAATTTTCTTAGTAAACTACAGGGGCGGGTGAATTCGCTGGCTTACAGAAATCATTAACCTTTCCCCTATTATTGGTTCTCAGTGTAATTTGTTTGATAATCTTCCTCAGTGAATAGCAGTCCAGCTTATCAGCTAGTAAAATATCCTCTTGTGCTGCTGCAAGGTTTGGCACATGGTGGGTATGAAACAGATGACAGCAGAGCAGAATTACCTGCTCTTTTTGAGGCCCACCTCTAAGCCAGGGATTGGGAAGGAGCTGATATTCATAGGCCGTGGAAAAGCTGGAGAATAATTGTTATTTTAAGAAAGCAGAAAATATGCTGAGTTTTAAGCACTTGCACAGGGTCGGAAATAAACCTCACAAAAGTGCAGATGCTCCCTAATCCTTGAGACTCTGACTTGCCCAGGGATCAACATATTTAGACAAGTCCATGCTGAGTTGTGTCTCTAAAACTGGGTTTCCAGAGCCTGGTCTTGGATATGAATTCACCAAACCCAGGAGGGAATTCTAGGACCTGAAAGCTGCATGGGTTTACGGGAAGTGCTGAGCTCAGGGTCAGGGTGGCTCCTCTTGGCTGTGACTGTGTCCCCCAGGTAGTCCCAGCTCAGTCCCAGGCTGATGTAGTGAGCAGGGCAGTGTCAGTGGGAGGTGGCCCAGCCCTGGTGGCACATGGGGCACTGTGTCATCCCCCACTTCTTCAGAGCCAGGTATGAGCCTGGGCTCAATTCACAACTGAAAATCGGATTTGGGAACTTTAATGTCCCTGCCTTGCTTCCATGGGAGCTCTCATGGCTTCCAGTGCTGCTCCAAAGGCTGGGCTGCAGCTCTGGATGTGGCCAGCTGGGGTGAGGCTGTGGCCAAAGCCACGGGTGGAAGCTCACCCAGCAATGCTTCCATGGCCTGGCTCTGCTCCTGCTCTATCCATGCTGCCAATTAAATCCAGCTGGAAGAAGACCTGGCTTTTGTTTTGGTGCTGTGTGCCTACTTTGCCCAGAAGTTGTGGAGATTATTGGATTTGTGTGGTTCAGGACTCAAGGATCAAACATGAGTGAAGTTTAAGTGAGCTCACCAGGATCCATAGGCAGGCACTGCTCCAAGGCAGCACCATTCCAGCACCATTCCAGCAGTGCTGTGCTGGTTTGCTCTGGTGAGGTCCTGACCTTTCCATCATGTCTCTGTCCATACAGAGCAGCCCCTTTTCCGTATTTCTCATTCCTCCAAAATTGTTTTTTCTCATCCGTCTTCGCTCTGTTTTGTTTCCAACAGTTGCATTTCCCATCAGTTTTCATATTTCGCTGCTCAGGAGTACTGTAAAATATCCATTTGGAACAGTTTTGCTTATACCATCTTAAAATTTGCAATTAAAAACCTTAATAGTATTTTTTTCAAGTCTTGTTTGTCAGAGTTAATCATTAATTATCACAGACTCTACCCAGAGCTGATTAGTAATTTTTTCTTCCCTTCTTCCCTCACCTCCCTTCCCTTCTCTCTCACCTTACTGCAGTGATTTAGGCTCTTTCCAGACTTTCCTCTGGCAGCACAGGCAGTGCTGCTGAAGGGGCTGTGCCTGTCCCTTGTGGTGTTTGCACGGTGCCACCTCCCCAGATGCACTGGTACCTTACACAAAATGAGCCCCACTGTCACTGCTCGTTCTAGTGTGAATTAGGTGTGTTCCAGACTGGGAAACTCAATCTCAGCTGTTCCCTTGGTGTCATTTTTTAGGTGCAGTCTGTGAAGTGGCAGTGATGAAGAACACGGGTGGTGGTGTTCAATTTTACCTCTTCCAGGAGTGCTCTGGTGCCACCCAGAGCAGCCATCTCTTTATTCTCAGACTCTCCTAGCATAGGGAGATCCCAGCTGATGACATTTTTCCATTTGCAGAGCAAGCAGCCTGGCATTTTTGTCGATGAAATCCTGCTCCTTTGAGAGTCCAGGGTGGTTTTGGGCGTGGAGTGCCAGGACAAGGGGGAATGGTTTCAAACTGCCAGAGGGCAGGGTTAGATGGGATACTGAGGAAAAATTCTTCCCTCTGAAGGTGTGGCAGCCACATCAGGACACGTTGGACAGGGCTTGGAGCAGGCTGGTCCAGTGGAATGTGAGGCAGTGAAATGGGACGAGTTTTAAGGTCCTTCCAACCCAAACCATCCTGTAATTCCATGATCCCATGAACCCAAGGTTTGATGGTGTCCTTTGGACCAGGTGAGGATGCCAAAACCCTTGGTGGGGCTGTGCAAGGTTTGGTGATCCCTGGATTTGTCCAGGATCCACGTTCACTTTGTTCCAACATTTCACCTGTTACCTGCATGTGTGAAAGCATCCAGGTGCCTCCCTGTCCTTGGAGAGTGGGAAATCTGCCTCGTTTATCCCGCGGAATAACATTTACCCTGCAGAATAACATTTATCTGCAGCCAGCACAGGTTGGTTGTCAAATATTTGTTTGAAATAAAAAAAGAAACTCAGGACTTCTGCAGCAGGAAAGTGCAACTTTGTTGTGTTAGGAAAGGTGTTGCAGAGTGAAATGATGCTGCTGCTTAAGGTGGTTGTAAATCATCCTTTCATCTCAAAAGGATTGAGTTTCAGGTGCTAAATTTCCAGGAAATAAGAAGTGTTGTAATTAAATATAAATATATTCAAATACAGATGATTTGACTGCTGCTTGGCTGGTTGTTTTAGGGTTTTGCCATGTCCATTGAAAAATGGCAAGGAAATGGCAATGAAAAATGGCATTGAAAATCCTTAATAGATATTATTTGTAATTATATTTCTGTTTATCATAGATGTGAGCTTTCAATGAAGGAACAGAAAACATATTCCTTACAATTATTTTAAAACTTAATTTTAATACTTTACTGAGCATTAAGGAAGAAACAGAAATTCAGAAACAGAGGGACAATGTCTAAGAAAAAAATATTAATGTTGATTTCAGTACTTTGCATAACTCAGCATTAATAACAGCTGGACTTGTGTGCCTGTTTCTCTGGCAAATACTCAAATCACAGAGAACTGGGCTTAGTTCTGTCATAATTTCTGGTTAAATATGTTTTATAGCACTTAAAATGTTCAAGGTTCTTTACTAATCTAATTTTCCAAAATACCCAGAGTGGCCTGAAACTTAGAAACTCCCAGCAAGCGTTTCAGTAGAAATATTTTATAAGTTCCTAAAATTAAATATACAACGCTGATGCTTAAAAAATGAATCAGCTTGGGGAAATTAAATGGGTATTTTCAAGATCTTAATTTCCTAAGTCTTAAAAAGATTGTGTACTTAAGAATTAGCTAATTCAATGGCAAAGGACACCTAGATTTTAGGCAAACAGCCTTGAGCACATCTAGAGTCAATAAAAACCATTTAGATGCAGGCAATAGGATTGGCACGTTGGGATGAGGAGAAGACCTTCAGGACTGGCATAAAAAGAAGGAAAAAAAGTGACAATTTAGCAGCAATTCAGAAGCAGAAGTTGTTTTTGTTGGTTTTTTTTTTTTTTCCTTTCTTTATGCAACATGCTGCAGTAGGAATATGTGGAATTTCTGTGCAGAAATGGTTGCAGAGAGGGAAAGAAGAAGAACAAGGCAACAGGAGGAGAGGAAATGGCCTTAGGCTGCAGCAGGGGAGCTTGAGGCTGGACATTAGGAAGAATTTCATCATGGCAAGGATTGTCAGGCCTTGGAATGGGGTGCCCAGGGAGGGTTGGGGTCCCCATCCCTGGAGGTGTCTAAGGAAGGCCTGGGGGTGGCACTCAGTGCTCTGGGGACAAGATGGGGATGGGGCACAGGTTGGGTTGGATGATCTCGAAGGTCTTTTCCAACCTCAGCGATTCTGGGATTCTTACCTGCCTGACTCCTCTGGGGTTTGAGGGTTCATCCTTTTGACTCTCTGCCCCCTCTTCTAGGCTTTCTCTGCGTCTCTAAATTCACCAAGGACAACTGGGAGAGGCTCGTAAAGGCTGCCTGGGGATACATGTCCTTGTTGCTGCTCCTGAGACTGCTGGGGACGTTTCATGCAGGCAGGAAGGGGACACTGGCCAGGAGCAGGAGGGAAGAGCACGTGCAGAGAGCCAGGAGAGCTCCTGTGGCCCTGGGAGCATGAAGGAGCAGCCTGTGGATGGCAGGTGGTAGCACACATCTCCTCTGGAGCCGGAGGGGGTGGGAGGGAAGCCTGGAGACGAGGCTGCCTTGGCCACAGCCCAGCTGAAGCCCGGGAGATGGTTGAGTTTGGTGGCTGGGGATCAAACCTGCAAACGTGGAGCTGCTCTTGTGCCAAAATGCTTCGCCTCAACCCAGGATGGCTCAGAGCCGAGGTCCCAGTGAATCCCAGCTGTCCATGGCTGTGTGTGAGGGGCCTGACATGAGCAAAGTGCCAATGGAGCTGGTGCTGGCAGTGGCTCCCAGCCCTGCAAGGTCAGGCTGTCTCCTGCATTCCTCCTCCGACGTTGTTTCCGTAAAGCTCGGTCAGTGCGCTGGGAAAACCTGAAATGAAGCCACCACCAAGTACTGTGCAGAGGGTAATTCCCTCATAATTTGCTCATATTTTAATCCCTATTCATCACAGGAGAAACAGAGGAAAATGAGGGGTGGTTTATCAAGAGTGAAGCATCAAACCAATGGCAGACCTTGCCCACATTTGGGCTGTCCATTGAGTGCTCCATTCCCTTGGCTGTGCTGATTTCTCAGTTTTTCCTTGCTGGCCCATCATTCCTCTGCTCTGTTTTTGCCAAGGCAGGATACAAACCTCTGTTTAACAGAACCTACCATGCCAAACGAGCTCTTTCCATGTTTTCTCCCGTGTTTATCTTTGGCAGCTCGTTCGTGCCTTGTCCCAGAGTTCAGTTACTCATCGAGCTCATCAGAAGTAAACAGGGCTCGTTCCTGTGCTGCCCACCCAACATCCCTTTGTGCTACCAAAGGTGGCAAAATGTTCCAGCAGGGAATATTAGGTTTGGTTTTCTTGGTTTTTTTTTTTTTTTTTCCTGTAAACACATCCGAAAAGGGGAAAAAAAACCACCAAAAAGAACAATGCGGCGTCCACGCAGACAGTTTAACCCTTGGGTCAGCGTGTTTGTATTTCACTTACTGGATTGTTAATAGATTTTCTTCATTTGTGCCAGACATTGTGAATGATGTGCTGAGGCCTTTCTATTCCTTCACCGTGGTCCACCTGTGAGAAGATAGCGTTAAGAGCTGCTGGAGTTTCTACCTCTTGACAACATCCCAGCTGTAGCCCCGCAATAGCAATCCTCCCGTGGCAGTTTTAATTATCGGCCCCGGCGATACCATCAGTAAGTGTGTAATTACGTGTCACTTTCCTGGCTGTTGGGTATGAAAAGTGGAACCAGTGAGATGATGATCGTTGAAGCTGTAGACTCATATTTAAACAATTCAAAATGTGTAACTGGCAGTGTCATTAAACAGAGAGAGTCTGACCCCAGCTGTCAGTTACTTTTCCTTATGCAGATTTTTTTTCATGCTGTCTGTCAAAAGAGCTCCATGGGCTGAGATGGGACGGGAGAGGCTGAGGAATGCGGGAGAGCTGCTCTCCTCCTCTCCTGCCAAGGTGGTCTTTTACCCTAAATAAATATTGCTGGAGAGATTGTAAATAAACGTGGCACAACGCAGGAAATTATATAGACTTTGGTGATGAATAAACAAAGGGAGGCTATCAAACACAAAGTCGAGCGCTCAAAAAATATGAATAAAATGGGACTCATTAGCCTGAACTTAAAGAACAAGGCTTATGGTAATTTGGGGGATTCATTACCGAAGGATAAAAATGGAATCATTTTCATTTCTCCCTTTCCACCAAAAAAATTTTGAAGCCATGGCATATAAAGAAATGACCTGAAGGTTATATTATTATTATTATTATTTAAATCCATATATGTACACACACATATATATTTATATATATGAGAGTGACAAGCATGCACATGCATACATATCTTACATATCTGCACGAGTAATAACAATTTTTGAATATTGGCCTCAAAAATAATCATTATAATATGGATCCTTTTCACTCTCACTTCAAAGTCAGCAATGTTTAAAGTGTGCAAAGTACGAGAAACTTGTCTCCTGGCCAATATATGCTAAATAGATGGAAAAAATAAATATATGTGCATAGGAGTTGGCAAGTAAAGAATATTTTTCTCAGTGAATTAAGTCAGAAATTTCTAAAATGACAATTTTGCTGTCTGAAGACAGGCACAAGTGGTTTGACTGGGAATTTGGGGTTGGCATGCCAAGAGTTAATTTAGGAAAGACAAGGAAATAAATGTAACAGTACTTAGGAAAAAAGAAAAAGAAAAATAATAAAAAATAAAAGATTGGAGGTTAAACAAACATTAATCTGTGAAGACAGAGAAAAATGTTTCTTTATTTTTAAAACGTTTACACTTCTCAGAATAAACCCATAAGACACCTTAATTTAAAGCTTTGGAGTTCACATGGACTCCGGCAGCAGCAGCGGAACAACAGAGGCACGCTGGATGTTTAGCCTTTGAAAAAGCACAGCATCAACACTTGCTTTTGCAGATTTTAAGGGGAAATTCATTCATTTTGTGAGAGTGTGTGTGTGTTTCTGTACATATCTGTATATAAAAGCTTTGCATATATTTCTTGTTTCAAAGACAATGCCACGGAGCAGCGCATACAGGAGTGCTGGCTATATTAATTGCAGCAGTACTTTCATACTTGAAAGTAATAAATAGGCACATATTAAATCCTCTAAGGATTAATTTGTATTTTATCAGCTGTGAAAAGGGCAATTTTTTACATATCCAGACTTAAGAGGTAGCCCTATTAGACCTTCATTGGAAAACAAATTCTGCATATATTTTGCACCAGGGCTTTTTATTTTCTTTCTTTTACTCCCTTTTCCTCTTTCCCCCTGCCTTTTTAAAAGCCTTCCTCGTAGCAAGTGGTTATGTAATGTAAGGCTGGGGAGGAAATGGGCTGTGGTGCTGTGCACAGACAAAGTCTGCCCCAATCAATTTGATAAATTCAGGTGACAGAAAGCCCAGTAGAGCCCCCCACGCTGGGTCATGTCCAGTGCCTCACTTTTCCCTGGCATTTGAAATACCCAGTGCTTAAGGCCATCCAGTTTTTGATCTATCCACATGCCCTCACAGGTCTCTCCCGAGCTCCATTTACAAATTATTTGCTGTTGCCACTAACGAGGAGGTGCAGGGGAGCTCCTCCCCGGACCAGGAGCTGGTTTTTGCATGCCAAACAACCATTTCTCTTTGTCTTTCATGGAATCGTCGGCAGGGTGGAGGATTTTCAAGTTCTGTGTCTGTCCTACTTGCATGTTAGCTGCAGGCGATGTGCATCACAGGGAGGAGGCAGTCCCCTGGGGAGGCCCCACTTTTCTGCATTTAGTTGCTTGCTTTGAAAGCAAAGGATGCTAAAAAAATTAGCTCTTTTCGGAGTGTGGGATGACTCGTGCACAACAAACAGAGTTGAAGGCTCCTGTGCCACTTTTCTT
>VWZP01001397.1:1703-71656 GCA_013396995.1 Dicaeum eximium | reverse complement strand
TTTTTTTTTCTGTGTGTGTGTGTGTGTGTATGTATTGTATGTATTGGAAGGCAAGTTAGGATTTTTAAAGGGGCACTGCACATTTCATTTATTCTTGAAGTCTTGAGGTGCTTCCAGCAGGTGTGGGGTGTTGGAGCTCCTGTGTGTGAGTCCTGGTTGAGGCTGTGTGGAACTTCCCTTGGTGGGGAAGGGACTTGGAGGAAATCAGCAAAGCTGACCCCAAATGCTTTGCAGCATTAAAATCCTTAGACACTCATGAAGGTTGGAAAAGATCTCCAAGATCATCAAGACCAACCTCAATTGCCTGTATCCTGAGCTCTGCCCTTTAAGCTGGGCTTTCCACGAGCTTTCCCACATGAGTTTGTCAGAGTAGCTAAAATCAGGTGGGGTGCACTTGCTGCTGCTTCGCAGTCTGGAATGTGGGAGGCCAGAATCCTCAGAGCTCCTTCCAGCTCCACCTCACTTCAAGGTTTCTTTAGTCCAAAGGTCCACAAAAATTTTCACTAACCCCTTTTTATAGGGAGGAGCAAGGGTAAAGTGTTGACTCACAAGCGATTTTCTCTATGAGTTTGAAAGTTTTCCCCATCAGCATAAGCTGGATGAAGGATCACCAAACATTTTTTGCATTACTAGCTTTTCAAAATGCCCTGCACATTTCCAGTTCATCTGAATTCTTCTTTTATGGAATTGACGGCAGTCTGGGGGAAAAAAAATGGTTTCTATGGGCTCTTGAAACAAATCTGCTGCTGTCATCTGCGCTGGCTTTGCCTGGGTGCTCTGGGCTTATTTGAATAGTGAAGTGGTTGTAGACAAAGCCATGGCCACAGGAATGGTGACCCCAGGAGTTGTTTAGGCACTGGCTGCCCAGTGAAACCCCTGGGGTCCAGTTGTGCCCTTTGGTTCTCCTCTCACTGTCAAATCACCCAAACTCAACACTCACTGGTGGGACCCTCTAAATAAGACAACAGCATCATTGTGACCCCTTTACTGCTACCTGTGAAACCAAAATTCAGAGCAGTATCTTGCTGATCATAGCAGGCACTCCAGGATTTTTCTGCTTTTCTATTTTAAAGCAGTATCCAAGCCTAGTTTGGGAAAATATCTATTTTTGCCTTATGAGACCAGCACAACCACTTCCGTTTTGGTATCAAAAGAACAAAACCAAGCTTTACTACAAAGATAGTAATTTTGGATATAGTGGAATAAAATCCAGTGGAGTGTGGGGCCAGGGGAGCCTTTCCTATGTGTGATTTCAGTAAGAAGTGGAGCTGCAGTAAGGCATGTTGTGCTGTGAAAGAGCAGCCAGCTGTCTCCTGACTTCAGCACCACAGGAGCTTTAAGTTGGATATTTGGAAAATTTCTTCATGGAAAAGGTTGTCCAGCCCTGGCACAGGTCACCCAGGGGAATGGTGGAGTCACCACCCCTGGAGGGGCTGGAGAGCCTTGCAGATGTGGAACTTTGGGATATGTGTGTATGGTGGCCTTGGGAGTGCTGGGGAATCTTTGGACTCGATGGTGTTAGAGGGGCTTTTCCTACCTCAACTGTTGTGTGATTCTCGGTGTTTTCTGCACAAACTTATTTTCTTTCTATTAAATTGGATTAAATTTATGACTGCTTTAGGACGAAATGTACAACTTTCTGACTTTATCCCAGAACAATATTCAAGTAGCCAGGACTGAGAGCTGTGCTGGGTAATTTGCAGTGTCCCAGTGCTCCCTCAGTGTCAGTTCCTCAATGGGTGTTTTCCCTTTCTGTATTTTCCACCTTTCCCAAAGCTGTGGCTTATTTCTCCCTCTGCTTTTACTCCGAGCAGAGTGAACCTGGATGACTCATGTTGCAAAGAACAGCAAAAAATAAAAAAAAAAATCTTCACTTAATATCAAAAACTATCTTGAAATTATGAAGCAGGAGATGTACTTTGCTTATCACAGTGGAAACCTATTAGACAAGTACCCTTGGTGCATGGAAAATATATGCTTTTAACAGTTTTAATCCTTTATCAATTATTCATATGGGAAGGTTTTCCTGTATTTGTTCAGTATGTTGGATGGAATAGCAAGCACGACTTTATTTGTCTAACAGTTTTGTTCCAACTGTATCCGATAAGATATTTAACACCCCCAAACATATTTAATTTAAGAAATAAAGAGCCATTCTTTCTGTGGGGTTTTCCACATCATTCTTCTTTATTACACCAGGTTTTGCTCATCATACCATGCTCCTCCTCAGAGGACAGAGACAAATAACCGTTCCCCGCAAGGACAATGTGTGTGTTGAATGCATTTTAAATGCTGCACTTTGTTATGATTGCAACCAACATTTTAAATATGCTGCAATCAAATTCCAAAATGACACGAGAAAAATGACATCAGAGAATAAATCTATTTGGCTGCGCAGGCAACAGGAATGTTGGAGCTGGAACATGCTTAGCTTGAAAGTTAAAGATTGAGTACAATGTTTATTTTATTTGCTTAAGAGAGGCAAGGCTAATTCATCCCTGTTGTGGAAATCAATGGATTACAGTATAAATATACTCTTCAAATATATTTGTCATATTACATGAGTTAAATAGCATTACCTAAATATAGTTTAGCTTTTAAATATCACATGAGATTACTGATTTGCTTTTACATTGTGCTGGGTTTGTTTAAGCTATTCCGGGGTCTCACCCATGGCATACACAGCAATTCTGCCTATGGAACTCTGGTCTGAGAGAGGGAAATCAAAGTCAAATGAGCTTCCTGGTGGAAGCTGGGAAGTTGTACAACTGGCAAAGCCTGGGATAGCTGATGTAGGAACATTTTGTTTCTCCTAAATGGGCTTCCAGCTAGGCTGGAAAGTCCCTCGAGTGGTCATTTACTGTATCATGGACTCTTTCCTTGTGTTTCCTACAGATATAGAGGCACATGAGCCATTGGATGAAAGATCTTAGAGGAAATGAAAGTCCCATGCAGCTTCTTGCTAGGAATGGTTCAGGTTTTGAGAAGGAAACATTTTTATCCTAGTAGGATCATCCATCCCTGGAGTCTATTAAATACTTCAGGAGTTTCTGGGCAGAGTCATGCAGTTTTCTGGCTGTGTTTTAAGGTATTGGCTCCTGTAAATATTGGTATGAATATTCCTTATCCATCTTCCTGAAAAATTCCCCATAAAGAAAATAAATGATGTCTTACACACTAAGTTTTAAAGTGACTGTGGCTGAGATGATGGATTTAGCTTGTCCTACATGAAAAACAAAACCAAAAAAAAGGTAGGAAATAAAGTGGTATTTAAAAATGGGATTTGTTTGCCTTCAAAACTGTAGCTGTAGTTTTCTCCAAAGGATTGGAGCTGAGCAGGTGTTGCCTAGGTAGGAAAATTTCACTTAAAGGTCTCTGAACTGTCCCAAACTGAAGTCCTTTCTCATCCATAACGTAATTTAGCCCTTGACAGATATATAGAGCTCTTGGAGCTTTCTGTTCTTCACAAAATCTCCTGAGCTTCAAGTCTCACTGACCAGATGGGTTGTAATTTGGCCTCTGACATGGCACAGTCCTGCTGGAGGGTGAAAATTACCTGAACTGGCCAACGCCGAGGTCACCCGCTCGTCTCCTTAAAGTCATTTTCTTTTCTCAGGCTCCTGCCTCCCATCTCCCAGCACACAGAGCTCTCTTCCCTGCATTTTGAGCAGTGCACAGGAGCGAGACGTGGAATATTTATCCCCTCAGAAGTCAGATATTATACTTAAATGTCTTAAGCCTCTGCCACACATCAGTCACGGGATTGATTTAGCCTTAGTGGTATCTGACTCCACGAGCAGGAAGCTGAGATTGCCCCGTGTAGGGTGGATTGAACACTTTGTACTCTGCCAGGTGTCAGAAACTGCATAGAAATGAGCTTAATTAACGAGAGCCTTGAGTGCTTTTCCAGGCTGAGGGTTCGTGGCAGAGCAGAAGGGACAGGTGACATTACAGAGGGGGTCTGCTGCAGGCTGCCCCAGCCAGGAGGATGGGATGAGACCCTCCACAGGCAGGAGCAGCTTCACAGTCACAGGTCCTGGTCCTCGGGAGGGACTTCACCCACCCCCATTCCTGCTGGAGGGACAACACAGCACATCAGGGGAGGTGATTGTCCCCTTCTGTCCCCCTGTGGTGCACCCAGCCTGCAGCACTGCAGCCAGATCTGGGCCAACCAGCACAGGAGGGATGTGGAGCTGCTGGAACGAGTCCAGAGGAGGCCAAGGAGATGCTCCAAGGGCTGGAGCCCCTGTGGAGCCAGGCTGGGAGAGCTGGGGGGGCTCACCTGGAGAGGAGAAGCTCCAGGGAGAGCTCAGAGCCCTGCCAGGGCCTAAAGGGGCTCCAGGAGAACTGGAGAGAGACTGGGGACAAGGGATGGAGGGACAGGACACAGGGAATGGGTCCCAGTGCCAGAGGGCAGGGCTGGATGGGATATTGGGAATTAGGAATTGTTCCCTGGCAGGGTGGGGAAGGTCTGGGATAGAATTCCCAGAGCAGCTGTGGCTGCCCCTGGATCCCTGGCCGTGCCCAAGGCCAGGCTGGACACTGGGGCTGGAGCAGCCTGGGACAGTGGGAGGTGTCCCTGCCATGGCAGGGGTGGCACTGGGTGATCTTTAATGTCCCTTCAATGTCAAACCATTCTACGATTCTGTGATTCTATAAACAAACATTCATGCCTATGTCCATGCTTTTTTTTTAAATAAAAATGGAATAAAGATACTTTAGAAGAATTCCAACCACCTGTCACGTTCCATTAAAGTGTTACTTCCTCAGGCCCTTATGCCTGAGCAGGTGGGCTGAATAAACTTTGCTTAGAGTGAAGTGAGGGACATTTTTCTCTTGTAAATAATAAAAGCCACAGAAATTTTTGTGTTAGCATTTTCTCTTCCTTCTCTCTTTGAATCGGCCTGCGCTCTCCTTGTTGCTTGGACATCTATCCCAGCTCCAACGCAAAAAGGAAGGGAGAAGATATATGGAGTGCATCTAATTCTGGGATTTACTGCCTCTCCTTCGGTTAGTTGAGAACAAGGGATTGCTTCTGACTGTTTTTCTCTCCAGGAGAAGTTTTCTTTGCTGGGTCATCCGTGCAGCCCTGGCACGGTGTCCCCGTGGCGCGGTTGTACCGACAACCTCCAGGTCAGCAGCATGTCTTGCAATGAACAGAATTTACCCTTTCACCTTCACATCCCCCTCCACTCTTGTGTACAGCTTTTTTTTTTTCCTCCCCACAGCAGAAGCCTATTTTTTTTTTGCAGGTGCAAAAAGGAGCCTTTAATTTCCCCCATCTTAGGGAAAAAGTTAGAAAAAATACGCTTTCCCTACCGAAAGGCAATATTTTGCTTTTAGCACTACTTTATGTGCGGCGTTTTTTAGCTCCTCTAATCTTAAATTCAGTACATGAATGGATGGATAATTTCCTCCCTGTCAGTTTTTTCATGCCTCTGAATTATTTACTACCCCCACAACTTGTAGCTGCGAGTCCACTTGCTCCTCGTTGAGCCGTGGCCGTGTCAGAAGCTCCCGTTCTCCCGCTGTCCTGGGGATTTCCAGGGCTGAGGAAGCATCCTTGGAGTGGTGCCCAAGCAGGACCCCCCTCAGCATCCCCCAGAACCTGTGTTAAGTAACACAGCCTGGATCCAGCTAATTTGTCTTCATCATTCATATCTCCCAAATCCTGAATCATTTTGGTTGCCCTCCGCTGCACCTTTTCAATCTCCGCAACGTCCTGCCTGTAATATAGTGACCAGAATTGCACACAATATTTCAAATATACTCCCACTAATGTCTTATATAAAGTAGTGCCAGAATAACTTGTGCTGATTTATAATCCTTACAAATATATATATTTGTTTAGCTGCTGTTGTTGGGGTGTTTTTTATTGCTGCCAAACATTGAACATATGTCTGGTGGTCTGAAGGCCTGTTAAAGACAACGAATGAATCACATTTTCCACATGACAAAAGAAAACACCTTTATTTTTTATCATTGTCGAGCTTGAGTGGTGATATAAGACAAATTGAAACAACAAAAGGAAAAGAGAGTTTAGGAAAGTCAAGTAATAAGGTGTCGGGTTATAAATGAAGTCTTCCAGCGCCTGAAGTTAAAAAGTATCCACAGGCACTTCACACTTCTTGAAAAACAAATAAATCGCCCAATGGGGTGGTGCTAACGTGGTCCTGCTTAGAGTGCAGAAGCCTCTCCCACTCCTTGGGTGTGGAGAATCTGACAGAACATAAATGTGAAATTTTCACCGCCTTTAGCTGTGGGAATATGCAGTGCCACGTGTGATGCTAATGCACAGAGCATTAGCATGTTTGGGGTGTGGGTGGTGCTCCACTCCTGATGGTGTCAGGAGTTATGGTTTCTACATGGAAATGGATTTCCAGCAGTTGCTTTGGATTTTCTAGGTAAGATCCTGGCCTCGGTTTTGGAGGTGTACCATTCATATTCTGAAGTATTGCACTTTGATAATGTTATTTACAGTGAAAGAGAATTGTGAGCACGAGAAAGAAGCAGATCTTACTTCAAAATGTACTAAAACATCTCCCATTCCCAAACAAGCCAAACCAAGGGTTATAATTTTGTATAAGATCTGAAAAGAAACTTGAAAAAAACCAAATGCAACTGTGTTGAAGGTGAAATGACCCTGGGAGGATGCTGGGAATGGCAGGCCACAGAAGACCAACAAGAATTTTCTCTTAATTGATGCAGCAAGCTTTGAATTCTGCTTTTTTTCCAGTTTGAGAAGTTTTTGATGGCTTCCACTTGATGCAGTCTCCAGTCTGCAGTGCAGGTGACCTGCATTAATGGCCTCCTTTTCCCAAGACATCACGCTGCTATTAATGTGTTGTCCCAGGTTCTAGCCTGGCTGGTGGCCATTACTGCCAATAAATAATGGCTCTTGTTCCATCGACTCCTGTGAAGGTCTGGGGACATGAAATTCATGTGTGCTACCAATGTAGATCGAATGTAACCTTGACATTAATCAGACAGGTGGAATTTAAGGCTTCCCCAGTTTTTCCAGTTTTTCCACTCTCCTAACAAATCGTGGAGTTCTCCTGCAGTTTTAATGTGAAAAAAAAAAAAAAAACCACCCCAAAAAAACCAAAACAACCACACTTTCCTTTTCCCCTTATTGCTTGATTTTTAAATTTTTTTTTATTTTTTTATTTTTAATCACATTTACTTTTTAATATGATCATTGCAACGTTGACAAACACCTCTGCCTTCCCAGCGCTCTCCAGCATCCTAAACGGGGCTCTCGTTTTCCAAGAGCAAACAACAAATGGAGCAGACCTTTGAAGAAACCCACCCCCGATTAATAGTTAATGACGGCTCGGGAGAAGGAACAAAGCCCGTGCGGTGTGAACACGGATTAGCCCTTTCATAACCGCGGCCAAACAGTTTGTAGGAGCGGCGATGCCCGGGAGCAGCCTGCTGTGCCCTCCTGCCGACACCAAGGCTGGGCAGCGGGGCCCCGGGGGTCTGCGCCCCAGCTGCCCCCCTCTCCCAGAAAACAGCGAGCTGGTTGATGCAGGAGCATCCCCTGCCGACCAGCGCCTGGCAACCATCGCCTCTGCCAGGGCGTTATCCATCACTCCATCCTCTCCTGGCTCTGGGGCTGTGGAGCTTGGTGCCCAGCACAAGGCCCCGTTAAGGTCGCGCAACCATTGGAGTCAAAACACCCAAAAAGATCATCAGGCACCTCTTCAGCTGGTGCTGGTGGGGCTCAAAGCCCGGGCAGCGCTTTGGAGGTGAAATTCTCTGCATGCCCCGACCCTCTTTCCAAAGCCCTCCTTCCCCACACGGAATATTTCAAGTTTAGGACTTCAAATATTTCTATTAATAAATTACTATGCATCATGTCAAATTAGCATTGCCATTACTAAAAGATTAATAGCGACAATGCGTTGTGGCACTCCATTGCTTCGGGGTAATTTTCTTTTGTTCATGCTTTGGCATAATATCGTAGAGCAGAGCGGCAGAACTACGGAGCATAAATTCAGGCGCAGCCCCTCAGCAGAAGAGGCAATCCTAATCACAGCAGAGGGCTGGCAATTAGCTCCCAACCTTCTGGGAACATCCCGGGATGAGCCTCGCCCGGCATCCCTCACACCTCTCGCACGACAAGACAGATCCCGACGTTTATATGTTTTTATTTACTAAGTGCTCGGGAGGAATAAACAAGGGCAATTTGCATATGAAGCCTTTTTATTTGAGCCCTTGAGTAATTGGCGGGTTAGCAGTGGTGTGTGCACTTAAGTGTACATCACGCCGGCAGCAATCTTCCCTTCCATAAATTCTCCATCCTAACTGGAGTTTACAGGGGGAGAAATCATTCTGCTGCTCGGGTCCCTTTCCATGGCGCTTGTAAAAAAAAGGAGTAACTTTTTTTTTTTTTTTTCCCTCAGCCTCCTCGGGCAGGGCCACGACAACAAAGCAATTAAACCAGGTGGCTCAGTGATTTGAAATAAAGGGTGGGAGGTGTCGTGTGGCACACAAGGATTTCACACCTGCAGCTTAGTGATGGGCAGGGAGAGGAAAAGCATCTAAATCTCATTTTGAGACACTGCCTTTTTTATTTTTTTACCGGTTTAATAAATGGCTTTCACCAGTGGAATTATTGCGTTATCATCTCTTCGGCTTCATGCTGGATACATCCAGGAAAATATCTTCATGATGGCTCTGTTTCTTGCTTAAATATCAAGTATTGGTATTTTTAATGTTTTTGTAAACATTATATATTTTAATACTTGAGAAAATGTATCCCATAAATAAGCTTTATTATCTGTCAAAAAGGATGAAAATATAACTTTACATTTCTGTTTTAAAGTAATTTTAGTGCCTATTAGCTATAAAGTAACAGTTATATATAATTTAGAGTATGTAGTCACTCGAAACAACTTGACATTTTCACACAAACACAGAACCTTAATAATAGTCTTGGGATTTCATTGGAAGTATACACCACTACAGGATATTAAAATAACTTATGGTGCACTGTAATTCTTGTTTTGTATTTGTCCAAGTAGTTTTGAAGCATGCTATAAAGCAGAAAAATAAAAACCTAAGCTCCAAAGTCAGCTAAGCTGCATTCTTAAAGTTATAGCAGTCTTTTCATATTAAGTATGATTAAACCAGCTGACATTTCTCGTTGTCATCTCTCTCTTCTCCCTTCCTATTAATATGCTGTGCTTAAAATGTAAATGCTGTGCACACGGCATTTTTTATTTAAAGCCCTTGCAATTGTTTGCTTAAAATAATGATGCTGATTGTATGCATCCAGGGATGGGAATGAGGGCCTGAAAACTGTAATTTACTTGTTGATCGCAGGATAAACTCCAGATTTGTGCCATGGAATACTTTCAGCACTGGGATGGGGAACTCAGTCAGCTCCAGAAGCCCAGTGATGCCTCTTCCTATTGTTCTGCATCCAAGTAAAAATCAGCACCACGAGGGCAACACTGGAGGTTCACCATTCTGACCTCTTTCTTCTTGAAATGAAAAGGAAATTTAAAAAAAAAATTAAAAATTAACAACTTCCACAGATTTTTTTTTTTTTAAATAACCCGACTGAACTAATTGTGATTAAAATTTTCCCAATTTTAAACTTGTTCTTTTAATTGTAATTGGAGTGGCCTGTGGGCAGGGATTAGGTGAGTGTACAGATGTGCACAAAAATTAATATGGACTTGGAGGAATGGCCTCATCGCCATAAAAGGGCCGACCAAATGTTCACAGATGGAATTTGAGTGGACCCTTATTGAATAAGCTCGTAGGGCCCACTTGGGTCGTTTCTGCATCAGTCTTTTTTGGTCTGTTTGGAAAAGGCACAGTTCAGGCCTTTTCCACAATAATTATTCTCATGCCTGATCCATTAATTTTTTAATTTGCTTTAGGGTTGACTTGTGGCAGAACCACCACTATTAACAGGAAAAAAATTAAAATGCAGTTTGGAAAAGGTTGTGTGTGACTATGCTGATATTTTTAACCTTCCTTTACTACGATGTGGTCCAACCAAATAATCACACATATCAGTATTTTACCCACATGGAATGCAAAAATCTTGCATATAATTAAAGGTCTTGCTCTGTCAGGAAACTTTCAAAACCTGGTGATAATTAGGGAGTTTGAAATCAAGAGAGAACTTGGCAATTCAAAAGGAAATAACTTTAAAATACTACAGCTTTTTTCTTCCTTTCCCTTCTCTCCTGCCCCAAAGTTTATTTTCAAGGCCAGGTTGGACAGGGCTTGGAGCAGCCTGGGAAGTGGAAGGGAGTGGAACTGGATGAGCTTTCATTCCCCTTCCAACCCACACCATTTCATGAGTCTGTGATCTCTTTTTTGTTTATATATTGCTTTAAAACTGCTTGATTTATAAACATGCATATGAAAAAACCAAATCCAGAAGTTTTTCTCTTTATACCTTCCTTCCCAGGAGTGCCACTGAATTTGTACACAGCAGAGGAGAGCAGGAACAAAACTGAATCATTAAACTGTGAAGAATGGAAATATTTGTAACAACAAACAAAGCTGACAGAAGACTAATTTCAGCAAAACAGGTTTTAAAAACTTGTCAGGGTTTAGAAGCACCTGTTCCACGGAGTGAGGATCATGGGATGGTTTGGGCTGGAAGGGACCTCAAGGACCATCCCATCCCACCCCAGCCATGGCAGGGACACCTCCCACTGTCCCAGAGTGTCCCAGCCCCAGTGTCCAGCCTGGCCTTGGGCACTGCCAGGGATCCAGGGGCAGCCACAGCTGCTCTGGGCAAACAGGGTGGTGGATGAATTAACTCAGGTTATGATTTTGAGGGTGTTAAAAGGACACCTGTGGTCAAATGTCCCTCAAAATGGTGGTGGAAAAGAGAAGAAATGGACAGCAGTTGCCTAAAGAAATGGCTAAAAATATTCTGTTTTGTTTTGGTTTGCTTTGCTTTGCTTTGCTTTGCTTTGCTTTGTTCTGGTTTGGGGCCCTTTGGTTTGGTTTGGTTTGGTTTGATTTGTTTTGTTTTGTTTTGGTTTGGTTTGGTTTGCTTTGTTTTGTTCTGGTTTGTTTTGGTTTGCTTTGCTTTGCTTTGCTTCACTTTGCTTTGCTTTTGTTTGCTCTGGTTTGTTTTGTTTTGGTTTGTTATATTTTGTTACTATTTTCCAGAGATTTGCAAGTAGAAGAAGGTTTATTTAAGAAGAGGACATTTGATGTTGACATTCCCAGCCAGTTGTTTTCTGCAGACTGGGAGATTCACTTAACCAGGGCAATTTGAGAACACCAGATAAATCTGGAAGAACAGAAAAATTGCTCCATACAACATTCCAGCAATGTCCCTCCCTGAAAAATCAGAAATTGCCCATTTGAAGGAGGAAAAGACATGGCTACTTCTCTTTCTTACTCCCTAGGATATTTCTTTTCCCAGCTAATCTTTTACTGCCAAACAGGAGGAAGGAGAATTATTAGTGTTCACAAGGGTTAGGTTGGGTTTTTGAAGCTCCAGGTGTTTGGTGTAGCCCACCACACTCTGTGGGAGCTGCAGGTCCCTGGTGTTCCTGGAAAAGCAGCTCCTGGTTGGATTTTATGGGGAATGTGTGGTAATATCATCCATTAAAACTGATTCTGGTGCCATCGTACAGAGGTGGTGTCATAAATAGAAATCTGGCTGCTGGAATTTGGATGCAGCTCCAAACTGAATTTTCCTTTTGCTTTGCTTTGCTCCTTTTCTCTCCTTCATGCCTTTTTTATAGCTTCTAGTTGAGGTTTTATGGTATTGTTGGGCATTTTTACATGCTCAAATATGTGGAAATTTATAAATAAATAAAGCAATTCTGGGATTGAAAAGCACAATAATATGAATCACCTGGCTGTGGAAAAGGTATGTAATCAAAAACTTCTTTTGCCTCTCTGTCTGGGGTATAGTTTAAAAATGTTTAAAAACCTTTTTTTTTTTTTTTTTTAAACTGGGGCTCATCTAAGTGGCTGAGCAGGAGGGAGAAGCATTAGAATACTGATCAAACAAATAGGCAGGAGGAATGGAGAATTAAAGTGCTGGGTGTCAGCAGGAGTGTGCTGAGAGAGCCCAGGTCCCTGTGGTTGGGGTTTGCAGCTCCTGGAGGCAGCAGGTAGGAAAAGGAACACGGAACCAGGAGCAGCTCCCCGTGGGACTGCAGATGACATCGTAACAGATGACTCCAGATGACAATGTAAGAGCAGGAATGGGGAGAAATTATATTAACAAACTGTAGTCGATGGTTATAATAAGATTTGAACTGCTGAATAACCGAACCTGAAAGACCAACATATTTTTCAAGATGGTTTAGAAGGATCCCGCGATTGAGTGTGTCAAAAGCTGCAATTATGTCAAGAAGTATTACGAAGGATGGATTCCGAACATCAGCTACAATAAGTGTATTATTACAAATCCTGATCAGCAGAGATGGGAAAAAAAAAACCAACAAAAAAGCCAAAAACCAAAAAACAAAACCACAGTGAAACTTTAGTAATAAAATACATCCTTAAAATACGAGCTTTATGGCTCTTCTTCTCTCCTAACAGTGATAGAAAAAAGCAGATTTAAATCTGCTTTACTGATTACTGGAACATACGGGGATTAAAAATCCGTTTAATGCAGTTACTTTTTTAGAGTTTCAGATAGTCATAGTGGATGATAATACCTTTGTGATGTTTTCAATATGGGAACTCAGCAGAGAAAAGATTTTTTTCTCAGATATTGGCTCCAAGGGCTGTGCTGTTGGATAAAGATTTTGTTTCCCAAATTGTAAGACTGAGAGTGAATCACATGAAACTATGGATTATTTTTTTTTGTTGTTGTGAGAAGAGGTTCTATAATAAGTCTATCAGTTTTCTGGCATAAATTTGTCAGGGGAATAAATGTGTCTAATACATATTTTTGATGATTGATAATGGTTTTCCAAGTCTGCTAAATAAGGAAGCAAGACATTTTCTTTCTATGTTTAAATGATGGGAAAAATAGACTGGGTGTTATAAAACAAGGTTTGGAAGTTCTGAAAATTTTATCTGCATTTAGTTGAATTTAGTTGCACATTGCTGAATATCAGTAATAATTTTTTTTCTTTTTCTGACTCACACTTGCCATATGCAAATATTCAGTGGTTCAAGCACAAAGTCTCCCTGACTCTATTGCCAAACTAAAATAGAAAAGCTAACTCCAGAACATCATAAATCCAACATTCAGGTCTTGGGGAATTTTTTAGCCAAGCCTGTTAGGGACTTGCAAATCCTGTTGTCCACATTATTGGTTTTGCTCTTTCTTCCCCACACCTTCCCGTGGGGAGCGAGGGGAAAGTCCTCTGAGGGTCTAAATGAGTGAATAAGGGTAGAAGTAAGGAATGGTTTTGTTTTGACACCTTTTGGTGGGATATCCAGAAGCAATTTAACACCAGGCTGATGAAATGACAAATGAAAGATGGGAATGTGATCACAGAATCACAAAAAATCATTATGGTTGGGAAGGACCTTCAAGATCATCAAGCCCAACCTTCAACCAGTATCACCATGTTCACCATCCCCAAAAAGTGCCAAACATATCCCCAAAGTGCCAGACACCTGCACCTAAAGAAGCAATGCACACCTTTCAATGCCCTCAGAATTCTTGCTTTATTTGAAGCCAAATTTATTATTTGTCTTGGTCCCCCTTTCACCCCTTTTGCCTGAAAATACCTTTTTGCTGAACTTGCAGTTTCGATAGCCTGCAGTATGTGAGGCAGCTAAACAAATAGAATTTGCAAGAGCACTGGATGAAAAAAATCTATCTTAATTAGATGCTTATTGAAATCCTTGCACAAACTGCATATGAAACATGATTTCAAAACAGAAACAAATATTTTTTATATTTATAGATACTCAGTAATATATATATATATAGCCAATATCATGCACAGCTTTTGGGGAACAAATGGGAAAATGGAGATTGCTGCTGACCTTGGAGCTTTTCTAAAATAAGTGTCTCAGATGATTGTAAAAATCTATAGTAGAGTCATTTTGCAGCAGTACAAAACTTTTTGTTCATTTAACTTTGCGTGCTAGGAATGATGGTGAACAGGAAGGGGAGAAATCTCCTGCAGAGATCCAGGGTTGTGCTTTTTCCAGTCCTTTATTATTGTCATTTGTGTCCTGCTTTATGAAGCAAGAATCTTTTTCTTACTGTCTGATATGATGGGATACACAATGTAATATCCAGTGTTGGATTCCAAGACATGGTGTTCATTTGTTTGTCATGCTTGTCCTTATCTTGTGAAGAATCTTACAGGGGGGAAAAGCCTGAAAACTCAATATTTTACATTTTAGACAGGTCCATTTCTGATGTGGGAGAAGAGAAACTAAGTGAAAACAAAAAATTATTATCTGAAAAAACGGCAAAATGCTGTAAAGGGAAAACGGGGATGTGAACCTTGAGAAATTTTATCTTCATGGATTTGAGAGGTGGAGCACCTGGTGGATATGGAATTGGCTGAATGCTCACACTCAGAGTGTTGTGGTGTCAATGTCCAGGTGGAAGCCAAGCGGTGTCCTTGGGGGTCAGGACTGGCCCCAGCGCTGTTTGTCACCTCTGTTGGGGACATGGGCAGTGGGACTGATGAACCTTCAACCAGTTTGCTGGTGACACTGAGCTGTGTGGAGGGAAGGGATGGGGCATGCAGAGGACAGGCTGGACCTCATGGAGGTCAGTAAGGCCAAGTCCAAGTTCCTACAGCGGGGTCAGGGCAATCTCAAGCCCAAACACAGGCTAGGAGGAGACTGGACAGAGAGCAGCCCTGAGGAGGAGGACTTTGGGGTGTTGGTGGATGGGAAATTCAACATGACCCAATATTATGCACTTTCAACCCAAAAAGTCAACCCTGGGCTGCAGCAGAGTCAGTGTGGCCAGCAGCTCAGCAGGGGTGGTTCTTCTCCTCTGCTCTGTTCTCTTGAGACCCCACCTGGATCACTGCATCCAGCTCTGGACCCCAACAGCAGGAAGGACCTGTTGGAGGAGGTCGAGGAGGCCATGAAGATGATCAGGGTGTGGAAGGCAGGCTGAATACTCCAGTCCCACTTTGCTCTCCTGCAGCTGGAGCACTGTCCCTCATCTCAAAATGCATCCTCTGGAAAATGCTTAAATAAAGTTGTGGAAGTGCTCCTGGAGTCAAATATCAGAGATATTTGATATTTGATATTGACAGAGCTGAGCAGAGATAGAATCCTGGGTAGGGAGACTCTCCAAATCCCTCCTGAGGGCTCCTTCCATGGGTCACCTCTGGGTGTTTGGGCTTCCCTTCTCCTCTGATCCATGCTCTCATGGCCAGGAATACCCTAGAGAGACAAAAACCCTTTAATGAATACAAATTTCAGGACAAGTTATTATTTTTTACTTTCACAGAATAAAAAATAAAATAATTAAAAATTGCTGGAACAGCTTGGCTTCCCCACAAATCTCCAACTAACCCTTGCACTCAATTATTCTTCTTGACCTTCTGGTGCCCCATGCCATGAATTGTACCTTGAGGTCATGAAATAGATCTTGGAGTAGTTCTCAGCCACTTCTATACAGCTTTTGTGTTCTGAGCCTTCAGACATTGTTGATTTGAATTTAGAATTTCTTTCCTGCATTAATGTCTTGATCTGATAGAGCTTTCGCTTTTAAGGCTGAGATTTAATTTGTTTAATCTGGCATATTCTTAATTATACGAGCTGTAAATTTTATTGTATTGTAAAGGCCTGAAACACACACATAAAGCTGCAGTGCCAAGGTACAATTGATTAATGGGACCATCTTGCTCTTGGGTGTGACAACAATGTGCACTGGGAACATGGTGGGGGGGGGGTCTGGGAAGAAAATTCCAGTGCTGTCCACTGTCCTAGAGAACTTTGTGAACCTGTGGAGTTAATTTGTGAATCCATGCAGAGAAATTTGCTATTCCTGCCCATGGTTGGGTTAAATGGGGCTTCTCTTGTTTTTGCAAAGAAGGTTTAAGAAACATAAGTGGGACAGGGCAAGCTAAATTTAAAAAAAAAAAAAAAAAGGAAATGGCTGAAATGTCTTCCTGGTGTCTCGCTGGGAGATAAACTTCATCCCCCTTGTTGTTGTGATTACTGGGCTTCCCTTGCCAGGGCTGGGGCTGAGCCACCGTTCATCCGTCAGCATCGGCTCCGCGGATTCTGCCGCCGCGAAAACGGGAACAGCGCTGGCAGAGACGGGAACGCGCTGGAGCAACGAGTGAGGACACACAATTATTTCATTATTCATGCGTGGGATCTCAGGAGACTCGCGATGAAATTTCAGCTTCAGAAACACCAGCTTTTTTTTTTCTCACGGTGAGCCAAAGGAGTTGCTCTGCTGGCTTAGCCGGTGGAAGTAATCCAACCAGGCTTGGTGTTGGACACAGTTAGGTCAGGAGAAGGCAACCACATGAAAGGTTTTTTATTTCAAAGCAGGGCATGGGGCCATGCTTTGCACCCCAAGAGATGTTGTGGCACCATTTCTGAAGCACTGGGGTGGAACTCTGGGCAGTTATCCTTGTTCTCTGCATTATCCACATAGCCTGTTCTTCCCTTTATCCATAGAATCATGGGATCATTTAGGTTGGAAAATACACCTACAATACTGAGTCCAACAATTCTCCTGATACTGCCAGCTCCACCACTAAACCATGTCCCCAAGAGCCACATTTACATATATTTTAATTCCCTTCATGAATGGTCACTCCATCTTTGTTGTGGGCAGCCTGTGCCCGGGCTGGACAATGCTTTCCAGGAAGAAATTTTTCTAATGTTGAACCTAAACCTCCCCTGGTGCACCTTGAGGCAGCTTCCTCTCATCCCTGGGAGCAGAGCCCGACCCCCCTGACTGTCCCCTCCTGGCAGGGAGTTCTGCAGAGCCACAAGGTCCCCTTGAACCTCCTTTTCTGCAGGCTGAGCCCCTTTCCCAGCTCCCTCAGTCACTCCTGGGGCTCCAGACTCTTCCCAGCTCCGTTCCCTGCCCTGGACACGCTCCAGCAACTCATTCCAGGCAGTGGCAGCAATCACTAGTGCCTGAAGTTTCCAAAGGGCTTGATCATTGTTAGAAGTCCCTGGGGAGGTGCAGAGGAGGGGGAATATCTGTGTAGTTTCCATTTCCCCATCTCTTCCTGCATCTCTGTTTCAGGGGGCTGCTGAAAGCAGTGCCAAGTCCTGCTTGCCCTGTGTGTGACTTCGGTCGCATGCTGCCTTTCATCAGGAGCCCTGGCTAGCAGGCCCAGATAGCCAGCAGTCATCTGTTACCCCCAGATAAATCTGGGGCAGTTTGTTAAGTGACTGATGCCTTTTGCTAAGTCCTCTAAGTATGATTAATGTGCAGAAATGTCTGGTCGGGCGATAGGTAAATAGGGAAAGCAGAGGCACTGTGCCCCAGCCTGTTTGTGCTTCTCCATCCATGTGCTTTGATCAGGGGGAAAAGTTACAGGAGCTGCTGATAGCCCAAACCACTGCCTAAGAGAAACCAGGCACAGTCAGGGGATATCAGAGTCCCAAATCTGAGAGCTGTACGAAAACCCAAAACTCCCCTCTTAGAGAAGGTAGAACTCCAGACTTTGAGGCTGAAGAGGCTGAAAAATGACTCATTCTGTAAAAACTTGTTCAGTGCAAAGCAGGTACCTTCACATCTCCTGCAATGACACAATTTAGGGAATTTAGTCCGTGACTTTTTAACGGTGAGAGATGGGAATTCCATAGTAGCTGTGAGCAAAAAAATAAGTAAAATCTGTGGGTTTTTTGCTGTAAAGGCTAATTTTTTGTATTATATATGGAGATCTTCAACATATCCTGCTGATTTTAAAGGTGTGGTGTTGGGGGTAGGAGACCACGTTGGGGTAGAAGACCCCATTTGGCAGCCTGGACCATTTTTTTGGGAATAGAGTTGCATTAATGGAAATAACTGCTCTGCACTCAGCCCAGAGTTCAACATATACATAGTGACTCGAAGACAGCTGATATCTCAATACTCACATTGCCTTGGCATTTTTGAGTACTGTGCTCTTTCAATGTGTGTGGGCAGGTTCAGGTTGCCTGTCTCTGAAGGCTCCCTGTGCTCCTCTGGGCTAATTTAGCTCTCCAACGGCAAATTAATTACTCTCCAGCCTGCTATTCATTCTCATGGGCACAACAGAGAAGTGTCTCCTGGATGGGCAGATCTACAACTTGCTGACCTGACAGGTAGGGGCTCAACTTCTGGGTGTCCTGGAGTCCTGTGTGTCCACAACTCACTTCACAGCCGTTCTCCGAGGACTTGCTGCTTCCAGGAGCTGCTGACCACAGAGCTGAGCCCATCCCACACCAAAAGCAGTGGAAAAGTCCTGTGGATGCTCTCCTGAAGTACATCTTGCTTCTGTCTAAAGGGTTCAAGTCAGTTGTGATCTCATCCTGCACGTTTGAACCACTGGGGGACACATCTGTGACTTGTTAAAATGGGTCACATGCATGCTGGGGTATGTGTCAGACAGAAACTCCAGCTCAGCAACTCCCCCAAATAATCAGAGGATGTAAAATTGCTTGGGCCAGTTATGGTTTTTCAGATAACCCTTCAATTTTACCTCCTATGTAAAGGCTAATATACTGCTGGCTGCTGCTGCTGGAGGTTTGTTCCGAAACCAGCCATCATTTTTGTACTTTCATGCATATCTTTAGAAAATGATGAAAATATTTCACTGCAAACCAGAAAGAAGAAAAAAAAAACCAACCAGTGAACTTGTGTACAGTGAGATAAAAATCAGTGTTTCATTACTTATTTATTTATTCATTTATTTAAAAAATCTTTAACCAGAAAAATTCATTAAGATGCAATATCTCATGTACAATGATGGCCTAGGGACGGGAGATGGATTAAAAAATGTAAATACTATTGGGCCTAATCTGCGCACCATTAACACAAATATGAAATTAATGTAAAAGTTTCTGACAGTACAAACTTGGCTTTAACTCTTTAAACATATGTTTAAAACAGTGCAGAACGGTGGTAAGATTTGGCAGATGAGAGATGCGGTAAACAAGTGTGTCTCAAAAGAGACAAAATGTCAGCAAAATAATTGCCTAGCAGTACTTCATATCAATTAATTCATTTGTATTTAATTAAAAGGAGTCATAACAATTGGCTGCTGTATAAAAGCCCCTTAGCTCTGGAGTCGTCTATGCCTTTCCTTAGTTTTCTGGGGCTGGATATTGTTAGCCTTTTTGAATAATTCAACCCAGATCTATTTCCTAAACAGAAAATCTATCTTGGAGTTATTCCCTTTTCTGCAGGGAAGTAGCAATAAACAGTAGCTTTGTGTGCCTTATAAATGACAATGAGGGAGACAAGGGCTGGGATTTCAAAAAGCACTTGAAACCAAAAATGTTGGGGGTTCCTAAATGGGGGAGGTGCTTCTAAAGATGGATTTTATCCAAGATGACTCCAGTGAATCCATGTGGAGGGTGAGCAGTGCTGGCCTGGCCACTGCTATAAATTCCTGGCACAAGTGCAGCCAGGACATCCAAGCTCCTCTGACCTCTCCTCTGTGGCAGTGAGGGTCATTTAATGTTGGATAATGAAAATGGCAGCTTTGGACTTACCCAGTTTTCCCTGTCTGGAGTTAGAATAACCTCCTGGTTTAAAGTAAATGATGCTGAGTCAGGTGGCCAAATGACTTTGTTCAAAGTATTACCTGTGATTATTTTTGTTTATCATTTTGTTGTATCATTTCCTAGTTGACTCAGAAAATCTGATAACCTGAGGTGCCTTTTGTACTCCTCAGTGTAAATTAACAAATTTTGTTATTCAACAATGAGTAAATAACATATTAAATTCCATTAGGTGTGCCACAAGATTTCTGGTGTTTCCAAACCCCTGTAGACATTCAGGAATGTGGTGTAGAATGGCTGAGTTGGGGACAAAGTGTGATGTTAAGAGTAAAACATGAAGAATATGGAGCCATTCCCTAGGTAGACATCACCAACTGTGCAAATACACATTTGGGAGGGTCCCAGCCTTAAAAATTTTACTGGGAAATCATTATGACCAGAAAAATGTTCATCATTTGAACACAAATACCAAGGGGGCAAAAATGTTGGTGCAGCAAACTGTTATTGTGAGTCAGGCCTTCCAAAGTGTGGGCTAACCTTCCATCACAAATGTTAAAAATAAGACATTTTAAGGGGCATATTGCCATGATTTCTGCGGTTAATTACAGATCTCCCAATGCTTTGGTTGCTGCTGTCCATAGGCCCGTTGGCTCCTCCCTGCCTTTGGCATCACCCACAGAGAGGGTTTGCCAAGGCAGTGGCCTTAGAGGCATCTGGACCTCACCCAGAGGAGTGTGAGAGTGGCAGGAATCTGTCTCTGGGGTATCCAGCTCCGTGGGATGCCTGTGCTGGAAGTAGCCCCACTGTGGAAGGAATTTCCCATGTGGATTTATGATTGCCATACGTTCTCCCTGTTTTTGGCCTTCCCAGAGTGATGCCTCAGGTTTTAGCTTTTGTATTTTTCAGATTTTTCAGACTTTTCAGAAAGGGAAGCTTGCTCTTGTCCTGCCTGGTGGTGGGGAAGGGTTAAGCCCTGTCAGCCCCTCCTCTGCCTGCTGAAGTGCCTTGTTTGCAAAGGATTGATAGAGCACCCTTGAGAGAAAGATTCGCATTTTCACTGTTCCGTGTCAGGGAATGAGGTTGTGTGATTTTTGTGTCATTTTGCACTGCCATATTTCTTCCATTAGGAATTCTAATATTTCACAACCTCTGTCAAGGAAACTGCTACTCCTAATGCAGACGGCCAATGCATTCCAGATGGCCTCGTAATCCAGTTCAGGTTTTTCACATACATTATTTCGGTTCCAGCGCGGGTCCAGGCTCAGCTTTGCCAAAGTTGGTTTCATGATTCATTTGCAACTGCAACAAGTTAATCCCAGAGCGAAGAGCTGTGTCCACTTCAGGTGAATTCTTCTTGCCTGCTGGCTCCAGACATTGGCTGGTAAGAGTTCCTTCCAAAAGAGCAATTTATATGTAGCATCCTCGTGCCAAATTCTTCCTCTCCATATCCATGGCCCATGGATCAAGAAGATGTTTCTAAAACAAGAGTTCCTTAATTTATGAACTGTGTTAGCTTGCCAGGAAAACGGGTCCAGATCAATGAACGCATTTTAAAGCATCGAGGAAAATATTTTAAAGGGGAAAGCCCAATGAGCTATGCACATAGAATATTAAAATTTAAAATAATTCCACGGGTTGAATCGTGATTAGTGCTCAGCTTCATTAATTCTCGGCCCAACAGCACAAACAGTAACAAACAAGCAAAGAGTGACTTTATGCAGGTTCGTCAGGGTCAGCCTTGTTCTCCGTTTGTTTCCTTCTATATTTGTTTTGGTTTTCTTTTTATAGATCCTTTGCGCTGCGTTGCTTTACGCTGCGTTGTTTGTTTGGGAATTTCCATAAGGCTGTGCTGAATATTAAACACAATTCTCTATTTACATTTTGACAGTGGAACGTTTTCCTAACCATCTCTCTAGTTCCACCCATCTGTTGTCCCCTTGTCACGGCCGTGGAGAAGCCCAGCTCCAGGCAGAGCTGTCTCCATCCCTTTCGGTCTCCTTTTGTCTCTGGCATGTTTGGCTCCATCACACTGGCTGAACTGAAATGATATTTCCTCAGCACAGGCCTCTTCGACACTTACGTGGACTCAGCATCTTCATTGCTGTTAGAATGAATCATCTAAAGCTGGTGCATAATTTCTTGAGACATTTATAGGAGATCCACAGTAGACATTTACTCGAAATAACGAAAATAAAGAAATCCATAAATCCCATGAAACTTTCCTCTACTTCATTTTAAGTTGTTTATACAAGGAACTTCATGTTGTAATAACACTTTTTGGCCTTTGTTTGATTGGAAATTTCTATTAAACTGTTATGAGAAAATAACTTTATGCTTGGGGTTTTATGTTTCAATTTGATTAACAACAGGCTTTTACAAGGACTTGAGCACTGCTGCCTACACCGAACGCATCCAGCGTTATTGCACTGCCTGCTTGGCTGTATGGAGTGGACTTTATCAAGAAAATTATATTTCCTGCCTGTGACATTTTGGAAACCTATTGTATGTCATATCCCTGTCTTAAACGCTGTTAGTGCGAATCATTTGACTCTGGTTTATAATCTTTGGACTGTATTTATAGCAGACCGTTGCTCTGTAGTGTTCTAAATTTCCTGCTTATGATGCAATGGCAAAAGTCATTAAACATTAGCAGTAATAGTATTTTCACTGTAATAAAGTGTTAATTACTTCCACATGTTAATCGAGTTGGGGGGGTAGAGAGATTTTTGCTATTGTTACTGTGCCTAAAATAATTTCCATGTGATAATTTTCCAGGATATCAAAAACTGAATAATTATGCACTAATTAAGAAAGTAGAGCCTGCTCTGGAGTTAAGACTGCATTAATTTTAATGTTTTTACAGTCCTTTAATTGGGGAGAGGGCTGTAAATTGCGAGCTGACGCAGTCCTGCCGTACGCGGGCCTGCCTTCGCAATCTGCCTCCTCTCCACCGCAACCCAAGGTCAACACAAGTTTGCAAAATCCCTCTGCTCTTTGTACGAAATGTATTGGTGCTGAAGCGTGCATCTATCACTCTGACAAGCATTTAACTCTCCAAGAGCACATGCTCTCACTTCTTAAATTATTAATTGCATTAAATACATTTTCATATCGCGGGCTGTTTGCTACAAACTGTTCCCAAGCATGGAGAGGTGCCCCCTCCCCAGGATGAGACACTTGGCTGCTGTTCCAGCAGGGAAGGGCTTGGTTTTGGGACCTGCAGCTCCAAAAATCGCTGAAAAAGTCACCCTTGCTGAGTCTTTTATTTTTTTTAATGTTGATCAGTTGGCTTTGCTTTTCCTCCGCTCTTTTGTTCCGCACTAATGTCTCTAAGTCCATATTGTTTGGGTTTGTTTATACCTTTGCACTTATCAGCTCGTGCAGTTTTCCAGGGGATTCTCCCTGTCACACCATTATCACAGGCAATGGCATCATCATCCGCTTCATTATCATCTCTGGGTCATTCCAGCTCAGAATGGCTTCATGTAACAACTAAAAGGAGGAATCTGGCAAATGGATCATATTATCTCCCTCTCTCACTCCGGCATTTGAATGCATTATACACCACGCACTCTTTATATTAACAGGCATCATGACCTTTGCCTGTAACATGTTTATTTTAGCAGGACTTGCTGGTGCTGCTGGAGTTCTGCTCCTGCCAGTTCCTGATGCTATTGTGAGCCCTGCCAAGGCGGCTCCCAGATTGCAGAGGGAATGGCGAGGCCCAGGTGGGAGAGCGGAGCTGGGGAGGCAGCTCCTGTTCCTGCCTGCCTGGGAAAGAGGGAACCCCAGGGGCACCATCCCATGGGATGCTCCCAGGCCTCCCCTGGGCAGTGGTGGGACCCTCCTGCAGTCACCGTGCAGGCTCAGACCTGGAGTGCCGAGGGTTTGGTGATGGCAGAACATAAATGTTCCCTGGATCAGTGTGTGCTGTTAACTCTTGAGATATCATGGCTTTATTCCAGTCAGGGCACTAAGGTTACTCTTTGGAGCTCTGGGATACTTCAGGTAATGGGATGAGAAAGAGGTTCACATAGTTTTAAAGCAAAAACTGCTCTTATGAAGAAAAAAATCAGGGGAAACTCTTCTGGGGATGTTTGGGGGGTGGCTCCCCAGATTAGGATGTGGTCAGAAATTGGGAAGCATTTTTACCCACTGCAAGGATGAACCTCCAGCAGACTTTGACATTTCCCTGTGACCCTGAGCTCACATTTGGTGGAGGTTTGAATTTCTGGCCTTGCTCTTGTTTTCCCTTTTCTTTATTTCCATTTAGTACTTAAGGAAAGCACCCCAGGCATTAAGAGAAAAATTGGAATAATTTACTAGCACGCGTCAATGTTTACTTGGTTTGCTTGCACTTTACTCACAGTTTAATTACAGCTGTACTTGAATATACTTCTAAAGCAAGAGTAAACTTCACTTCTTTAACATTTGAAAGTATGAGCACAGGTAGATCTGAGCATGGCTGGGAATGGGATCCCATCTCCATCTGACCTTTCCTTGAGTTCTCATTGGATAAATCCTCTCTAGGGCTCCTTTTAAAATTTCCCCAATTTTGTGCTTTTGTTCATTTCCTTTTAAGAGTATTTTAATGGCATTAGTGCTGCCCAGATCAAGGTGTGGCATCTCTTCAAAGGAGTGGGTGTAAATTCTTTGAAGACAAGCATAAATGGATCACCTTGAGCCTCCTCCATGTCATTCCAACAATAAATATCGAGGAGAAGGTGGACACGTGCCAGTGCTGCAGGACAAAGTGATTTCCAGACACTTTCAGAGGCATTTCTAAGGTGTGTTTATGCATTTTGATGCATTTCTCTTCATGCTGCATCCTAATGAGAGTATACACCAGCCAGGATTTGCTTTGCAGGATGAGTTGGACATCAGGACACAGGAGCAACGGAAAACTTGTGGATGGAATTGCAGCCCCAAGTGCAGATTTTTTAGCTGGTTTTGAAGAATATTTCTAACAGCATTTTAATGGCACATTCCTTCGAGGCAACATAAAGGACATTGTTCTGCAGTTTGTGTTTTTATCACGTCTGTTCAATAGCTCAGGTGGAAGAAATCGTATTTTTCAATGCCCAGCATGCCTCAGTCCAGTTGGAAAGCTCTGGAACATCTCTGCAGAGATCACTCTACCTGCTGTTAAAGAGGGAAAGACCGTAGGAAAGTTAACAAAGACAAATTGTAGAAAGGCCAAGAGAAACATTTTTCACCCAACTTACTTTTTTTTGCCTCACTTTCTTCTGCTCCAGTTTCTCTATTACCATTGCATTAATTAGAAATTTAGGTAAATGACATAAGTGCCCTAATTTTTTATTTCTGCCAGGAGAACAATTAGGCCATCAGAAGTAACAAATGGTCTGGGCTCATGCTGCCTGTTGAAAATTTCAAGCTGCATTATTTCTGACATGAAAAAAACCCCAACAAATAATAGTTGTTTTGGCCAATTTTTACCATAAGCAATGTCAGCTTTAGCAGAATCACTGTACCATTGGCTGTTTTTTTTTTCCCTATTGTCATGGATCATTAAAGTGTGCTGACTCTTGTGGATTCCCATTTCCTTTAGGTAAATAGTTATTTACATGAACTGCGACATTTTTCTTTGGTGACAATTTCTAATTGTTCAGGCAACCAAGGGTGATATATTAACCACTCTGAAGAAAGCTTCATCTATGAAATAAATTACTCGGAATTAACTATCCTTTCAAAAGAGGCAAAATTTCCAAATGGACAAATTAGACCCTTCTTAGCCACATATGGTAAGTGTTTTAAGCATTTCCCCACTGGTGGTTACTCTGGAGAACAATTCTTCATGATGGAGTGGAAGAGTTCTTAACTCATTTGGGGTCCTTCGCATGCCAGCGCTTGCCAGCGGCGGCTCTGACGGAATCGTTCCGGGGCTGGGCTCCGTGAGGCTTTTGGGAACTTTTTGCTCCCACATTTTTAACTCTTTAACTCTCATTTTTAACTCTGTGCTACATCAGAGGCCAGGGACAGGAAAGCCCCCATCCCGGTGCGTGTTTTAGTTACTCTTCTTCTTAAGTGGAAATTTGATTTCCAGCTTTAGTCTTTCTAGATGGATTGGGAGCAGCCCTGAGGAGAAGGGTGAAGGGGGAAATTCCCTGAAATTGTGGGGAGTCAGCCGAGTAACATTACTCACACCGATACGGTGACATAACGTTCTCCTTTGTTTACTTAAAATGGCAGGGTATATAGGTTTCAATATTGTTTCTATTTCTAGGTATCCCCTTACTGGTATACAGCATAAAAAGAATGTAAACAAAAATTGCCCACCTCCACTTTTAAGGTGGTGAAGGTACTAAATCCTACTTCTACATCTATTACACACACACACTCTACTTTATTCTTCTGCATACCTTAAGCTAATTTCTAACTGTGCCACAAACTCTATTCTTTGTTCTTCACTGGGCCTTGCCCAGGCCCAGGCTGGTCTTGTTTTTCACTAGGCCTTGCCCAGGCCCAGGCTGGGTTGCCCAACTAGTTCAGGAGCAAATCATGTCCTTGCTCCTTCAGAAATTCAGCTACTGAAGGGTTTGGGGGTGCTGCTGGCTGAGGGGGTGGACATGAAACCTCCCCTGAACTGGGGCTGACCCCCCAGCATGGGCAGCAGGGGAAGGGGGATTCTGCCCCTCTATTACACCCTCATGGGATCCCACCTGGAGCTCTGCAGCCAGCTCTGGGGTTCCCAGCACAGGAGGGATGTGGATCCTGTGGAATAAGTCCAGAGGAGGCCACGGAGATGCTCTGAGGGCTGGAGCCCCTCTGGAGCCAGGCTGGGAGAGCTGGGGGTGCTCACCTGGAGAGGAGAAGGATCCAGGGAGAGCTCAGAGCCCTGCCAGGGCCTGAAGGGGCTCCAGGAGAGCTGGAGAGGAACTGGGGACAAGGGATGGAGGGACAGGACACAGGGAATGGCTCCCAGTGCCAGAGGGCAGGGATGGATGGGATATTGGGAATTGGGAATTGTTCCCTGGCAGGGTGGGCAGGGGCTGGGATGGAATTCCCAGAGCAGCTGTGGCTGCCCCTGGATCCCTGGCAGTGCCCGAGGCCAGGCTGGACACTGGGGCTGGAGCAGCCTGGGACAGTGGGAGGTGTCCCTGCCAGGAACAGGATGGGCTTTAGGGTGCCTTTCAACCCAAGCCATTGTGGGATTCTGTGTCTCTCTGAAACACATTTCAGGTACACCAGGACACGGCAGTTTTCCCTCTGATCCCAAGTTCCAGGAGGACCTACAGGCCTCCAGTGTGGAATCCTGACGTACAGCTTCTGTTTAGAGACCTGGTTCTGCTTTTACTTATGCAATTAAATTCAGAGAAATCCCATCTGAAACATCAGGCATGCAACAGATCACCTGGGTGGATATTAGGTTTATTCCAAAGATTTGTACTTTTAAAAATACCCCTAGTCTTTTATGCAGAGTAGAATCGTATAATCACAGAACCATTAAGGTTGGGAAAGGCTTCCAAGATCATCAACTCCAATCTTCTACCAGACATGGATGGGATGACATCTCCTTCCGGTCATTAATTAAAAAAGCACTTCAATTAACTTTCAAATGCCCATACATTGTTCTTTTGGACACCTAGACAGCTTTAGACAAGGCAAGCCTTTACACACTCATGTCCTCTGGACTTCTGAGTGCCTAAGTCCCATTCAATGTTACTCCAAGCAAAGCCACTTAGACACTTTTGGAAATGTTACTGACATAACTCTTTCCCCAGTGTCTGGGTTGTGCCAAATATTGCAAGATAGAAACCTAAGAAAACATGTTTTTCTAATTTAAGTCATAACTTGACCACATTTCAATGTCCATATTTTGTATTTAGAAACTAAGAACTTCTTGCAAGGAAGCATCCAATCAGTTTAAATTATACTTAGTTTGTTTTTATGGTTTCCCATGACTTTTTTGGGCCAGTGTAGTTTCCCGTTTCCCACACATTCGAAGCCAGTATGTCAATACTTTGGAATGTATTAGGCTGTTTAGCATAATTTGAGCACACTTTTGAAATGGTTTGTCCTACAAAAGATCTGGATATTGTACATTCATTCGACAAAAATAGCAAATTAAAAGAAGATTGTGTTTTCTGTTTGTGTGGAAAAAATTTAATTAGGAGTTATTTTGGTCCTAATATTTACTCTGCAAGAGTAATTAAAACAGAGAGATCAGTAAAATAGGTGTAGCTCTAAACACATGTTCTTGCTTTGTTTAATTATGTTGATTAGGTTTAAACCCCAATTTGGCATCACCTCCCTTGTCTTAATATGTTGTTGATGAAACCATGTGGAGACCTGACCTTAATATAATCGTGACAAACCTCATTTGATTACCTTTAGCTAATTAAAACATACGTTATATGTACCATAATATTATTGTTATTCATCTTGCACCTCTCTCCCTCTACGTCGTTATGCTGAAAGTAAATCTTATTGTGAGATTTCTGTCTCTGAAGGACCTCGTGCCTTTGGCATAATTGGGAGAGGTGTTTATTTCATGGGCCAGTTATAATAACAGTAATTATCATATAAAAACTCTGTGAATTTTTAAACAGAGGCTCAGTGCTAAGTTTACTGTGGCTCTGTGTTGGTGCAGCCTGAAGCAAGCCCTGGACAGCCATGGGACTTCCCAGGTCCCACTTCCCATCCTTCTTTCACATTCCTTCCTCCATTTTGGGATTTCTTTCCCCAGTCCTGGCTGCACAGTTTTCAGTCCCATTTTCTGGCTGGCCTGCCCAACATTAACACCCAAGGTTTGGCCCCAGGATTTGGAGACCCTTTATTTAAGGTGCTGGATCCTTTCCCAGAGCTGGAATCTGTTTTTGGTGGGTGTTTATGCATCACAAAGCTAATTATGACTTAGGAGCGCCTTTGGGACTTTCCCTGCCCTCCACCACCACAGGTGTTCTCTTTCCTAACAAAGTCATTCTGTAGAAGCAAAGTGTCATAGAAGGGCGAGTAATGGTCACCCCGAGCAAATTTAATTATATCTGGGGCTCTGAGCAACCTGGTCTAGTGGAAAGTGTCCCTGATCGTGGCAGGGGGTGGAACTGGGTGGTCTTTAAGGTCTCTTACAACCCCAGCCAGTCTGGGATTCTATTTGACTGAAATATTTTTATAGAATCTGTTGCCAGGGACACCACCACAGCCTCTAACATCACAGTGGTCTTCAGTGCCAACATCCCCAGTACCTGCAGGAAAGTACAGCACAAATAAAGCAAGGAAAAAAAAATTTTAAGATCTTGCAGTGGAATTTCATGAATATTTCAGAAGGTATGAAATAGGATGCTCTCCACGGGCATGTAAATAATAAAGAAATTTGAACCTTAGCCATGACAGTCCCAGGCTGGTGCCTGTCCCACTGGAACATTCTTCTGAGGTGGTTTGAGGAAATCAGAGCTGCTGCAAATATAGAATTGATGCTGAAAATTGCCTTCCAAAATGTATCCAGAATTATTCTGGCTTTCAGCACAAGTGTGATACAGGAACTGAGTTTTATTTTCCAGGCTCACCTGGGAATGACTTGGGTTCTTCCTGACTTGATTTTCCTTCAAAGCATGTTCCCTCATCTTCCAAACATTGCCTATGAGAGGCTTTCTTAAAAAAAAAAAAATTGACCTAAATAATAATAAAAATAACAATAAAAAATTAGAAGTTATGGCCATTTCACCTGCCCTGAGTGCCATAAAAGCAGGACAAGGGGGGTGGTGAGCAATTCAGGAATGTCCATGCCAGGAGCAGCCATTCCAGTGCCAATAAGGCACGGGGACAGGGCCCACAGCAAGGCTTCAAAACCATTTGGTGTTTATCCACTGGGCAAAAGGAATGGAATTCCTCCTGTCTGGAATGAGGACTGGGGTGACCATTGTGGCAATGTAGGGCCAGAGGATGGTGGCCCCACCACCCATGCTCCTGCTCTTGGCTGCAGACTCCAGCTCCTCACCCTCACAAAAGTGGGGACAGGGCTAAGTAATTCCCCATCTCCTGGAAAATCTCCTGGCTCTTGCCTCTGTTCCCTTATTTCTGAATCTGCTGGAAAAATACCAATATTTCACCACTAGTGGGTTGAGGAGGTTAAACTTTAATGTTTCCCTCTTCCCACCAATGCACCTCATGGAAAAAAAAATAAATAATGGTTTCAAAAATGTACAAAATCCAATTTAAAATGACATTGGGGTTTTATTTAAAGTCATGGAAGCTGGTTAATTCCAAAATGCTCTCATTAACTCACATCATTTAACAAGTTTCTATTCATTTAGCTCTCTCTCTCCAGAGCCTCTCAGCTGCTCTACCTCAACACATTGACAGCCTTCTGTGCTCCTGCTTCCCAGGGGGACCTAAGGTGACTTTAAAGTACCTTTCCCTTTTCCTGGAGTCAGGGTGCACAGAGGAGCTGGCTCTGGAAGCCTGTCTGGATCTCTGGGCTGCCCATCGATGTCCTGCCAAATTTGGCATCCTCCCGGCCCCATTCCCAGATTTTCCTACAGTGTGCTCAGCTCCTCCTGCCGGGAATTCCCAGGGCTGGGCTATAATTACAGAGCCATCAGGGCCCTGCAGCATCACGGAGGGCTTGGGGTGTGGATGAGGATGTCACCCCACTTGTCCACGACGGGCTCGGAGCCCTCCTCCCCTGTGGCTGCTTTGCTGTCCTTGCAGCCTCAGCTCCCTCACAGGATGATTACCTCCCCAGTTTCAGGACATTTAGGGTTTTTGGGGATTTTGTTCTTTTTTGTCTTCACCAATAGCACCAGCTCCCTCCAAAATGACTCCCTAAAACTTATTTGACGTGCTTTTGCTTTTCTTATTTTCCAAGCAAAAAAGGGAACTAAAGGATCCTTTTCTCTTCTCTTCTCTTTTTTCTTTTTTTTCTTTATTCATTGCAATTCATACTGACATAGGTGGCTACAAGAACCAAGAAAAAGAGACCTCTCCTGCCTTCCAGAAGTAATTACCCTTGTAGTGCTTGGGGGTATAGCCCTTGAAGAAGTGACTAAAGCCAAAGGATTTTCTGTCAAACAGGGAGTGACCATTAAATGATCATTAAATGGTATATCTGTGCACATTACGGATAATTAGGGGAATGGTTTTTGTCNTTCTCTTCTCTTCTCTTCTCTTCTCTTCTCTTCTCTTCTCTTCTCTTCTCTTCTCTTCTCTTCTCTTCCTCTTCCTCTTCCTCTTCCTCTTCCTCTTTTTAATATTTTCTCTTTTTCTTTTCATGATTGTGTTGTGGATGATGCCCAGCTGTGGCTGCCCCTGGATCCCTGGCAGTGCCCAAGGCCAGGCTGGACACTGGGGCTGGAGCAGCCTGGGACAGTGGGAGGTGTCCCTGCCATGGCAGGGGTGGCACTGGGTGGGATTTAAGATCCCTTCCACCCCAAACCATTGTGGGATTTTATGATTTTGTGATTCTCTGATCCCGTAGCTGCCCCTGGCTCCTGTGCCTGGCACCAGGTGGCCCCACCTTGGCTGGAAGAGCATCCCCCTCTGGCAAGCCCCCAAGGCCTCCTCTGTCATGGGCTTTGCTTCCTATAAAATTTCTCAGTTTGGAAGTGAATGACAGGAGAAAAGGCAATTTTTGGTTAAAAAACCATCAAGAAAAGTCTCACAATAGCACAAGGGCCAGGCTGGTCCCTGCCCTGCACTGTACCACAGCTGGGGCTCCTCCTGATGGATGGGTTCCTCTGCTTTTCCTGTGGGCTTTCCTGCCTGGCTCCAAAAAGCTGGACCAAGCCCAGGAATCCCAGGTGACCCCGAGCATCCACCAGCCCCACAATTCCACCACCACCACCACAATTCCAGCCACCAGCACCACAATTCCAACCACCAGAACCACAATTCCACCACCCCCACAATTCCAGCCACCATCACCACAATTCCACCACCAGCACCACAATTNCACCACAATTCCAACCACCAGCACCACAATTCCACCACCCCCACAATTCCAGCCACCATCACCACAATTCCACCACCAGCACCACAATTCCAGCCACCACAATTCCAGCTACCACCACAATTCCAGCCACCACCACGCCCAGCTTCCCTCCAGCCCTGACCTGGAGGTGACAGGCTCAGCATTCCTTTCCCAGCTGCCATTTAGCTCTCATTTGAACTAATTAAAAGCCTTTTGAGGTTTTTTTAAATTTTATTTTATTATTTTGTCAGTAATTTGATGCTTTATGTGAGTTTAACATTGAGCACTTAGGCTGGGGGAGAGTATTCATTCCTGAGTATTTATTTAATCAGTAATTGCATTTTACAGAAGAAAAAAAAAATCCCCAACTTATTCTAAATAAAAATAATTAAAAACATCAGTTTACACATGATCAGGTGGGGATTAAAAACTATATTTAATCATGCAATGGATTTTTATTATTTTTATTCTTGTGTTATGGCCAGTGTACAGTGGTTTTATCTCCTCTTTGTACTTGCAATAACATATTATTTGACCATGAATCACTTTAATGGATTGAAACATAAGCATGTGAATTGAAAAATAGATACATTAGTCAAATCAATAAATAAATATGAAAATACATTTCTACTATGAAAAACCATCTTGGCTACTGTGTCCTCCAACTTGGACAGAGAAAGCTGAAATATATAGCTGTAAAATATGGCTTGCCGTGTCAACTAGCCAGTGCCTGCAGCCTAAAAGGAATTTTGAGCACTGGGTAAGTAGTATTTCATCAACAAAATCATAAAATAAAGACATTAAAATGAAGGAATGATTGAGTGCTGCAGGACGTTTGTAAAATCACCCTTCAGTCTGGGGCTGGAGTAGTTTAGTATTAGACATTGCATACTTTTCATATAAATTTGCTTACAAATAGCATGTCTTAACAAGCAATATTGCCAGACTGCCCCTGTAGCAAATATTTTTTCACTCTGTTGCTAAACAAACTCTCCTCGTGTGTTCTGTGGCGTGGCTACAGTTGGTATAAATAATGCATCCTTAATATTAGGGAAAAAATACAGTATAAACCCTCACACAGAGGGTAATGAACTAAGATTTTTGAGCTACTAAAAACCTTTTTTTCACATATTTTCCAGCAGGAAAGTCCATCCTTGTTGCTTTTTTTTGGTTCTGCTCTGGGGCAAATCCAAGGTTTCATTTATTGCAAGGAATTTTGCTTGGATTCACAGCGTTTTGACAGCAGAATGTGGCTTTTGCATTTACATTTGTGTGACCTCTATTCCGAGGGCTGCGTGCCCATATCCAGCTTGGGAAGCTGCTAAACAACATTTATGGCTACGGATCAGTGTAAGCAGTTCAATAAAAGGGGGATGTTAATTGCTCATCTTACATGGTCTAGAAATAAGCAGAGCTTGGTGCCTTTTTTAGCTGACATGGAGCTCAGAAAAGAGAAGCTTTCCCTTTCCTTTCAAGTTGCTAATTAGCTATATGAGAGAATGGCAAAAATACAGACTTTTCCAAAGTTTATTTGCATTTTTCTACCTTGACATATTATGCAAATATTAAGTTGTCATTTGCATATGACAAGAATATCTGATCTTATTTTGCTTCAAGTCCCTTCAAACACTGATATGAAGTTAAAACGTGAATCAATGTATGTTTTATGTGGTTTGTGGGCTGCATTGTCACTTTTTGACTGATACATTTTGCATGTGAACTCGACTTTGTAGGCAGCCATCGCAGATATCCTTGCTGGAATGGCTTTGATATGGAATTGGGAGTGATGAATATCCTTAGCATCATCAGGAAGCTGAATTTGAGTTTTAACAACGAGCCAAGCAGTGATTTTGAGCTAAAGAGCAACAGTTTTTTTTGTTGGGCTGTCCGTAACAATGCAAAATATTCATCAAAACAGCAGTGAGGATGCATCAGGGTGAGGCAAAACACTGTTAAAATCGACACTTTATATTTCTGGGTCAAGACAGGACCCGTCTGCAATTAATTTGCCCTGATGGTGCTACATCTTGAGACCTTCAGAGGTTCTTTGTGGTGCAGCAGTCCCCGGGGAAGGGCTGGGCATCCATCTCTGCGAGGGAGGAAGGGCTGGGAGAGCCTCCCAGGCTCGGGCCCCAAACACAAATGTCTCCTGAATCTCTGCAAACAATCCCACTTGAAATTATTGTGCAGCTTTATTGTATTTTCAGCAATGTGCTTTGCTGGCAATAGAGAGACAACTTCAGAGGTAATACCCTGGAATCTCTTCCTGTTATAGATGGCTGTAGCTCATATATATAATGTGATTATTTCTTTCATTAAAGGAACTAAGTAATGTTATTAGATTTGGCTTTTTTTAGTGTATCAAATGGTTTATTTTACCGAGGCTGGAATTATTCTTTTCCAGAAATCCAGAGGTCATTTATTACACAAAGCACCTTGCGTTTACAGAAAAGAGACGCAGCAGCTTTAGCTGTATTTCTTGTGTCTGCTTCCTCATTGCCTGAGTGTGAAAACTTTATTGCTCATTATCTACTGGGCTGTGATGAAGTGACAGATGATTTATTGGGAGCCAAAAACTGTGTTTCAATGGTGAACATTTTTATCCTTTTGTGTTGCAGCCTGCCAACCCCTCTAACTGCTGAGGCAACAAATAAAGAAAACTCACTGCTGGAGGGCCCTGTGACTATCACTCATAAATGTCCACATTTCAGATCCCACTCTGGTTCTAATTTGATTCAATTCCCTTTTGTTGCTTAAAAATTCAATTTGTTTAATTGAGCTGTTTGACAGTAAAATCTGAATTCCATGCATTTTAACCATTCATATTAAATTTCCCTCCACATAGTACTTTTAGTAATGTGCTTTAAAAGAGGTCACTTTAATTTAAATTTGGTGACCTTACAAGCTTATAAAAAGATCTATATGCTATCCTTCTCAAACTGAAATTAAATTGAATAAATGTAAGGTAATGTTACAGTAGATATTTCTGACTGAGGTTTTGGGGTCCTGCAGAAATGAAACCTGCACTGGGAAGACTCTGTGCTCTTCCCAGCCTGTTTTCCACAAGAAACAACAATGATGGGGCAAGGAACATCCCATGGCAGGTCACACCAACCATTAAAATTCATCTACATCTTGATACTGGAGCTGGGGTAGTTATATTGTCTTGTGTCTTTGTTTGACAAGTTCTCTGCCCCTGGCTTGGGTTATTCCTATTTATTTTTAGATCAGCTCGCACAGTTTTTGACATTTCCATGGCGGAATATCTTTTCCTTTAGGATTAATAAGAAATATTGGAACCGGCGCAAGACTTTTAAGATTTAGTAAACTTTAATCTGCAAAATTTAATAGCAATCTCCCAGTCATTATGAGTATATAGGATGCAGTCTGGCTTTACAAACACTTTTAAGCAGTGAGTTATGTTCCAAGAATGGCTTTGCTGTGTATCATTACGTCCAGGTAAATGCCAGGATGATGACATAATTGGTAGTTGGGAGTAAAATACAACCTCTGTAAAATGTTACTAAGGTAAACGTAGCGGGGTTGTAATTCATTATACATAAACATGACTAGGAGTTATTTATCATTTTATGAAATGCAGAATAACCTGAGCCGGCCGCGTTCTTCATTACTTTATGGGAATTGTTACGGGCTCGTCGCCGCTCGCTCCTTTATTTCCCTTCAAGGGTTCGCCGACGCCGCCCCCCAAACCCACGCGAGCTTCCCTCCCGACGCCACCCCCGACACGCCAACTCCTAAAAACTGGCCTCATTAGGAATGATATCCTGCCACTTCCAGACACTGACAAATTTACGGCTCTGGATTAAAGGTCATATGGGCATTTCAGCCATTAAACCGGCCCCATTCCCCAATACCCGCCACCGTCAGGAAATACATTTTTGCACGCGGATGCCCGTTCCGTTATTTTCTGCTAAAGACATACAGTAATAGTTTGAAAGCAACAAAAGCCTATTTTGTACCTGTTCAGCTTGCAAGTGTGTTAGCCCTAGGCTACTGTTTAACTTTTAACCCTCTTGTTCACACAGCGTACATGCATAAAACTACAATGTACCACATAATGAAGTGAAGCTGGCAACATTTGTTTTAGACTGTTTGCTATAGGACACGCTTCTCTCTGGTTTGAAAATCAGTTTGAGAAACAAAACAAAACAAAACAAAAACCCGAAGGTGTCTCGCTAGGAATTGAGGGATTATGCTGGGGTTTTGCCCACATTTAATAGCAGCCCTGCTACGCTTTCTGTGTATTAACAGGGCTTTCAAGTAAAAAAGAAATAATTCAGCACCAAATGATTTTTGAAGAAGAATTTCTTTTGCAATTCTTTCCCGGTGTCTGATTTTAAAACATTTTATCAAGCTTCCACTATATGTGCCAAACACTCTCTTGTCAGGTGTAGGATGAACTACAGTATAACTGTGAGATATTTCTTTCCCTCATAACAATCTCGAGCCATAGCCCGTGATGAATTATTTGTACCATCACAAGGAAATTCCCCTCTTCTGCACTTAAACCCAGCAAAATTACACACCAATTGTGGCAGAGCAAACATCTGATGTGACAGCTGTATAGCACACGGAGATCCATTGGTCCATTGGTTAATCAGCAGATTTTAATGGTGCTGGGGAATATGTGGTGCCCTGAATTAGAAATGGGGTTGTGTTCTTCACTAATAGGACAAATTTTCTACCTGTGGACAAAAGATTACTCCTGGTTGAAGGCCTCAAATGTTTAAAATTAAAAATAAAATAAAAAAAAAAAAGACAAGGGAAAAAAAAAAAAAGAAGAATGTGGAAAATCTGCCATAATTCAGAACACAAAAAGGAAATCCTGTGGATGAGTCAATTATATGGTTCCTAATGACAGTTCAGCCTGGAGGCCTTGAGTGAGGAGGGGAGGAAATAGGGGAAGATTAACTTGGTTAACCTTCTTCCATTTCCCTGTGCCAGGCAAGTTCTTTACTTACTGCATTCCCTCCTCTTTAACCCACACTGTTATTTCCCACTGTAGTTTGGGACAACTTGAATTTCACAAATTTTGTGAGTATTTGCTCTTTTACACCAATAATTAAAATGGCAAAAAGGGCCCAATGCTGTGTTGGAAAGTGGGATTTAGGGGGTTGGGTGGTTCCTACCTGTCACCATTAACGTGTCTCATCAGATGCTCAGGAAAATTAAGATCACAGATTTCCTGGGCAGCTCATTATTAGGGATATATCCTAGAAATTAGAAATACCCCCAAGATTAAAAGCAAAATCTCAGAGGCCCCTGAAGCCAGCAGTATCTTTAGTGAGATAAAGGCCTGGCCAAGTGCAATAATGATAATGATAAATAACCATCATTTATTTTTATACATGCCCATATCATTTAGGACCTCATAGTGCTCCACAATAAAATCAAAGAAACATTAACTTGAAGTAAACAAATGACAAAACCAACATCAGCAGATGGGCAAATCAACAACAAAAATAAACAAATCAGCGGGTCAGAGGCTTGATTGCAGGGATGAACAAATGAGTTTGGAGCAGAAATTTGGGTGGAAAATGCAGGAAAGACCAAATAAAGAATGAAAGGCTGCTCGTCCTCCAACCCCCTGGTGAGAACAGCACCCTCAGACACCTTTGGGTGATGTCTCACTGACATTGGGGCTTCCTGTATTCTCAATTTCCACTTAAATCTCACATCTGCATTTTCTTTTCTTTTTCCCCCCAATCCTGAAGTCCCCAAACTCCTCCTGGAAGCCTGGTCTCCAGGCACAGCTGGATGGGGAAAACAGGAATGTTGCACTGAGAAGGGCAGTGGTGGTGAAGTGCAAAAATCCACATCTGGATATGTTTTTTATTGTGTCATTTGAAGAAAATATAAAAGAAAAAGGAAAAACTTACGACTTTGTTTTGAATCTTGGCGTGGTGAACATGACTTGCACATCCTCAGGCACCAGGGCCTGTGAAACTCTCCTATGCCCAATTCCCAATAAATTCATGGTCCATAGGTGAGCTGTGGTCTGCATAAGCATTTTTTGTCAAGGAAGTAGGATCTTGCTGGAAATATTATTATTATTTACTTATAGTAGAGTTGAACCTGAAACTTTTATTACACTGAGCATCAAATAAATGCTTACTGGAAAATTCCCTTCTCTGAAACTGTGGGAAAAAAATTCTTTATAACCCATTTAATAACAGGAATTAATTGTGATTCATTATTCTGAGTGGATGGGAGCAACCCCTAAAGCTAAAGAAGAGGCAACGTGTAGATCTGGGTGTCCAGAGACACCAAACCCGTTGACCTGTGATAGCAGATGATTTTCAGCCAAACATAACCTTTTTCTTTCGTTTTTGTTTTAAACCTGTGAGGCTGTAGAGGCAGAGAGGTGCCTTCACCTAAACCTTGTTCGGTCTCGAGGCACTGAGGAGCAGGAATGCTCCTGGGAGCACTGGGATTTGCCATCCTCCCTGCGCTCATTTTGTGTTTAACAACAACTCACTCTTGGCATGTGAGGATCATCTGCTGCTGTTTTAGCCAGAGACTGCAAATTAAGAATTTGTTTTCTTTTACAAATAAATCTGCAGCGTCTCTAAGGACAGATTATAGGTGAGGTTTTGGATTGGGACATGCAAGGCCAGTGCTTCAAACTCATTCTAGATTGAGAGACACCTATAACATGAATTATATGATTAGAAGAAATTTGAAAACTTGGTAAAAAATTAACTCAGTGCACCAGAAATGCATTATTTAAATTACTGTCTTCAAATATTGCTGCAGCTCCTTCCTTGCTGAAGATTTGTCCTTGAAATTCTTGTTTTAACAAGTGGGTTTTTTTATATATAGAAAAGAAAAATGTGAGGAATTCTGTACTCTGGCTTGCCTTTGGGTGTTATTTGTACCTTGGCAGTGGGGACTTGTCCCCAAGCTCATGACAGTAACTTTCCTTTGCCACTTTGGACCCTGTCAGGCCAAGAAGCGCTGTTGGCAGACACGTTCCAGGTCACAGAACAAGATTTCCTGATCAATAATGTTCCAAGCAAACTCCAATCCCTGACTCTGACAGGACACAAGATTCTGCAAAACGTGTGATGCTGCGAGGGCTCTGTTGGAGGCACTGCTGATGTCCTTAAATCTCACCCAGTGCCACCCCAGCCATGGCAGGGACACCTCCCACTGTCCCAGGCTGCTCCAGCCCCAGTGTCCAGCCTGGCCTTGGGCACTGCCAGGGATCCAGGGGCAGCCACAGCTGCTCTGGGCACCCTGTGCCAGGGCCTGCCCACCCTGCCAGCCAAGAATTCCTTCCCAATATTTAAATTAAACCTGCCCTGTGGAAATACTTTATTCCACTGAACGCAGTGAGTTGGTGTTAGATGTTCCAGCACCATCACTAGATACAACCTTACCCAGGCAGGCACTGTGCACAAGAAGGGAACAGCTGAAAATTGGGAATTTAGCTTGGGAAAAGCAGGACCCTGCCTGGAAGATGCTGCTCCAGCAGCCCCATCCATGCAGCAGTTCCTGGAAGTACTTCTGTCACAAAGGTTTATTTTTCACAGTGTGTAACCTGGCAAAAATGATTCAATCCGCACTCAGGCTTGGCATCCAGATCTCAGTCTGTATGGAAATGTTTGGTAGGTTTAAAAAGATAAAAAATAAAGGAATAAAAGATTGTTTTCTCCTTGTCTTTTGGCCCTCCTCATCCTTCTCTCCCTAAGACTTTAATTTTCAGGGAGCTCTGTACAGGCAGCCCTTCTTCACTGTTTAAACCTGACTGAAACTTGGGTGTCCAATATTAAAACTTTTCTCAGTATTAAAACAAAAACCAGGAGTAAAATTTATCTTAGCTCCAAATACAGGTTCTTGCACTTCCTGTGAGTTTGGGGTGGTCACACCTGAGGTTTTGGGTTGAACCCAACTCAATTAAAAGTGGCGTGTTTTATTTTTAAATCGAGAAGCTGCTATACACGTTTCATCTTTTTAGTATGGTCAGACTAAAAAAATATAAAATCCTTCCCATTGCTTGATTTTAAAATTGGGTTTTCCTAAAAAACACACAGGATTTTAGGCTGTATTTTCAAAAAGAGCCATAAAAACTGTGTGAGTGTTATTTTGCCTGTAAAGTGTGATTGCACGGGAATAGTTCAGATGTGGAAACCCACACACGTGTCCCATGGTCCGTGTGAGCAGGTGACAATGCACAGCCCCCTGCTACCCACCCCACTGAATTTCATCTTTCTGAATGTCATTTTCTCAGCAGAACAAACCTGTGAGCTCTGAAATCCCCTTTTGTCCCTTGCAAAGGCTTCGGCCTTGGTGACCCTGGAGAAGTTGTGGTTGTGCCACAGAACCACGGAATGGCTGAGGCTGGAAAATTCCTCTCAGACCATCGAGTGCTTCCCTTCCCCTGCACTGCCAAGGCCACCACTGCCCCATGTCCACACGGCTTTTAAATCCCCCCAGGGCTGAGGACTCCTCCCCTGCCCTGGGCACTCTCTTCAAATCCTTCACAATCTTTTCCACAAAGAAAAAGAAAGTTTTCCCTTCAAAGTGTGAGGATGGTGATGGCAGCGAACATCCATCTGTGAGGAACATGCAAAGGACACATGAGCTGCAAAGACCTGTCCCTGCCTGTCCCTGGTAGTAGAGTCTCTCAGAAATGCCTTTTGTGCTGGCCTGGCCTCCAAAAAGCAGCAAACCCCTTTGTTTTCACTCTTTACAATCTCTTTTCTCATTTGTGCCATCTAAACGAGGGCTGGTTTTGGAGATCTAGGGGGAAGAAAATCCCAGCCCATCCTGAGGGTGAAGGTATTGCAGTAAAAATTATCTCAGGTCCTTAAAAGCCCCTGTAAGTCACAAAGGGGTTGAAATCACATCAGTAGGGTGGCCAAATATTTACCCTGTGCCTGCACAGCTCAGACATCCATGGAATCCCAGAACGGCCTGAGTGTGAAGGGACCCACAGGGATCATCCAGTGCAGCTCCTGGCCCTGCACAGACACCCCAAAATCCCACCCTGGGCATCCCTGGCAGCGCTGCCCAACCCCTCCTGGAGCTCTGGGGAGCCTGGGCAGTGCCAGCGCCCTCGGGGGGAAGAACCTTTCCCTGATCCCCAGCCTAAACTCCCCCTGGCACAGGCTGACCCCACTCCTGGTGCTGCTCATATCATTCAAGCATTTTTGGGTGCCTAAAAGCTTAAAATCACTTTTTTGTAAGGGCAGCTTGGCTGAGTTCGTGGTCTCATTCCCAGGAAGCTCTCTGGGATTGCAATTTTTATTGAGGCATTATCATCTCCATTTGCTCGCCGACAGAAAAATCAAGGTAAAGGAAGCAGAGGCAGCCCCACACGCGGGGTTAGTCCCGTCCCCTTGACCAGGATTGCTCCCGTGCCCACATGGAAATCAGGTTTGGCTCTTTGGGGGAGCAGGGCCAGCAGGGCAGGGCTGTCCTGGATCCCGGTGTCCCCGGGATCACCTGGGAGCCTCCGCCGCGGCTCCTCTCCCTTCCCGCTGCTCTCCCTTCCCGCAGCCGCCTTTATGTCCCCGGCATAAATCCTCTTTACTCGGGCTTTGTGTCTGGGGGCCGGCAGCGCGTTTGTTCCCAGACGAGGAGCGGTGCCGCGGCGCAGGGAAGCCACGGGAGGGGGAATACATGCATATCCAGATATTTACTCAGGTATAAATACATCCACGCGAAATATATGCACCCCCCTGACCGCCGGCAGACACTGAGAGAGGTTTTAACTCCAAATTCTCAGGCTTTAATGGATTTAAATCAGGCTCTTAACGCTATTTCAACATATTTTCCTTTTTTTTTAAAATTTTTTGTGCGTGTTTAGTAACAACAGTCATCTTAAATTGTAGTGGCACATGGCCAGAGGGAAGAGAGGTGTTAATGAGACTCACTATAAATGGAAGGAGCCGGGGAGTGACAGCTTTCCGGAGCACTGTTGGCATCGGATCGAAGAGACAGGTGGTGGCACAGGGCTGACCGATCACCTCAGATAATGATGAAAGAGGAGTGACAGGGGTGAAAGATTCAAGGACCACTGAAGAATGGCGCGGGGGAAGGCAGGGGCCATCAGCCAGCCCCGACAGCCCCGGCCCGCTCCCCACGCGCCGGTGAAATATGAGAGGGGCTGATAAGGGGGAAGCAGAGTATTATCGATATCAGATGTGGAAATGAGTGGACTTAGTAACCTATCTACCATTTGGAGTAAGTATTTACGGTTTCCATGACCAGAATCAATCAGGTTTGAAATTCATTCTTATTTGGCGGAGGAAATGTGCACTTAACCTTTACATTCGGGGTCTCCTGATGAATATTGACCTAGAAAAATATCCCAAAGGTGTTGGGTCCGACGAAAAGTTATTTAATAATTTCGTAAATGATTGCCGTACCGCAGGGACTAAATATTTAGATCGGAAATCCTAACTTTAGATGGGTGCCAGACCAGGGTGCAGATTATTGCTACACTGAGAGCCCTCCAACCTCTCATCAAGCAGCCATAAATCAGGGGGATGGAGGAGTTCAGACAGAGCAAATTCTGGTGACAGCCACGTGATGGACTCACGGGGGAGAAAATGAAAATTCATTCCCTGACAACCTGCTACAGGCTGCAGGTATGGCAAGGGGGAGAAGCTAAATAGATCTGTATCAGCTGCGAGGATGGCAGACCCCCAGCATATGGAAATGCTCCTGGAGGGGAGGTGAAACCCAGAGCTGCACACAAAACGCCAAAACCTCGGAGCGGCTGAATCACCTGAGCAAAGATTATATAAAAATGTAAATTGCCTGCTCCTGACCCAATCGCATTTAAAAATGAAGGGACAAAGAGTGACAGGAAAGGTGCTATTATTACAGATTCACGGTGATGCACAGTCACTGCTCAGATTCCTCTTCGGCAGTGGCTGGGAGGCAGCTCAGGCACCGCCAATAATTCCCCTGCAACTGCCCTCTCCTATTTATACACCTGCTCCGAAGGCTTTGGGGATGAAGGGAAACGATCCGGTGGATTTGGACGGGCTTCCGGGCGGGATCTAGGCAAATCTGCTCCACGCCGGGATTTCAACCCCCGATTTTTTTTTTAATCTAAGCGAACTTACCCAAGGTTTTCGGTGTGCAGCTAAATATTAAATTCATTTTAAGAAAGATTATTTCACAAAGCTGCCCTCGCTTACGTGAGAGTAATGAACTCAGAGATGAGCAGGAATGGCTCTGAAAGGCGCAGCCTGCTTGGCTTTACAAAAGATCTCACTAATGGCCTAGATCAAGTATTGCTATCCCTAAAATTAAATGCCAGTGTTTAAAACTCCATTTGTATAAGAAGAACTTGCTATTAATAATTTTTAAGGCTCTTGATTAAATAACTACAAATGCATTATTATTGGGTTCATAATTACTTTAAAAGTGCTCAGGTTTTGGTCATTTTCCCTGCATTATTATGGCACAGAGGCAAAATTTCACTCATATATTTGACTTAAATGACAGTCTTTTGGGATTTGCAACAGAAATTATAACTTCTGCTGCAATTTACATGTTAAGTTCTGTAACCCCGTGGTAGTTCAACCATTTGTAAAAGAACAGTAGGTGGCCTAGTGGTCTAATATTCAATGAATAATTTTAATTTACATCAAGCACGAGGTCCAGTTTAATGTTTCATTACATTAAAATTGCACTGGGTGACATAAACTTTGTAATTAAAAGAGCATAACTTTTCCAAAATGCTACAGATGACTCTTCTGCAAAATCAGCGTGTTTGATCGAGCTGTTACACTTCTGCAAACCCAGTCTAGTGTTGTGTGTGCAAGGTACTACCTGTTGAAAATGCGGTGAGTTTGTTGTCACTGTCTGTCCACACTGCTTGGGAATTTAATTCCTTGATATTCTATATCCAGGGAGTCACGCTGTCGCACCAGGCTTGGTGAATAAATAAGGAAAACCGGGCAAAACGGAGAAAATCAGGTGTTGTGGCTGCGGTGGCCCGGCCGCGTGCCCCGGCTGGCACAGCTGGGAAGGGCTGGGCTCGCCCCCTCCGCAGCCCCGGGGCTTTGGAGATGCGCCGCATCCCTGGGAGCAACCCCCAGGGCACATCAATCTCCACTTCCAATTGCTTCCTAATGGCCCGGGAGCTTTCCAAAGGGAACCGCACCACGGGCCGGCTTTGCATTAGCTTTTATTTGTCTTTCTGGATATTACCATTAGTCATCATTAGTTATGAGGCAATGGCAGGTATCAATTAGAAGATGAAGTATGACCCGAGTCACGTGCGGGGGATGGAGCAGCCGCGGGATCGGCTCCTGGCAGCGCTGGGGTGTTGGGGCTCCTCTGCTGGGGCTCTTTGGGGTGTGCTGGGCTGGAGCAGCTGACTTGGGCTTTGTTTCCTTTCGTTTCCTTCTGTTTGTTCACTCGAGTGAGCTGAATCGATGAACTCATCCTTGCTGAGCTGGAACGCTTTGGGGTTTAATAGACTAAACTCACGAGCTTCTTGTGCTCTTTCACCCCAGATTAATTTTCTTTCCTGTTTAAAATTAAAACGCTTAATTGGCTCACAGGTATAAACAAGAGCAGAAGAAGAGCCTTTAATATCTCAAGATGGTTCCAGTTGTTGCTTCCTAAACTGTGGGCTCTGAGATGATGCTCAGAGAGCTCTTTGAGGGGCAGGTAGGTAATGGGAGCTGCAGTGCACAGTACACTCATTGTCATAACAGCAAAAGCAGAGTAATTGTGAGGGGTTCAGGAGAGCTGGTGTATCAAACTCAGATGCAGTTTGATAAATGCAGCATTAATTGATGCATTATGTAGCATTTGTTAAGATACATCACCCAGCCAGGTTTTATTGTTCTTTGAGATAAAGGGTTATGTTAACCCCAGAATTCCTGTTGATTTGGTTTTGTTTTGTTTTATTTTGTTTTGTTTGTTTTTTCTGAGAGGTCTAATGATAGGATGGCATGAGATGGAAGGAAAAACTAAAAATGGCTTTCCAAGGTACGGGCTGAACACCTAAAGATGCAGATGAGACAGATGCCTACAGGAAAAAAAAAAAAAAAGTGATTTTTGAAAATGCCACGACACTCACCCCTATGCACCTACCTCAATTTCCAGGCACCCAAATGCCTTCCCAAACCCTTATCTTTTGTGGGCCCTGGGTTTGCAGAGACCCCAGCAGCTGGAGCCCCAGGGTGGGTCCCTGGCCGGGTGTGGGGCTGTCCCCTCTGTCCCTCCACGCTCAGAGCCGCAAATGCGCTGCGTGCTCTAAAAATAAAAGCCCAGATCCAAACATGATGTATCTCCTTTGATTTCCATGCAGATACATGAGGAATGAATGTATCTATTATGTTGGGGTCTGCTGGAATGTTAATTTTGAAAGTCATTTCTCTCAATCTATAATTATATCTTCTTTGTCAGAAAGCAGGAATTTCTTAGTGCGAGAGGGATTAATCTCAGTCACTGTTTTCAAACAGTTTGAGTTGGGTAGTTTCTGTAAGACTATCATTTCTTTTCTTTTAAGCCAGTTAAATTTTGCCTGAGGCTAACATTTTATACCCAGAGTAAATCTTACTAAAATTAAGAAGCAGAACATACAGCTGCCCTTATTCCTGGCCCACAGATGTTACCAAAATCTGATTAAAAACCCCTCAATCTTCTGCTGCACCTTTTCATTAGTGCAATAATCATTTTTTTTGCCAAATATCTGGCAGAAAAGGGTGGAAAAAAAGTGAAAAATACAAGGGCTTGATGATCAGCATCTTTGAAAAGACTCGTTGAACCTAGTGGGAGAAATGAGGACTTGGGGTAATCCATGTGCTGAAATATTTTTGCTTCTTTTTCTAGAAAATGTGCAATTTGGTCAGGCAGAAAAAATTGAACAGAGCCTTCCAAGCAATAAATCACTGGATTGCTGGTGACATTCATACAATGCGGATATAGTGTTAACTGTATGAGTCAGACAGCCCTTACTGCACTCAGCCTGTTCCTAGGAGGTGACCTTGCCACGGTGTAGTAATCAATCATTCTGGCACAGGACACACTGTTTTTGTTTAATATTACACTATTGGAATATATAGTAAACAAAGTGCAAAGGAAATTTCGAAAGCAAGCACTATGTAAGGTGTGCTGTAATTTTTTTGCAGCCTGAGGAGTGCCACCAGCATTCCTGGCCCCGTTTGTGCCTCAGGATTACCAACTTTAGGGCTGTTAGCAGCACCAAAGCATATGTGACTACACTCAAATACTTCAACTGTCTGCACAGCTCGAGAGGAACAATTCAATGGAAATATGAAGTTAGGATTACAAAAAAGATTTACTACCAGAGACGCTGCAGTCTACACATTTCTTATTTTGGCACTTTTATACAGTGTATACATCACGATTTTCCCAGCCAAATGACAGAGGAGCAACATCCCCAACTGCCTGAAAAAAAATTAAGCAAACAAATCTTAATTAACTAGTAAAAATTCTTTTAGTGTACGATAAGCGAAGTGTTGCTGCTCATAGCCAAGAGGTTATATTGGATTTCCATGCATGAGTTATACCATGAGCCAGTTAATTCATGAAGTTTGCTGTCAGTGCATAGGGTAAAGGAAGACAAAGGCAAAGTCTTTGGAATGAAGGAATCCTAAGTGAAATATATTTGGTTCTTACTGTTTTCACACATAGTTGAGATGAAAGATAATGCGGTGGTAATTGAGTATATAAAACTACCTTGTCAGAGAGGCAGCATTAATGTCGAGTTTGTTCTGATTTTTCCAAGTGCAAACCACTCTGTACGTGCTGCAAAGAGGTGAGGAATCAAACCTGTTATGGCTGAGATTTCATTAGGGATAAATGTGGACATCCATAATTTTTTCAATAGTGCAGCCTGCTTTTATTTCCTTGTGGTCCTGGAGCCACTGGTGAGCCAGGTGACATTGAGAAGTGACCTGGGCCATCGTTTGGGGTGGCCACATGTCCCCATGTGCCCTCAGGAGCACAAAAAGCTGAACGGGGAGCAGAGGCGAGCAGTGAGCACACAGCGCTTTGGCCCTGGCTTGCCGAGGGAAGCAGTTGTGGTGACACTTCCCAAGGTGATCTGTAGGTTTTCTTCAAAAGGGTTGGATGCTCTTTCAACTTTAAACAGTTGAGAAAAGCTGCTCTAAAGTGTCCATCACCGGGAGATGAATGGTGCTTTCATGGCAGCGTGTCCTGCCAGAGCGGGGTCGGGGCTGCCGGCAGCGGGGCTGCACCAGCACCCACCTCTCACAGCCATCCTGGCTGAGCAGAGACACTCCCCACCAACAGCTTCATATTTTCGTATTTTTCCATAGAATCTGGGAGGTGCAAACCACTTTTACAATGCTTGATTTTAAAGCAGCTCCGCGGGGAGTGTGGGGAGTCGCTGCCAGGAGAAGCGCAGCCCTTGGAAGTGTTGACCCCGTGCCATAAAGAACCATGGTTGAGAACCAGCCATGAAAAGCCTGTGAGCTGCTGGACTTTGAGCTTCAGAAGCAGTGCCAGCACCTGCAGCTCTGGTAGGCTCCATATCCTCACTTCCTGCCCCCACATACCTCTAGAGTGATCCTGGGTTGCGCAGCCTGGGAATTATCAGCACCACATACGCACAGGAGGTCAGAGTTTCACATGGTTATGGTTATTTCATACCTGGGCAAAAATGAAGTTGAAACCTGATATTTCAGTGTGCGCCATGGATTTATGTTGTATTTACTTGAGCACTGGAGCCAAATCCATTTGTCCCCAGACCGTCTCACCATGGGCAGGTTGCAGCTGCTAGCAATGAATTTGGTGACCAGCCCTATCAGTTGACCCACAAAACATGAATGTGCCTTTATTATAGGTCTATGTATTTCACATCCTAATTATTTATTGTCTATCTGAAGGAGTCAGAGGATCTTGGTGTCACAAGCTGCTGGCTGTTTTCCTGGAAAAATGAGCCTTGCACCAAGCAGATAAATGTGAGATGCATGAAGCGGGCTCGAATTCTGAATTCTGCCTTTTCATCCAGTGTTCATATTTCAGAATTTCAGCCAAGAAGGGGAAGAAAGGGGAAAGAAGTATCTAAGTGCTCTCTCAATTTGTCCATGAGCTCATAGGTTTCTTTAGTTTCAATGTGTGTGCAACAGAAAGTAAGGAAACCCTGCCTTCCAGTAAAACCTCAAGTTAGGGTAGGCTTACATGGGTGTACCTGAAAGGAGAGCTTGGCATAGCACTAGGGAAAGCAGCAAATTAAATACATTTCCCAGGACATTTAATTTTGCAATGAAGTGCTTGGCAACAACATTTTTGTTTATCTGCCATCGACGCTAAAAACGGAGTGGGTGTTATTTTCCTGGAAGAAACTCTTGCAGGAAGAGACGCCAGTTATATTAAAAAAATGCATTTTGAAACTTTCAGTAGATGACTTTCAAATAGGTGTAACAGGTCCTCACAGTAAATATTAAATTACTGAAAAGATACTTAGTGTTAGATGATGGCTGCTGGTGTTGATTTTATCTTAGTTGTTTAATCATTCTACAAATAAATGTATTCAGTCAGGACAGGAATGTTCCATGTTCTGTGAGTGTTAGCTATACATTATTGGCCTTTGCATGAATAATGAGAAATTATTATCAGATGCTCAACAAAGACTTAAAATAATAAAGTTCTGCCTAAACTTAGAATTTAAAACCACAATTTCTGGGTTAACCAAAACAAGGAAGCCCAAGAAAACAGCGTGGCAGGTTAACCTGGATTCTGTGTACAAACACCATAAACCCCTGCGCAGGTTCTCTCCCAGAACCCATTACATACCTATTTCAACGCCCCAAATCCACTGGGAATGATCATTTTCGCTCCAGTACCGCTACGGTGTCCCAGCTCCTGCCGCAGTAACGGGTGTCAGGCACTGCTTGGACTAGAAGGGATTAAGCCATCACTCCCCTGCTGAGTGTTAATTTATTGCCTCAGACATTTTCATATCTGATTCATTTTCGCCCGCCCGGTAAAGTTGGGTGCCGTGGAGTGGCTTTGGCTGGGGGGAACGGGGATGGAGGAGCCACAAAGCCAGGCAATCTGCAGAGGTGTGACACAGCAGCCACGCCACCAGCTCCTCGGGAAACAGGGACATTGAGATGCTGTCCGGGATCCCAGCGCTAGACATCTCGCCATAATAGCGTTATTTCCTCGAGAAAATAAAGGGTCACCGCCGCACACGAACGACATGAAAAATGCTGTGCTCCGGGTGGGTTTTTTTGTCTCCCCTGGTTTTGTTTAGTGATTATGTAGAACCTGCTGAAAAGGTGTTTATTTCTGTTTGTAAATTGAATGCGCTGGCTGTTTTGCTCCAGCTTTGCCCCAGGCTCTGTTGGATGTGATGATGGAGCTGGAAGCCGAGGCAGACACCGGCGGAGGGAATCTGGCTGGAAAACAAAGCCCTGTTTTGTCATTTCATGCCTCTTAAAAGTCCCACTCCATGCAGGCAAAATGCGACTCAATTCACATTAAACAGGACGAGTGGAGTGAAAAATAAACATGCAAAAATAAATAGCAACTCACTGGAAGTGCTGGGGCTGTTCCCAGCGTGAGGGTGCAAGGGGGCCACCAACCACAGAATTGTCTCCAGAAAAGCCACCCCCACCCTGCCATCCCTCTGTCCTCAAGTCAGGCATCTAGGATAGTTTTCCCAAATCCCATTCATTCCCAATTTGTGATAAGTGGGTGATGGACAAGCTCACCCTGTCACGCGTGTGTTGCACACTGACACTTCCGTGGGCTTAATTTCACACATATCCATTGCACATACACAAATAAATTCTCCCGTACCATTTTATTGAATTTCTAGTAAGTTGGCAGACTAAAGTGATTTTTAACACTTCTCGATTGGATTTATGATTTCTGTGTCATCCACCCTGCTTCTGACATTAGGAAATGTTCAACATGAGGGAATCATTCACTGGTTCTTTTAACTACACTATAAAACATTTTAGTCTCCTTTCTCTCAGAAATCCATAAATGGCTAATTTAATCACAGCCTTACAGTAGAAACCCTCAGTTTCTTCTGCTAATTATGTGGCTGAGTTTTGGTGCTTAAATCATTGTGAGATGTTGGGGACAGATAGAGAGTGGGGCTCGGTCACCAAAGGCCAGATCATGGCTTGGCTTCCAGGGTCACCTGGGCTTGGCTCCTCTTGCTGGGGCACTTGAATGGCTTCTCCAAATGGTATTTTCAGGACATCAGAGAATCAGAGAATTCCAGGCTGGAAAAGAGCTCAAGAATCATCTGGTCTGACCTGTCCTAGCAAAGCATGGTCTAGGCAAGGTCACCCATCTGTCCAGCTGAATCCTAAAAGCAGACAAACCTGGCCCGGAGAAGCACCCCAGGATCATCAACTCCAACCATTTCCACAGCACTGCCAAGCCCACCATGTCCCCAAGTGCCACATCCACACACCTTTTTGAACGCTTCCAGGGACAGTGATTCCACCTTGGGCGTCCTGTTCCAATTCTGACTGCATGCCAACCTTATTCTTCCCTTGTCAAGTACAAATCAGAGCTGCAGCTGCTGTCCTCTCATTCCAGAGCTGCGTGCTTTGAAGCCTGGATCAGGCTGAACCTTTTTGAGGGTCCCTCTTCAAGTTGAATATTCCCCTTGTGGCAGGGACAGGCTGGATTCAGAGTGAATTAGGCTGTGACTCAAATCACTCTGTGACCTCACATTGGAAGAAATTCCAAAATTCCAAAATCTAGGTGAGGTTCTTGGAATTCAGGGAACTGCTGGGCCTTCCAGTTGTTCTGTGTGCAGGTTATCAGGTAAAAAAGAGATTGGATTTAAGCAATAAATAAGAGGGGCAAAAAGAGAAATTGATATCAGTATAAAAATTAATACCAAGAGGAAAAGAATTTTGAACTGCTTAAGCAGTTTTATGTATGTAGAGAAAGGCCTAAACCTTTGCACTCTGTCTATGGTTTTATTGGAACTCATTTAATGTGGTAATTGCCAAGATCCACTGTCCTTGTAAATTTTTTTCATGTTTTGTGGTTTATGCAGTGAGTTATTTATTATACAAATACAACTTCTCTGTTCCATCCTAACCCAGGAAATAAAATCAAATATCTCTCAAAAATGAGGTATTTGACTTTACCTTAATTTGCAGCATCATCTTTATTTCTTTCTGGCAAAAATACAAATAAAATAAAGGAACAAAATATGATATTGCAGGTTATAATAGAGAGGGGGGAGAAAATATCTTGGGGCTGGGCCTGTAATCTTGAAGAGCACTGAGTTTTTTGGCCCCCTCAAACTTATTAACCTGCCTGTGCAGGTGTTGCAGGCTCATGCCCTCCTCTCATTCTTCCCTGGGACATCCCAAGGCCTGGTGACCTCTGGAGTGTGCCCTGCCTGAATAACGCTCTGTTGATGATTTTAAATCTATTTTCCACTTTATAAAGAAAGCAACATCTGAGAGAACAGCTCTCCTATGCATGTTGTCAGCCCACCTCTGCACCCTTTGTTCCCTTTGCCCTGACACCTCTCATCTTTGTTGTCTCATTCCCTTCTCCTTCCCCTCTGCTCTGCCCATTCCTTCTGGAAGCATTTCCTCCACCTGTTCCTATTTTTATCCTGGGGTCTCTTCCAGACATCCCAGCACTTTTGGTCCTGTGCTGACATGGCACCTGATGGACAACCCCAATTTGCACACATCACTTCATGCTCCAGCTATTTCCCACCCCAAAACTCCTCTTAATCCTTAATAATCAATACCAGCATGTGAACCATATGCACCATTAACTACAATTTACATTTGATAAAATCCTGTTTCTCTTCATTAGGAGACTGTTCCCATCACAAGGTGCTCATCTGGGGAAACACCTGGGGGTGGAAAGTCAATGTCCATCTTATTTCTCCTGGAGTCCAAACCCCAGACTGTGTCCTCTTGCCTGGGCTTGGATGCCAAGCAGCACTGATTTTCATTGTGAGTGACCAGAAGTAATTTTTAAATCAATTTACTGATTTACCTGGGGGTGAGACTCGTGGGTTCTGAGAAAAGGAGGAGAAAGGAGCAGTCGTGGCCAACTTCAAGAAGCAATGGGTGTTTGGGGAGCAGAGGTTAAGTGAGGATGGAGAAAACACAGTGGGATTAACACAAGTTAATAAAACACACTAAGATGTGCTACTCCTTAACTGGTTTCAATTCTCAGGGGTTAAAAAAAAAGTATGGCTGGGTAATGGTGTGGAAATGCAAGCAACTGTCGGAGCCAGGTGCTCAAGTATTTCCAGACATCATTTTCTATTTCAAACTCAAAGACTTTTGGAAGAGACACACTAGCAATATTCTGCAAGAGCAAGGGCTAAGGCTGATATGGCTACAGTTTACTAAAATCTGATTGCAAATATGTGGATTTTGGTGCGTTTTCCCCTTAGAAAAGTGAGTTACAGAAAATTTGCTTTTCCACTCCTGTGTTAATCTGAAATGTTCCTGGCAGCTGGGCCCAACTTGCTGCATTTATTTGTAGAATGATTAAACAACTAAGATAAAATCCATGTTAGCAGTCAGTCTAACAGTAAGTATCTTTGTAGTAGTTTAATTTTGGACCCACAGTTTATGCTAAGGCTGATTTTACTGAAGGGGGTGGACACTGTGGTAGCTGCAGAGACCCCACAGCACCGGTGACTTCAAGGTATTGTCCCAGCCCCAGGTCCTGGTTTAGGTCTCATGGACCCCCCCCATCAGCACAGAGCAGCAAAAATCCTCCAAATCATGGAATAGAATCACAGCATGGTTTGGGTTGGAAAGGAGCCTAAATCCCACCCAGTGCCACCCCAGCCATGGCAGGGACACCTCCCACTGTCCCAGGCTGCTCCAGCCCCAGTGTCCAGCCTGGCCTTGGGCACTGCCAGGGATCCAGGGGCAGCCACAGCTGCTCTGGGCACCTGTGCCAGGGCTGCCCACCCTGCCAGGGAGGAATTTATCCCTACATCTGATCTAATCTCTGTTTTTCTTGGTTCAAACCCATTTCCCCTTATCCTAACTCTCTGCCCACATAAAAATTCACTCTCCCACGTTATTGTGAGCCCCCCTTTAATGTCACAATGAGGCCTCTCTGGAGCCTTCTCTTCTCCAAATTCCTGTTGTAAGAGAGGGGAGCATGGAGGGTGCAGAGCCCCAGAGTGTCCACAGCCTTCAAGAGCAGGGAAAGGACATCCTTGATCCTTCATTTGGGGAACAATTTTCCTCTAGTAGCTGGAAACTTTTAATAAGGAGGTTTTATATCACCGTGCAAGGTGCACTTAAGGGAATGTGACGCGGTGTGACAGCACTGAGATGCTGCAAAGATTTTGGACAGAATTACAAATTCTGCTGGTGTGGCAGCGGCTGGGCACAGCAGAGCATAAATTAACATATAACTAATAACTGTACTGGCATTATAGCAAGTATCTCATGGTGATAAGCTTCATGATTCTCTTCAACCCACTGAAGTTGAAGGAAGAGCAAAGGCCTTTTCAAGCTTACTTTATCTTCTTGCTTCTTAAGTGAGACTAATCAAGTTTATATCCTTTTAGCTTATTATTAGCCCAGCAGAGCTTCTGGCACTCTTTACAGCTTTTTTGACATGAAAGTTAGTTACACCTACTGTACTTAGTATGACTTCACTTTTCTTGTGATAAATCCTGAAAATTAATATACTGTATCCTCCAGATTACAAAATGAAAGTGTCCTAGACATTGTGAATACTCAGGCTGTGGAATGCTGCCAGTAAAAGAAAAAACTGATGTCTTAATGATCTCTGTTAATAAAAAGAAGAAACTGGATAGTAAATTTTCTTGGTTAACATGTCAGGCTTTTTTCCTCATTCTAAACTTGAACTGACACATATTAAGCAGAAGAATCCTTGAGAATAAAATGCCTTGGATGTAAAGAAATAATAATGAGAATCCTGGGGTGAAGCAAACCCTGCTTCTTTCCCTGTGCTCCCACTGTCTCTCATAGGAAGCTGGGCTACAGGAGGAATGCAAGCCTGGGCCCTGAGCGCTGGACATAGGTTAAATTCTTTCTTAAATTAAATGAAGGATAATAATGAAATCTTTTGTTAGATTATTTGCCGACCGGGCCTCCTGATTTGGTAAATTAAGAGAAAGTCAAGCTCTGAAACAAGCGCCCATTCTTGTTCCAGGGGCAGCACTGGTGGCACTGGTGTCTTATTGAACGCAGATCTGCTTAATTACAGTTCCCACTGTTTGTTAAGATAACGAGTGCCAGCTGTTTGATAGCAAGAGGCAGAGCTGGCCATCTTTGTCATTTCCATCCAGGCCCCGGCCCAGGCGTGCGTGTCGCCGGGAGCGCGCGGGGAGCGGGATCGCCGGGAAGAGCTCGCAATGCGTTCCGCAAATTTGGGCAGAGCGTTCGCCGCCGCGCGCGGAGCTCTGCCATCTATGTCTAAAGCCACTCACCATTGGGAATATAAAGTCAAAGCAGAAAAATTGAGCATTTAATGGTCTACCATTATTGCCGGAATCACAATGACAGGCCGTGATCTTCAAGTACAATTTGGATCCTTATGTAGTAACTGAAATTACAGCATTTCATACTCTGACTATATTATAGGGAATAAAACATCTGTCTAAATATTGGAGATATAAAACCCTCAAAATAAAGATATTTGACAATATCTTGCGCAGAGCACCTTTCCACCTGCTTGCTTAGTGTAATGCAGTCATTATGGCAATAAATGTTTCTAATAAAGTATGAAAATGGATTGTTTGCTTTGCTGCTTGTATGAACTCTCATTTCTCTTTTTATTATATTGAATCTGACATTTGCTTACCCTTTATCAGTAGAATATTTAATCAACTCCAATCTGTAAGAAGCAAGAGGAATTTCTATTTTATTTAAAACCTGTCCCACATGAAAAAGGACTGGGAAAATAGGTCATGCAGTGTATGGGAAGTGTGGGAAGTGTTAGAGTTGCAATGGTGAATATTTATCCAGTCTACAAAAGAGACGGATCTGAACTTGTGCAGTAACAGGCGAGTCTGCTCCTATTGTTTAAAGTCCTGCTGAAATGATTTAATGGCTTAATGTTTCTAATTTTTATCCGCAGTACAGGATCTAGAGAATTAAGCCTCTGTCAGCTTTATTTATTTTCTCTGTCAGAGTATTTTCTTGCACTTTTTGCTACATAACTCTTCAGAAATGCTATATCCATATCGATTGTAATTTCCTTGGGCTCTTGGCCAAAATACTCAACGTAAACAGTCTGTGTTTCCTCTCCATCTGTATTTTGGCTAATCCTCTGGTTTAGACAATCTACTGACAAGTGCTGGTTATCTGGAGGTGCACGGGTTTCAAACCGGCGCGCTATGATTTATGGTTCTTGTTTTACAGAAAGTATCACAAGCTCACAGAAGTGAAAGCTTCCAAATAAGCACCTAACTTTTGTAATAAATGCAGCTAACAACATGTCTGCAAATATATAGCAAACACAGTGAGTGATGTCTTATTATGCAGGCCACAGTTTGACTTGGTCTGGTTTTATTTATGAATATGTCCTGCATCTGTTTCAAATTTCAGACCCGCTCAGTTTCTCCAATACTCTCCCAAACAAGCTTGTGCTGAAGGTTGTTAATTATCCTAATAAAATATTTGTATCAATTTGACTAAAGATCCACAATGCTTCTGCCACGAGCAGACATTTTTTAATAACTGAATTAAGAGGAATAATTACAGCTAGCACTGGAATGGTCGGAGATGTCCAGATTGTATAAAAAAAAAAAAAAAAAAAGGAGGGGAGGGGGAATGGGCAGAGTACAGAGAACTGTACAAGAGCAAAGGGACATATGATTAAATTAAAGGGCAATGCTTTGTGAACAAACAAAAGGAAATCCTTCTTCATACAATCTATAGTCAATCTGCTGAATTCACAACCACAGGGGGTCATTGAAACCAATGCTGCGGCGGGGTTTCAGAGCAGACCGGATAATTTTATGTCTCTTATTAAAATACGTAGCCCTGGAAGCTCAGATAATGATAGGGGTAATCAAACCCCGATCTGCAGCCCGTGAGATGGTGTTGGAGGCATGGGAAAGGAGCCTGGCTGCCCCCAGCCAGCGGGATGGGGCCTTGTGGGGGCTCACCTCCCTTTGAAGAGGCGGGTGCTGCCCACCAGCCTGGGCTCCATCACTGATCTCCTCCGGTGCCACGATTCCTTCTTCCTCAGGAAAAATAAAACATGAGACCCCAGTGTGAATTTCTAAGCATTCTCCTCTTCCCGCCGGTTCCTCGGCCCTGAGTGATCTTTGAGGGACGGGGTTCCCTTGGCTTTTCCTTGTTGTGTGATTAAAGGGTTGGAGCAGGGATGAGCTGTAAGGACCACCCTCAGCATCGCTCCCGGGTGTGGAAGGGGCAGGATTTGCCCACTGCTCTGCGGAGAAACTGGGTCCAGCACGGCAGGTATTTAACCCTCTGCCAGAGAGTAAAAATTTAAATACATTTTTGTGCCATGAAATCTTGCAGTTGCTCTTGGTAAAGCCATGTTAAACCATGAGATCTTGTCCCTTGCTTTAGCTGAGCACTGGGAATTTCACTGTTTGTATTTCACACATGTGTTACAATATCTGTTATTCAGGGAATCTCTTTCTTTTGATCCTACAAGAAAATAAGACATATTCCAGGCTCATCAATGGATGCTTCCTACAATATCCCGAGTGCTATCGGCTGTATAGTATCAGTATCCATGTAAAAAACATTCTAAATGATTTTTTTTTTTAAATCTAAGTAGAAAATTATTTTAAAATTTTAAATTTTTAAAAAACATTAACAAAAGCAGCAAACCAGTGAGCTGATGTAGAGGATCTGAGGAGCATTGAGCTGAGAGGAGATATTGCCAAAGGGGTGCCCAGCCTGCTCCCATGGGAGTGGCTCCAGCTGTGCTTCAAGCCACCACTCAGGGGTCCCTGGGTGTTCCTGGAGAAGCAGGGGACTCACCCTCCTGCCAACTTGGTTTACTGATGCAATGAAAGCCGAGGTGACAGTTGGCATTTCTTTGTGCCCCTTGTTATCACCCGGTGTGGAGCAACCCGAGGCGTCTCCGAGCAGGGCCCTGTCAGCGCCGTTTATGGGGCTCTGATTTATTATTTCACTCCTGGGCAGCAGAAAAAGTGACAACTTCACCTCTCAGCGTTGTCAGGGTAATGCTTTTCCCAGGCTGTTCACGTGGTGGGCAGGGAGGGAGCCTGAACATCTGCATCCCTTGGCCAAGGACCACGAGGAGATGTTTAATTGGCATTTAGAGCTGAGCTCCGTGGCAGGAGGGGGAAGCCAGGCTTTACTTCATCCCATGGAGGCTTCACCCAAAGACTCCCTTCAATATTTGGAGCCCTCTCCCCCAGATCCATGGGCACAGTGTGGTAATCTCAGTTCAGCTGTTCCTCACTGAGAGCTCTGTCCATCATCTCTTTTTTGCTGGAATTCACTGAGTTAGAATCTGATTTTAGGGTGCTAAAATTAATGAAATGAGCACACTCCCCTTGCCAGCTATTTTAGATGTTGCCCTAGACTTTGTTTCTTGGATTGCTGTTGCTAACACATAATAAAACTCTGTCATCTGCAAAAAATTTGCCACTCTCCAAAGTTTTCTTTTCCAGTTGAAATAAGCCCAGGCTGGTGTGCTGCTCCCAGGGACAAGCCACTGTCACCAGCATGTGGGAGACTACTGCCAGGATTAACTGTACTGATTTTCTAGGACAGCATGTTTCTAAAAATTTAATAAATAAGTAAAGGAATATGTTTGATCAGTCCCAATAAGTCAAGGACTGGATTCCTCATTGGGAAGTCCTTGCAACCTGGCCCAACCTTCAAGATAAGACATTTTGTCTCATTTCCACCAGGAATTATTTCCTTCTGTATTTGTGACAATGGTGAGATCTTGTTGGTTTTTTTTTTCCTGCTTTAATCCTTGGGGAAAAATGGGTAAAATTGCAGGACTTGCTTTCGAAAAGGAGCAGTGAACTGCAGCTAGCTGCACCCTGACCAAAGCAGCAGCCTCTGCTTGCCAGCTCCTTCTTTTCCTTGGGAAGAAATTGTCAGTATGCTGGTGAGATCCTGCAGAAGAATTAATGAGATTGTTCAGAAAATAAACCAGCTTTTATTTTTCCACATAAAAGTTTGTGTTGAGCTTGACAGGTTAAAATGACTCTGGGAGAGAAGCAGGGCCCGGGCGATGCTCTCCTGCTTCTCAGCGTGAGGGCAGAAACCTGGGCTGCATTTTGTGTTTGTTAAATGCCATTTGTGCTGTGATCACACCCCTAAATCACAAAGATGAAACGTGATTCTCCTGGCTGTATTTCTTGATCTCAAGGAAATGCCAGATAATTGTGTAATCTCTTCGTATACCTGTCGAAGGATCGGTGTTTCCAAAGCAGCCCCTAAAAATCTGTGCATGTTCTCATTTTCTCACGTCTCCATGTGCACGTTCCTGCTGGATAATTACACATCCCGTTCATCCTGCATGGGCTGCTGTTGGATCCAGGCACAAAGGACACAATTTGCATACAGTAGCAGACAAGGAGCTCCAGCTTTTCCTCCCTGGTTCTCCCCACGATCAGCAGCTGGAACAAGACCTGCTCTGTTCCCTACACCTCACCTTCCCAGAAGAAGTGTCCCTGGGTGATAATTCCCACTGCTTTGTCTCTGTCCCAAGCAGTGGCTCTTCCATCATGTCCCTATAGAGACTCTTCCATTCGTGAGGCCACTTTGGAAAATTTGGCCTCACCAGAGCATTAGAGCTGAGCAATTCACAGTGACACAAAGAGCTGGAACATCTGGAGAGAAATGATTCACAAGAGCCTGGAGTGACAGGATGAGGGGGAATGGGTTCAGTCACTTGAAGAGTAGGTTTAGGTTGGATATTAGGAAGAAATTATTCCCTGGGAAGGTGGGCAGGCCCTGGCACAGGGTGCCCAGAGCAGCTGTGGCTGCCCCTGGATCCCTGGCAGTGCCCAAGGCCAGGCTGGACACTGGGGCTGGAGCAGCCTGGGACAGTGGGAGGTGTCCCTGCCATGGCTGGGGTGGCACTGGGTGGGCTTGAAGGTCCCTTCCAGGCCAAACCTTTCCACAGTTCTATGACTTGCTGGATTAATAATTGAATCATTGACTGAATTCAGCAGGAGAAGAGCCAGGGATTGCCCAGCTCTGCTGATCCTGGTGCGTTACTGGAATCATTGGGAATGGCTCTATTGAAGGAAGCCATGTGCTGTGGGCTCCGGTTGTGTAAAGAAGAGAAAAGTGAGAGTTAATTTTATTTTCCTGGACCTAAACAAGTGAAGAAGACTGGATTTTAAAAGAGTGTTCAGCTGTGATTATTGTCTGCTCCTAGATGTGGGAAATTGCCTGTGAACATATTGGGAAACTTTTGTGGGAAGGACACAGATGACACAATTTCCTTTTTTTTCCCCATCAATCCCTGAATTCTCTTTCAGGGTCAAAGGGAAACTTCCAGTAAAAAAAAAAAGAAGCAAAATTCAGATAGAAAATAATTGCAAACCTTTTCCAGCTTTAGGTCGTCTTGAAGCAGTAATTTAACTATACTGTGCTGTCTGCCATTTGTAAATTGTTAATTAACGAGAGACCAAATAATAATTACTGCTGGAGCCATTCAATTAAAAGATGTTGCCTTCCAAACTTTGTTCACACGGTCTATATTACCAACATCATGTCTAGAAATATGCCACAAATGCTGGCAAAAGAGCAAACCTCAAGTTTCTCCCCATCATAATAGAGCAGCAATTTTTATTATTTTGATTGTTAAAGCTTGTGGTCTCCTGCTTCAAGTGGCTCAGGAAAATGTCTCTTTGTGGTTTTGCTAAGAGGGTATTTTTGAGAATAAGAGATTGAAAAAAACAGCAAACAAACATTCCTTACAAGAAAATGCTGCCCTTCCATGTAATGTGCCCAGAAAAGGTTCCCACTTGGACTTGCTGTGAGACAGAAGAGAAAATGGAGAACAAATGCCTGTGCCTGGTCTGGATAACCTAAAGTTAACTCCACATGTCAAACTGATTGCCTGACACAAGGCAGGCATATTCTGTGATGACAAACAAATAGCACCTCCATCCTGCAGACATCCCCTAATTATAAAAGAGAAATTATTTCCCATTTTCATTGCCAGCAAATGTATGTTACTCTGGTGCACCATAATTTCTGTCTAAGTACTGTATCAAAGTTTGCTGAATGTGAAGCACAAAGTATGTTAGACATTAAACTGTAATTACAGAAGGGAGTGGATTTCTAGAGTATTATGTTTTTTGGTAATATTTTATTTTATTGGTTTTCAAATATACTTAGACTGCCAGACTAAGCAGGCGGAATAACAGCAACACAGAATTCCAGAATAACATATGACTTTAATAAAATAAAGCAGGATGGTTTCCTTTACTTGTATGGCTGGAAAGGATGGAAAGCATTACCGTGCCCTCAGCCAGGGTGCCATCCAGACCTGTGCCCAGGCACAGATGTCACTTGAGACAACTTGTCCCTATTCCCACATTTCACCCCAAATCCCTGGCTTTGGTTCTCTGCCAGGCAGCAATCAGCTCCTGTGATTGGCACAGAGCAGCTTTGATCTTAGTGTTGAGCTCTTATGCTGTGGAAATACAGATAATAACCCATGACATAACAGGAGGTGATGGCAGGGGAAGGTGGGTATGGATACGGGAAACACGGAGGGGATTATCCAATCCACACGTGGCTTTTTCCTGCTTTACACTTCCACCTTGTCCCCTGAATTTTCAAGGAATGTCACAGGTGGTGAGCCTAAAAGGTGGGCAGACGTGCCAGGGTGGGATCAGGAGCGGGATCCGTGGTGGATTATCAGAGGAGTGGTGTCCGTGGGATCGCGGGGAGCGCGGCTCAGGCGAGCACCGTTCCCGCTGTCACACTCCCGCCTTTCCATTACTGCGCCATCACTCACAGTCGCGCCCTTTGTGGTTCCTGTAATGATCTACACTCGTTCTGTCTCCTGTGTCCACCTTCCTGCCTGTCAGGCTCCGGAGGACAGCCAGGAATGTGGTGTTTAATACATGACCAGCCTCGCCGGGGATAATTTTCTACATGGCTGGGAATGCGCACGTGGGGTCTGTGGGGCTGAAGCACAGCCGGAGCCTTGGAGTGCTCGACCAGGTGCATTCCTGACGTGGTTCCTCAGGAAGGCATTCCCTCCTGGGAGAGGAGGAGATATTAACACTGTTTCATTAGGATTCCTCTTGCTCTGATTTTTTGGTGGGAGATGGGTATCCCCCAAAAGAGCTGGAACTGCCAGGGGAAAGTGCAATGGTTGTTAGAGTTCAGATGGGAATCCCAGACTGGTTTGGGTTGGGTTGGTTCTTTAAGGGACCTTAAACCCCTTAAGGGACCTTAAACCCCATCCAGTTCCACCCCGTGCCATGGGCAGGGACACCTTCCACTATCCCAGGTTGCTCCAATCTGTGCCTTCCTTTGACTTTGTGGGCAAACCCTGACCATGAGGTGACACAACCCGGTACCTCTGTCCAAACCCCCTCTGAGGTCCCAGGTTCCCTCTGATCCCACCTGGGCAGGGCAGGAGCTGCTCCTGGAGCCAGCCAGAGCTGAGCATCCTCACCCCAGTGCTGTGGGCCCTGACCCCATTCCGGGTGATGCAGCCTGTCAATACTGTTGGTTTATTAATTAGTCTGGAGGAAGAGAGGCACTTCCCACACAAATGGGAGTCCTGGCCAGGAAGAGCTGGGAGCAATCCTTTTGCCCACAAGTTGCCTAATGCAGCTACTGAAACCCTGCCAAAGGTTTGCTTTCAGAGCATTCCTGTGGGCAATATTTTTTATAATATCTTACATCCCAAATGAGCTTTCTACGTTTCCTAGAAGCCCGATTTTTTGGAAAGAGCAAACACCCCCAAACTTTCCCCGTTTCCCGCTCCCTTCAGGTATTTCCCATTTGATGCACGGAACCAGCCTGAGGAGAGCTGATTTTGGAAGGGAGAGTGTGGCAGCATGAGGCAGGTTGTCCATCTAGTGCTGTCACATCCTGGCATTCCTGACCCAGAGAAGCTGGCACCGGGACCTGCCGTGGGCACCGCGCCACGCCGGCAGATGGGCACGAGCCTGGCCAGCGAGGAGCCCGTGTAGGAGCATTTAGTTTGGAAGCAAAGGGCAGAATTCCTGGACAGACATTTAAAGCCCTGGCTGTTATTTAGGGAATATGTCCCTGATGCACAAAGGTTCTTTTTTTTTTTTTTTTTGGGGGCGAGGGGGTGTTTCAAAGGAGTAACACAAAATTATTATAAAATATTATTACAGAAGAAGGCAGGAACATTTGAAAATTTCCATTTCCTTGCGGCATCCTGCCAAGGAATCCTGCAGGGATTGCTTAGCAGGGATTTTGCTGGATGTCTATGGAAGCTGTAGGTGCCCAGGTACAGCTGCCATGACAAAACCCATTTTATTGTCAGGCACAGAACCACTTTTGGTTTTTTATGCTCTTATTTTTAATTGATAGCTGAATATTATGCAAATGGCTGAGATTGAACTTGGAAGTTTTTATTTTTAAGCTGCCAGTATTTTATTTTAAACTGCAACTATTTATTTTAAGCTGTAACTCTTTATTTTAAACTCTAAGCCTTAATTTTAGACTGTAGCTCTTTATTTTGACTGCACTGTCCTGAGACCTGTGTTTTTGGGTGCAGAAGTAATCCATTTAGATAAAAGGATTATGCAAAAATAAATCCATATATCCTGGATGTCCGTTCTCCTTTCTGTGTTGGGAATTGATTCCCATTCAGGAAATTTGATTCAATAGATTGAGAAGCCCTGAGAAGTTGGTGGGGTGGAGGGGGTGTTAAACTGGATTCCAGGCTGGAATATGCCCATATCCAGATTGATTCCAGCTGACTCCAGCAAGTGGATGAGGAATGCAGTCACCTCTGGCTCTACAATACACAAAATTTAACACCTCTGCCCTTCAAATGGCCCATCAGAGGTTCCCAGGACGGCCAGTTCCCAGAGTTTGGTGTCTCTCCCATCAGGCAAGATGGATCCGGGCTCTTTTCCTTCTGTGCCCTGGACCAGGACCAACTAAAATTACATGAGTGTTGGCAGATGTAAGTCTAATCTGTTCTTCAAAATTGCCAGTGAGTTTCACAATCTCCCCTGGTAATTTGCTCCAGTGCCTAATTATCCTTTCAGATACAAAAACTCCCTTCCTGTGAGCTAAAACCTGTTACTTCTTGTCCAGCACTCTTTGGACATGGAAAAAAAGTACTTGTCACCTTATTTAAAATAAAGATTTACATATATTTGCTTTCATATGCATGGCCATAAATATATTTAAAATTAAAATAGTATTGAGGGTCTCCTTCCTCTTCCTAGACTAAGCAAACCCATCACAGCTTTTCTGAAATTTTTATAATTTCCTATTATCTTCCTCTGCACTTTTCCCCAGTTTTTCTTCATCTTATTTTTAAAGGCTAATGCCAGGAAACGGCCACTTTATTTTTGTAAAGGCTCTAATGATGCTCTGCAGAGATCCCAGAAAATTCTTTGCCTTTTTGTAACACCACTTCCACCATTGCATTTGTGTGGATTGGATTTTTCTTCCTATACATAGTGCCTCACACTCATTTTTATTAAACGCCATCATTAGGATGCTGCTCCAAAATAATTTGGAATTTCAATTTCTTGCGATCTTTCCCACTTTGGTGTCATCCAAAGTCTGCTCTCTCTTCTGTCATCCAAGTTGTTAATGAAATATTGAATAGCACTGGATCCAGGACAGATCCAGCTGGGACCCTGCATGGAATGTTCTCCAGCACTGACAAAGAAAGGAATTTCTGGGTTTCATTTAGAGCCCTGGATGATCTAATCCATTGGATTAGACAGCAGCTACAAGAAACAATGAAAAACCAAAATAATGCCCTCAAACTGCTTTATGTAAGTGCTCATTTTTGGAGTAATGCATAGAATACTTTTCCATTTCACATCTTAAAGTCCTCTCAACATATCTGTGCTATATTTTATATCCTTGGTTTTCTTTTTGAAGGAACAGAATCCCAACTGCCTTCTATAAATAGGCCATCAAGGTTTTGAAGTTCAACTCAGAATTAGGGAAATAGAGAAACAGAATAGTTAAATACAACTTTTTTTTGGGTGGTGTTTGGCAGATTTATAATTATCTTTTCCAGTAACAGCCTAAAAGGCATCAACACATCTTTACTGTGACAGCTCTGCTTTTGCAATGCAAAGAAGGCAAACTCAACACAAAAAAGGGCAAGAAATCAATTTTTTAGTATAAAACTCCACTGTTTTCTAGGCAAAACTAGGGATTTTTAATGATGAAATCTTCTAAACTCACAAATTTCTACTTTCCCTAATGCTGAGTACATTGCTTAGGAGAAGCTGCTTGGATTTGGTTGAAACATCCTTATCCCAAGTATGGAAACTGCCTGTGAAGAAACAGGACCCCCCTGGCCCAGGCCAACCTGAACGAATGTGCATTAAATCAGAAAAATGACAAGGTATCATTAGGCTTTGAGAAACACTTTAAAGGCTGTGGAGGTTAAAGAATAATTTCAGTCTTGATGGCTTTTTTATATATTTCATTTTCCTCTCCCTTCAATCCACGCAAGGCACACTCTGGAATGATTTATCAGCCAAGTTCAGACTTCAGCCATGTTTAACAGGTTTAATGGATCCAAGGTGTTCAATCATCCCTGTTACCTGTTCTCCTGCGTGCCACAGGTCAAGGAGCCTCACCTGGTTGTTTCTGCACCTTGGTCCTGCTCACCTCAGCCTTGTTCTCACCATCAGCACGTAGGCACATGGGACAGGGTCTGATTGATTCACAGAATCCCAGAATTATTTAGACTGGAAAAGCCCTCCCAGCCCATCAAGTTCAACCTGTGACTGATCCCTGCCTTGTCCCCAGCCCAGAGCACTGAGTGCCACACCCAGGCCTTCCTTGGACACCTCCAGGCTCCAAATGTCCCTGGGTTGTCCCTTCCAGTGCTTAAATGATCAAAGAAAAAGACTTGGTTAAATATTTTTGCAATGAGATAGGGTGGATTTATTCTCTAACAACTCCTTTTCTCTGCAATTCCAAGAAATTACTGGTTTTCAGAATTCGGAGAATAAAAAAAACTTGGGAAGATCTGGAACAAGTGGATAATGGACAGCACAACAAAGAGAGGATTATTTAGTGTGACTGATTACACATAATTTTGGCTCAGAACCTCGTAGGACCCTGAGACATCAGAGTCCCTGAGGAAAACTGCCTCAGGGGCATCCCTACATCACTGCACCCTGCCAGGGGAGTAGGAGTTGTGACCTCCTGCTCTGTGTTCTCTGCAGACAACTTCATGCCTTGACATCCCACCACACTGACTTGATGGGACTTTATTTGTGTTTCCATTTAATTTGAAATGAATCGACTCGATCTGAGGTTATTTTCTGTAACAGGTTCCGTGAAGTCTTTAACCGTCTATCAAGGACAAATTTGATATTTGTGTCACTTCCTGTTGTGTCACCATCTATTTAGTAAGGACCTTTTTCCATGCAGACATTTTTAGCAGGAGTATTTCCTTTTGAGCCAGGAATGCAAAGGTTCCCACAAAAATTGCTCCCAGTAATGAATCTCTATCAGATTAAACTGTTGAATCCTCACCTAAATCTGACCCCGGTGCCTGCAGCAAGGCCCTTACTTACTCCAGTGTTTAGAGGATTGTAAAATCATAGAATCCCAGACTGGAAGGGACCTTAAAGATCACCCCTGCCATGTCAGGGACACCCTGCACTGTCCCAGTCTCCAAGACCCAGTGTCCAACCTGGCCTTGGGCACTGCCAGGGATGGAGAACCCCCAACCTCTCTGGGCAACATTTCGTTCCTTCTTCCTTAATTCTTCTGGTTTGCACAAGGTCCACCAGAAATTTTTTTTTATCCTCTCTATTGCTTTTCCATCTCCTTATTCATGTTCTCCTTCCTCACTTTCTTCTCCCTGTTTATTGACATTCCATGTGATTACTCCTCTAATCTCCTCCATGCTGCTGCAAACCCCTTCAGAGCTGCAGAGCCTATGTCCCAGAAGGCAAGTCCTTTTTGGGACTTTCATGGAGCTTATTCACGGAGAAAAGGTCTTTTCATATTGTCCCACTCCACAGTGCGCCTGTATTTGACTTGCAGATTAAACTGGGATAGGAGAAATAAAACAGATTATTAAAAAAATAACATATTCAACCTCTCCTGGCAGATCAGTTGTTCAAGTTCCATATGTGCAAAAGCGATTCTCTGCTCTATTTTTTTATTAAATTGCAGGAGTAGGATCCTAAAGCTGTCAATATTGACTCAGGAACCGTAGTTGAAATTCAAAATTTTACAAATTACTTTTTTTTCGGTGATCCAAGCTCATTTATTTACCTTCCCGGCTAGAAAAGACTCATCTAGGTAAGTAGCCAAGAACAGGAGGGTACAAATGGAGAACTGGAACCAGAGTTTGGCTGAGGTTGTATTGACTTTGGCAAAAACAAGAGATGAAAAATTATACCTCAGATAAAAATAAGTTATAATCTGCAAGCGTTTGAATTAGAGGAGTTCTCCATGTAAACTTAATAAATGAACGTTAATTCAGTTACCAATTTGTAGCTATGAAACATAACGAGTGATGTTATTCCTTGGAACTTGTTTTGGAAAAGATTGCATAACCCATGAAGCAATTCTTCACAAAGTACATAAAAGTGTCATTTTATGTATAATTTATGCACCCAATGTTAGTTATGGCCTTTTTAATAGAGCTTAATGCTGCTGCATGACATCATTCTTTCATTTACCAATACAAAAAATAAAAATACCAATCCAAGCCATCTTGAAGATTAAAATGAATGGGCATCAGTTTGGATTTTTCTCAGTTCAAGTTGTGCAAGTCAATAATTATCACTGGTGTGGAAAGGATTTTTACAAGGACCGATTGTCATACAAAGTCTACGTATTTATTATTTAGTTAGTTAGCTTAATTACAATTTACTCACTGTGTATGTGTTAACTAATACCCTGTTAATGTGCCTTGAGCAATTAATTTTGCCAGCAGCGTAGAGCTGGCTCTCTGCGCTTGCCCCTTTATTAGTGGCAATTATTAAATCCAATTTTCCTTGTCCTTACTCCATTTCCTCCGCTGCCTACAGGGCATCCCGACAGGAGGGTTGGGGCTCTGTGCTCCTGTTCTCAGTCTCTACAGCCCTCCCCATGCCCTGGGGAGGAGCAGGGCACAGGGGGACAGGAAATCACAGGGACATCTTCCCTTGCCTGCATGGAGGAGGGGTTGAGGCCATGTCCAACATCCAGCTGCAAAAAGTCCTGATTTGGAAGGAATTGAACTGGTTTTTTTTAACAGGACATTGGATCCAGAGGCATTAGGTACCTCCAAAATATGGAAGGATTTCACTTCCTTTAGATGCTCAGATTTCTTGAGGTCATTGTGGCTGATACAGCACAGATTTATAAAATGGTTTCGACTGGAAAGGACCTTCAAGATTATCCAGTTCCAACCTCCTGCCATGGGCAGGGCCATCTTCCACTGGAGCAGGCTGGTCCAAACCCCATCCAGCCTGGCCTTGGACACTGGGAGGATGTCCAGAGGGAATTAGCCTGAGATCCTTGCTATAGACCTTGTGCCTGTTGCAAGTCAATTTATCTACTAATTAAAATATCAGTAAAAAAGTGCCTTCTGCTGTGCACTCCCCTTGGATGGCCAATGAGCAAAAGGATTTTTATGAATATCCTCTTTTCTCACTGAACAACCTTCTGACAGGATGTCTTTTTTTTGAGGGCAGCAATGCTGCCCTGTGGTTTGCAGATCACATTCCCTAATTTGTTGTGCTGGCTCGTGCTCCCAGGCCCAAAATGCAGTTTGCAATGTTCCTCCCAGGGAGCTGGCCCAGCGCTGCAATTACCTCCTGCCTGCTCCGCCAACTGCAACAGCTCCACTTGGCACAGCCACCACAACCTGGGCTCCACATAAATGGGGGGAAAATGCCCATTTTGCAAGGGCTCTTCTCAGTCTCTCACACTCTTTCTGACTTTTTCTTTCCAAATATTCCAAGCATTGCCCCATCCAGAGCAGTTTTTTTTTTGGTTTGCCGAAAAGATGAAGAATGAACCCATTTAGTGGCTGATATTGATGCATTGCTGATCTTATCTGTGATTTTATCTGTCAGAAAAAATTCTGTGGTCCCCTAGAGGAGACAATAATTCCTTTACAACAAATATTTTAAGTGATTTGAAACCAAAGTGATTGGAAACCAAAGTGGCCCCTAAATGTCTAACAGGACAAACACTGCAAAGTTTAGAGAACATCACAAATTCAAATATCAAAAATTCTTAAATTATGGGTTGAATTGTGAAATGTAGATTCTGTGAGCAGGAAAAGCACCGGCTGATTGGCATAAATGAGGTATGTGAGTGGCTGGAAGCCTTTCCCAGGATTTTCTGTTACCTTCCTAAGAAAACTCCTGTCTCAAAGGAGATCGTGAAACCAGCAGGAGTTTTGGATTTAACCAGATGGGAAGATTCTCCCTTCATTTTCCAAGGCATATCTGCCCCCCCTGTGAGCAAAACTTTTGTTACATGGTCCAAAAGTCCATCACCATAAGCAGATGTAACAGAGCCAGGGGTTTGGGATTTGGGATGTTGGTGACCCTGGAGTAATGAAAGACCACTCTGTTCCATCTCCTCTTTAAATCCAACCTCCTTGACACAACTGCTTTGCATGTCAAAACCATCCAGCCAGTAGCTCTTGGGGCAGCAGAAATGTAGAAATACAGAATTCTTCACGAAAACCTCTGAAGGAACAGGAAAGTCCGTGTCCCACTTCTCACCCAAATTATTTTGAATGACACCCAAGAGTAAACGACGTTGTTGTGTTGATACTGTTCTTTCCACAGATTAAATTTGTCAGCCAAAATAAAGGGGAGTTCCAAAAGGCTTTTCTGATCTGCAACACATAATTTTCCATGTGTGTACTTCATATTAATCAAATCTGCATTATTAAGAGAAGATTTGGCTTAAATTAAATTCAAGAGTATCCAAAACATTACAATTTCTTGTCACGAAATCTAGTTTAAAAATTGCCACACTTTCATATTTGAGCACAACTAAATTTAATATTTCTGGTGACAAAGAAACTCCAGAACACTTCTGGATAATAAAGTGAAAATTGTGCTTTCTGTTGTTTTTCCTAGAGATGCTGCTCTCAGATGGGGAAAGGTACAGCACTAACAACATACTTGCAATTACCTGCAAGACTTAACCAAGGAAGTAGTCAGTTTATAGTTACCTTCAATATGTAAACTACAAATTATTAGTGCATGAAAATGGCATCGAAGTTCTGTTGCTGGGGTCTAGTAATTTTGGATATTTTCCATGCTATTACTGCCTGCTCCATATACCTTTACTGGTTCTTTTTGAAATTAAGTTAATGGCACTCTACAGAAATGGACTGCCTACTGAGAGTGAAAGCTTGCTTGCAAGGATGGACTAACTTCCTACTGGGAAGCACTGATTTGGCACAAACAAAGAAATGCTTTAGCATTAATTTACTCCGGTATCAAAATATTTAGAATAAATTATTTAAAATATTTAAGGACCGAATGGTCAATATTTGCTTTTAATAAATAGGACCTGTGTACAAATATTTGATGCTGAAATTTCCTCTGGTACCTCCCAGCTATATTATGGAGATAATGCATTCTCCACTTGCCAGGAGTGGTTTTTTTCCCCTCCAGGCAACCAGGGACACATTCTTGAATTGGGGCTTACACTTGTGTGCACCCACATTTGCTCACCTATTCTCCTGTGGATTGAGCTCTGTTCACATTAGCACAGGTAATATCACGGCAGGATTTCCTCCTCTTCCACCAGAAAAAGGTGAGGGGAAGCTGATTACAGATGGTTCCTTGTCACTGCCTTCCCGGCTGAAAGTTTTTTTAAAAAAATAATTATTTGCCTTGTTAAATCGCCCTGTTCTTTGAGCATTCTCTCTGTGACACGAGGCTGCAGAAGCCAATCCTCTCCTGCGTGTGCTCTCTGTTCTCCTGCAGCCCTGAGTGCCTTTCCTGACCCACCTGCTCTGCCCCAGATCCCACCAGTGGGTCACTTCCTTCAGCATGGTGGCACGGGGTGTGTTTCCCACTCTCCTGGGAATCTGAGTCCCATCTTCCTCTCTTTCCTCAGGACTGGGATCAGGACGGCAGCAAAGCCACGGCCTGGCTCCTGAACAGCTGGGAGAGCAAGTGGAGGTCTCTGCTCTGCCAATACACTCATCCCAATATTACCCAGAACACTCTGATTTTATAGTTCTGTTTTCATGTCTAGAAAGAGGAAACTGCAGAGAGTGAACATTTCACTGATGAGCAACTTCTAAAATCTATTTTGTAATTTTTTTT
>VWZP01001339.1:2456757-2518637 GCA_013396995.1 Dicaeum eximium | reverse complement strand
CTCCCTTCTCTTCCAAACTTCTCTCCCCCCCCCCCCCAAATTTATTTATTTCAGGGACCAAACGCGGCTCTTTGGTTTGTTTGTTGGCAGGGACCCTGAACGAAAGAATCGAGGCCTTTCTGACCGGGCAGCCAGCTGAAGGAGAAGGAGAAAAAGGAAAAAAAAAAGCTGAGCCGTGCGAGGCAGGGAGCGGGGGCCGGAGCCGGTGCCCGGGCAGCGGGGCTTTGTGCGGGGCCCTGCGGGGCTCGGGCAGGAGCAGGAGCCGGGCGGTGTGCGCCGGGGAGCAGGGGGGGATCGCCTTTTCTTCTCTCTTCCCCCACCCATCCCTTTTTCATCCCCCCTCCTGCCCCTGTCTGTGCCACCTCGAACCTCCGCGCAGTTTGTTGATGTTGTTCCTGAACGTGCCGCCTCCCCGCAGCGAGCGGTCTCACATCTCGCCTTCACACACATTTGCTTTTGAAAAGCGATCTTCGTGTCCGGCACTTGGTTGTCTCCCTTTCATGTCCAGCTCCTACAAAAGGGGCTACAAGACTCGACATGGGAGAAAAGAGGAGGCCAATGAATCTATTTTCCAGATTGCCAAGCACATGGTTGGAAATTGAAGGGGCTTTTGTAGCATTTCCCCTTCCTCCCTCCCTCCACTCTCCTTTTCTTTTGCTTGTGTGCAAATTGTTCAATTGCTCTGGCAGGGGTGTTCCTGACAAGCTCATTACTAGAAGGTGCCAGACCCCTCCTCTCCCTCTCCCCCGAAGTCTTTGATGAAGTTAAAATGCGCTGATAGCTGCTCTCGGGGCTATCTTTGTTCAGCCTCTTTTAATAACCGAGCCTGCTTTGAGGAGACGGGATCCTAGGGAAGAAAGCGATGTGCAGCGAGGCTGGGTGGTGGTTGCGTGCCTGGAAGAAGGGGGGCTGGTTATTTTACTATAAAGTAGCGATTTTTAATAATTTTTGGCTTGTTTGTTTGTGAAGCGCAGGAGGAAAAGGAGCCGGGAGTGCCAGGAGCGGATAAGAAATGGCAGTGGATGCCCGTAGGGATGAGGGAGGCGTGTGGCCCCTACAGTCCCGCTGGTGCAATGGGTTCTCCAAGTTGGTGGTCTCAGGGCTTGAAGGGATGGAGGGGGGTCCTCTGCAGGGAAGCGGAGTTTCCCTGGAGAGCCCCCTGCCCCCACACGCTCAGGAGAGGGGGATCGGGGCGGGGGGGTCTCTGGGACTGGGACACCTTTCCCCGGCTCCGTTCATCTCCTTTTGCCTCGCTGCGGGGTTTTAAGCCGCGTTCGCCGGACAGGGTTGAAGCTGAGCTGCCTTGGTAGCGGGGGGATTCCCCCCCTGAACCGGGAGCCGCGGTACCCACGCAGGGAGGGTCGGGCTCGGACCTGCGGGGGCTGCGAGTGCAAGCGCCGTCGAGGTTTTATTTTGGGAGGAAGAACCCCAAGCGTCTCTAAAATTAGGATTTCCCCTATTCCCTGAATTTCCCTGAAGCACCGCAGCTCGTTCCGTGCCCCGATCCGTCTCACGCCGCCTGCAAGTGCCTGCGGGGCTCGGGGAGCGCCCCGGGGACGGCTCTCCCGGTCCGCCGGGATGGGGGCGGCCGGGAAGGACCCGGGGGTCTCCCCTGGGTCCGGAATGCCCTGGCAGGGCCCGGTTCGGGGCTTTCACGAGAAATTTTGCCTCGGCTAGGCGGGACGGATAATGGCCCCTAATTACGGGGCTGGCTGGCTCCGCGGCCCCGATCTTCACGGGACGTTATTTTTAAGCGTTCAGCGAGGATCATTTTTCACGCCTCGCTGCCTAAAAGAGGGTTTTATTTATTTATTGGAGGGGAGGCGAGGAGGACACCAGCAATAACCGAGCACTGAAAGGAAAATAATTAGCTGTTGCAGTCGCTGCTTGGGAGTCCCTGGCCAAAAAGGCGACTTAGCATTTCCCTTTTCCTCCCCTCCCGTGCGTAGGCTCCGTAGCCCAGGTTCTCGGGGCTGCTTTCGGGGGTTGGTTTTGTCAGTGCTAAACCCCGGGCAAAGCCCTCCAGGAGAGGAGCCCGATCCTTTTTTGCACGTTTGGTTTTTTTTATTTCCCCTTCTCCCTTTCGGATCGGCGGCTGTTCCGACCTGGACCGGGGGGATGCGGATTCCCCTGCTTTGCTTTGGCTTTGGTCACGCATTCATGGAGATTTTTTTTTTTTTTTTAATGCTCCCCCACTCCTCTGCTTTCTATATGTCAGATGAAAGGCTTGTAGCAAAACCGCGACGCTCTCTGCGTAGTTACTCCGCGGCGGATTTCCGTGTGTGCGCAGCCCGGGAGAGGCGGAAAACGGGGGGATTCTCCTCGGGTTTGTCGGGGCGGGATAAAACGATCCTGCCCCGGAATATCCCCGTCGGGACCACAGCGGGAGGGCTGTGTTTGTGTAATTTCTTTCTCCGCTTTCGCTGAACTAAGCCCGTGTTAAGTGGTGCGGATGCCGAGGAGGGGAGCGAGTGGCCCTTCCCTCGCCCGCTGCGGGCTGTGGGTGCGGGACCCCGGCCCCGCTCGGCCCTCACCCCCTGCCTCTTCCCCTGGCACCTTCTGCTTTCCATTACTGCTCATTTGGAGAATTAGGAAAGGTCAAGATCTTATTCCTTTCTCCGGTAGTTTTTTTGTTTTCTCTTTCTAGTTTCTCGCAGCCCCGAACAAAAATAAATCGTCCTGGATTATAAAAACCACCTTAAGACATCAAGAACATATTTTCCAATAGTTTGATCCTTCCTCCAGGACTGCCTTGGCCTTTCCTTGTGTCTGCGCAGAAACTCCCGTTTTCACGGTGAATTTAGGATTTAATAATAACGGCCAATCTCCCTGTGCCCCAGTGCCCGACCTGAAAACATTGCCCTCCAGCATCTTCTTTCCCTCCCCATCTCTCTTTCGTTTCTTTCCTTCCCCGACCAGAACTTAGAGAAACGAGATGGTTAAAAAAAAAAGAAAAAGAAAAAGAAAAAAAAAGTCCCGTTTTCCTATCTGGAGAGGGCAGGAAGAGCTGTTGGAGGCGGCTCAGCCGCGGGAAAATTGCTTTGGAAATTAAATCGGTGCTTTTGAAATCTCCTTGAGATGTTCGCGGTAGGTCAGGGACCTGTGCTCGCCCCTGTGTCCGTCTGTCAGGCGAGGAGAGGGGCAGGGGCTCCGCGCTCTCCCTTCACCTCCCGGACCACGGCTCGTCTGTCCGTCTTCCTCTTCGTCGCCTTTTATTTCTCATCCGCTCTTTTTTCACTTTTTATTTCGCCTTTGTAATTTTTCATCCTCTTTCTTTCTTCCCTTCTTTCTATAATTATTTTCCTCTTTCTCTAGTTATCTTTCTTCCGCCTTTTCCTTCTTTCCTTCTTTCCTTGTCTCTCTCTTTCTCTTTTTCTCTCTTTCTCTCTCTCTTTCTCTCTCTCTTTCTCTCTTTCTTTTCTTTCTTTCCTTTCTTTTCTTTCTTTCCTTTCTTTTTTCTTTTCTTTCTTTTTTTTCTTTTCTTTCTTTTCTTTCTTTTCTTTCTTTTCTTTCTTTTCTTTCTTTTCTTTCTTTTCTTTCTTTTCTTTTTCCTTCTTTCTTTCCTTCTTTCCTTCTTTCTTTCTTTCCTATTTTTCTCTCTCTATTTCTCTCTTCCTAATTTTCTATCTCCCCACCCTGTTAAATTTCGTTGTGTTTTGGTTTCTCCCTCTTTCCCCCTCTTTCCCCATTTTATTTCGGTTTGTTTTACTCTCTTTCTCTCTCTTCTTTTTTCGTCTTTCTCTCTCTTCCTCTTTTTCTTTTCCTCTCTTTTGCTCTTACCCTGTCTAACAATTTTCCTTTTTATTTTTTTCTATTTCTTTTGCTTCCCCTCTCTTTCTCCTTCTTTTCATCTTTCTCCATCTCTTTCTCTCTCTTCTTTTTTCGTCTTTCTCTCTCTTCCTCTTTTTCTTTTCCTCTCTTTTGCTCTTACCCTGTCTAACAATTTTCCTTTTTATTTTTTTCTATTTCTTTTGCTTCCCCTCTCTTTCTCCTTCTTTTCATCTTTCTCCATTTCTTTTTTTTTCCTTCCTTTTCTCTCACTGTCTGTCTCTCCTGCTTCACCCACTTCTTCCACGCTTCGTCGAAGGCCGCTTTCCCACTCTGTCCAGATTTCCAGCTGTGTCCCACCCCCGGGAATCTCCCTCTTGGCCGCAGCGAGGGGGGTCTCCCCTCCTTTGAACCAGGAGCGATTCCGGGGGGCGCCCCTCCGGGCTCAGCGCTTCCCTTGGCTGTTCCCGGTGGGCTCTGGAGCAGCTCAGGGCGAGTTTTTGGAGCCGGGGCCCCTGGAGCCCTCGCCCCTTTCACCGTCCCGCCGGGGCATTTACCGGGGTGCATGCGGGGTTGGGGGGCTGAGCGTGGGCCGGTGCCCGCTCCCCCCTGGATCAATTCGCACTTTGTGAATTCCCTAAATGAGATGTCCATTGGCGCCGCAAGCCCGCGGCAGCAACAGGTGACGCTGAGATCCAGGACGGGACAAAACCTGCTCGCGGCAGGGTTTTGTCCGCGCGTTTCCAATCCTTCCTCATCATTCCGATGCTAATGATATTCCCGGGGGAGCAGTACCGGGATGCGCCCGCCCGTGCCCCGGGAGGGGCTCAGCCCCTCAGGGCAGCCGGTACCGAGCAGCCCGGAGTCCGGCGGCCTTTCCCGGGATTCCTGCTTCCCAACAGCCCTGGCTGCCCGCATCCCTTCCCCTGGGATCCGGGTCAGTGAGGTTCGTGGGTATGGCGTGAACCACGCTCATCCCACCCTGCCACGGCAGGATGAAACCCTCAATAATACAATCTCCCCGACGAGAGGTCGGGAGGGAGACCCAAGGGGTGTAATGAGTTTTTCCGTGCGTTTCTCCATGGGACACTTCGCGTCGGTGCCTTGGGATCTGTCTAATGACCGGTTTAGTGGCGTTTCTCCCACCCTCGATCCTTTCTGGTTACCGAGGCTCGGACTCCACGACGCAGGGTGGCAGAGAAGCGCTTTTCGGGGGCGTCTTTATCACTCTCATTCATATTTCGTTTTCCCTGCTTTAGCTCGCCTTTTAAGTGAAACGAGATTCCTCTTTTGTCAGTACCGCGGGTTTGAAACGGCTTGCAACAACACCAGCGATTCCTTTCACTCTCACAAAAATTCCCAGATACTTCACTTTTCCCCGCCGACGGAGGCGAGCGGAGAGCACTCGGGAAGCCCGAGCATGAGCCCCCGCTCACCCCCGCCCTCGCAAATCACTCTTCAGCAGTGAGAGCCTTCTGCGGGGCACACGATCGCCTTTCATTCCAGCTGCACTCCCTGCGAAGTCCGTGGGAATTTTCCCCCCACCCGGACGAGATTAGCTGGGGGCCCCCCATAATGTCCATCCATCAGCCCTCGCCAGAGGGACAAGGGGGGACAGAGGACGAGACCTCGGGTGTGGGGACACCGCAGCCGGGTGGGAGTGGAGCCGTGCTGGGGGCCGGGGATGGAGGTGCCGCCGCTTAGCCTTTAAATTGAAACGAACCAAACAGAGAAGGAAAAACTTCCCCGCTCTGGCCATGGGGCCGAAACATTTCAGGGTCCAGCCAGACGGGCCCCTCTCGGCCCGGAGCGCGGCTCCCGTTCCGCGGCAGGTCCCGGTGGGGCGCGTAGGGGCGAGGGGAGCGAAATGGGAATCAGCCGGTGGGGCAGTGCCGACCCTCTCCCTTCGGCTTGCAGCGCCCCTGCGATCTCCTCTTTCTAGGAGAGAAACGTGGCCACAAAATAAGGGCAGAAAAAGGAGCGCACAGGGCTCGGCCGAGAGAGCCGGGGCCGGGCAGGACGCAGAGCCGAACACCCACCGCCGGCCCTGGGACATGTGGGGGCAATCCCTTCCCATGGCGAGCAGAGTCTCCCAGAGGCGCTCCCCCAGCGCACCTTCCCACCCCGAACCGCCTGAGATTTCACCCGTCTTATTTCTAAAATGCTCTTTTCTCTTCTTCCCCCCCCTCCTTTTTTTTTTTTTCCTCCTCTTTATTTAATTACTTGTCTTGCAAAACCAGAGGCCGCTGCCACCTAACGCGGCACTGAAATCCATGTCTCCTCTGTGATTTACAACCCAAATCCCAATCCCATGACCTTTCTCTTCCCCCCCCGCCCTGGTCCCCCACCCTCGGTCATGTGGGACACGAGTAAATTTATCCACCCTAGTGGAAAGGCCTCCCTTTTGCAGTCGCTCCGGGGAAGCCCGACACGTTTCACAAGGAGGATAATTTCGGTTTCCCACCTTTCTCTCTCTTTTCTCCTTCTTTTTAACTCGGTTTTAATTTCGTTTTCTCCCCTGTCCCACGAGGCTTCCATCTCTCCTCAGGCATGCTCCTATTCTGTGTATGTCTTTCAATAAATCCCTGCCAAGAGGGTCACTTCAGAGGGACGTTTTTGACGGCTCTTCAGCTCAGGAGATCGTCAAAAAGAACATTTCTGGCCTCCCTGGAGCGGGCGCGAGCTGAGCCCAGGCTGTGTCCCCGCTAACCTCTGCTCTCGCGGGGCTCCCCTCCAGTCCCACACCCAAGGAGCCGGGCCCGTGTCTGGGGACAGGGACCCCTCTCGGCCCTGCGGTAGGGGACACCCACCCGCGGCCTCCTCTCCGTCTCTCCCGCGGCTCCGGCCGCTCCTTTCTCACCATCCCGGCTGCTTCTCCCCACCCCGGCTCCTGCGGGGAGACCGCACCCTCGGGTCCCCCCGGGAGCGGCGGCCGCCACCCCCGCCCAAAGCCAGCCCGAGCGCGTTTTCCAGCAGCAGCCGGAGTGGGGAGGCTCTGTCCGAGCTGCGGGGTGGTCCCCGCATCCCACCCTCACCACCCCGCTGAGATGTGTGTGGCGGCAGCCGCAGAGATGCGTGCGGGGGAGGGAGGCGGCTCCGCAGGGCCGGGCAGCCCGCAGGGACCCTGCGGCCCCGGCCCCTTCCCCACCGCCACGGGCGCTCCGAGGGGACACTTGGGAGCATGTCCCCGTGTGTCCCTATGTCCGGGGGATGTTCGGCGTGGTGCGAGCGCCGGTGCCGCAGCTCCGCCGTCGGGGCCGGCCGGAGGAAGCCGCTCCACGCCGCAAACCGCGTGTGAACCGGCTGCGGGCGGCGCCGCTTCGGGCTGCGCACAATTGTCCCCCCTCCACCCTCTCCTTTTATTCTTTTTTATTTTTTTGGCGCTGCCAACAGTGGGCACGTTTCCCTTTCTTCCCGGAGTGGGGATTTACCCCAACCGCAGGCAGGTGTTGGGCACATTTTGGTGGAGGTAATGAAACCACAGCTCTGAGTGGAGCTGTCAGGTCTTTCCACGCTGTCCTCGCTCGGCAAACTCTCGCCCACGGGCTCACATGGGGAAAAAAAGGCGAGAAATTGATAGAATTTATTCGTTTCCCGGCCTCACTGAGAGATCGGGAAAAATATTCCGGAAAGCATCACTGAAATCCTGCAAGGCTCGATTTCAGGCGCTGCTATCAGCTCTCGACGACGCAAAACGGGCAGTACATTGTCTTATACAGAAATTAAACATATTGGAGCCCCTCGCGAAATCCAGCTGATATTATAGTTGATGTTCCCAGAGTTTTCCTTCTGCTTTTGCACAATATTCCTTGGTCGCGCTTATTTATGTGCCTTGGACAGAGAGCAGAGAAATATTCATCGAGAGGGAAGGGTGTCTTGTGATAATCGGAAACAGGGGTCCTTTTTTAAAACATCTTTTCTGGCCCCAAAATTCGTGGGGAAAAAAATAAAAATACGTGAAAGCACCGTAGCAGAACCGATGAGAAATAATAAAGGCAAATTAATCGGAAACGAGCGTTTCCCGGAAAACCAAGTGATGCGAAGCGGATTTCCAGCGCGGGCCGGGCCGAGGGAGAGGCTCTCACCGCCCAGCCCGCAGGTGCCTCGGCGGGGCTTTGGAACCCTTAGGTTTGTGCCTTTTCCCCGCTCCCGCCCGGTGCTCGGGGCAGGGATGGATCCCGCCTCGGTCCCGCTTCCCAGCCCCGGGCTTTCCCGCCTGGAAATTGCGCATTTTGGTCATTTTGGGCTCCCGCGGGCGCGGGGACTCCGCCGCATTTCGGGGCTTCCCTCGGTCGCGTTCTCTGGGAAGGTTTTCTATAAACCAACCTCCCGCCCGACAGACTTTGTTTTCCGCTGGGTACCCGCGTTATTTCCCGGGCTGCCCCGACGGGAAGGTGCGGAATTTTGCCGGGTTGCTGCCGGTTTTTAAAGGAGGGAGAAGAGGGGAGGGGGGTGGGAGGGCGGCGGCTGCCGCCTCTATTTTAATGTCATTATAGTTGCCGTGGCAACCCATTGGATCACTCCTCCTGGAATGAACCTTGTGACAATGGTTGGTTTGAGAGAAATCGGTAAATGTGCAACCGGGGGACACAGCTACATTACCGCGAACAACAGCGAGGGTTTAACATGTGACCCTTCCAATTATGCTGATGATACCTCGGTGCAGCTGCCTCGCCGTGCTGCGGAGATGTGGCTCTTTGGGGGGGTTGGGGAGGGCACAGCCCGGTGGCGATGGGGCCGCAGCCCCCACAGCATCTCTGCACCGCGATAGCGAATGTGGTCCCAACCACTTAAAGAAAAAAAAGAAGGAAAAAAAAAAAAAAAAAAGGAAGAAGAAAAAGCTTCTTCGGGGAACGTGGAGAGATTTGAATATGCGGAGGGGCTGTGGCTGCAGGGCTGTGGGATAAGGACCTGCTTTGGGGGGAGGACAGAGACCCCCCGGCCCCGGAGCATAGGGTACATCTGTGGCACGGCTGCAGGAAGGAAGGAACGAAACCCGCCCCCTCCCCGAAAAAAAAAAATAGTTACAAGCCTTAAAATATGGTTCAGAGAATTACAAGTAATCAGAGCTGCGGGGGTCAGCAGTGCAAACTTTTTAAGACTAATGTTTATTTAGAAAAGTGAGTGGTGTCTGCGTTGCTTTTCTAGTGCCCCAGCACAAAAGTCCTAATGGCTTTTGCAGACTTTCCATCACAAACTCCTGCACAGGACGCAGGGACCACCGCCGAAAGCAACCCCAAGTTGCCCCTTTCAAAGGTATCATCAGCACAGGGTTTATAATTCCCTCGCCCGTCTTTCCATGAGTCAGTGACGACATTTTCTGCACCCCCTCCCCAGTTTTGCCCCCTTTCGCTTTAGTTTGGTGTAACCCGAACCCTCCCTAATACCGCGGAGGAGAGAAACCGGGGGATGGGAACTGCTATCCCCACCTCCCTCCCCAGTCCCCTTCAGCCCTAGACGGCTGCGGTCCTGAAAGCAACGCGGGGCTTCAGCCGGGCTGGAAACCTCGTTAGGAAGAACCCGGGGGCAGAGGCAGGAACCGGCGCGGGGCGGGCTGGCCGCTGTCCTGAGAGAAGGCAGAGCTGGCAAATCCATTCTCCCGTCTCACCCCTTCCAGCCGCTCCCCCGAGAGCCCAGCCACAGCACCGGCCCTTGTGTAGCTTTGGGTGTCTCTGCTGAGCCCATCCCAAAACGCATCCCGTGGAGAAAACATGATCGCCAGTTGGGATTTGACTGCCTTAGCAGACTCGAGGCTCTGTCTCGGGATGCTCCTTTTGTTCTCAGGACTGGAAGAGCAAAACCAGTAACTTCGCACACCTCTTGGGAGAATTCCACTTTAAACGGGAGGTGGATACAGGGGAAACGCAGACCTGGAATCCCACTGAAAGCCAGTGGCCTCAGCCTCAGGTGCCTTGCAGCAGGGCGGGGGAAAATCAGCTGTGTTCGGTTCCTTTCCTCCTGCCCTTGACAGATGTCAGGATCTGGGAAGGATGAGCAGGACAACAGGATGTCGTCCCCTCTCCTGTCATTGGCGTTCACAGCTCATCACTGAGCAACCGGAGCAGCTTTGTAGTGGGATGAGCAGGAGAGAAACAGGGTGGCAAGAGGAATGGGATGGAAGGGGGAGAGAAGGGGGCTGGATTTTGCTCGCCTGCCGGCCAAGTGACTGTCTTGTCCTGATCCTGAAAAGGTAAGCTCGGTTTAACCCCTTCTTTGGTCTGCATGGGGAAAAACACATAGCTCAAACCTGGGAAGGTTGAACCAAGAAATGGCAGCTGAAAGTGCCTCTGGAAACACACACCTGAGGCCTGATCTTGGCTCCCCCTGTCCGAATCAAGCACAGGTGCTCAGCTCTGTCAGAACCAGCTCCAGGGCTGATGTCACAGCCGGTGCTTCGAGGCTGAGTTTGGTGGAGGGAGGACAGTGGTATTTGCAAACTGCTGAAATGTGCCTGACACTTGCAGGAAGATCATCTCCTCTCTCCCAAGAGCTTTCATTTGAAGGGCTTGACTCTGCTTTCAAACAAGTTGATAAGACACTCCGGCCTTCTGACTGCCATTATCTCTCTCCCTGAGGGCCCTGCACCCTCCTCGCTTCAGTGCTGGAGCGCCCAGATCAGGTCTCTGAAATTGCTCAGGGAGCAGAGGATCCTCAGGCAGGACCTGGCACTTCGCTTCAGGCGTTGGAGACCTGCTGAAAAGCCAGGCAGTGGGAAGGGGCTGGGTGACAGCAGTCCCTTGCTGTTCTGTATCCCTCTATCCCCCTTACAAAGCAAAAATGCTGGGAACACTGTCCATCCCTAAATTTGGAATGTTTGGGCTGGAATCTTTCGGATGCCTTTGAAGAGGGAAGGCAGGGAGGGGCATGAGAAGGAGAAAGAGCTGCAGCCTTGCTGGCATGAAGTTGATTTGTCTGAATCCTGTCCTTTTGTGGCTGTCATCTGTCACTGTACCCAGGAGATGCTGCAACCACAGCAGATGAGGCTCAGCCATTCAAGAAGCATTCCACAGGTATCACAACACTGCTGTGCTTCTCCCTGCTAGGGAAGGGCTGGGAACTTCAACCAGCTTCTCCTGCAGCTGCACTCTGCTCCCCAGGAGCTGGGGTGGAGAGGCACATGTGACATCAGGGGTGACAGTGAGAGATGGAGCAGGTGCCAATGGGTGACCCAGAGAGTCCATGGGCCAGTGCAGCAGAGCCCCTCCATCCCCAGGGGCTGGGGCCAGTCTGATGCTCCAGTGAGGTTTTTTCATCTCCCTTCTCAATGTCAGCAGAGCACGAAGGCAGGGGAGAGGTCAACCCCTCTGTTAATACATGTGTTTTAAATAACTGGTATTTTTATTTCTTCCCTTCGGTGCGGTGGGCTTGGCACACATCTTTGTTTGCACAATTGCCCACACGTTCTGTTGCCCAAGTAAGGAGAAAACGATCCCATGTGCGATCTGGAGGTGTGCTTTGCTGGTTCTGACACGTAAATATTAATCAAGAAACAACAACAGAGAGACAAAAAAACCCCTCCTACCCTTGAACCCCTTCAGATCCCTTTATTGTCCAGGCATTTGTTGCACTTGGACTGGCTTTTCACTTTCTCCTCTCAGAGAGGCTGGCTCCAGCAATGGTCCCCAGATTCCTTAGCTACATCCTACTGAGGGAAAACATTTATTGAAGTTTTCAGCTTATTAGGGAAATACATATTTCTGCTTCTTTTCCAAACTCCACTGACATCTTTTCGAAGCCAGCCCTGTGTGTCAGCATGGGGGAAGGCGAGGCATCCCCTCTCTCTCCTCTTGCAGCTGTATGAACTTTGAGTACCCCAAAACGCCGTGGAGAGGGAATTCCTACCACCCCATGCGCTGCATTGGTGGGCAAAAGCGGTGAGTATGAGTATGTGTGCAGATTGTTTTCCTCCATAAAGCTGTGCTGCAGCTCAAAAAAAACTCTGGAGAAACACAGGGTCTCTGGACACACCACCAGATATCCACACTTCAGATGAACTTTGCCAGGGCAGCACTGATGAGGTGAGAGGGCACAGGGAGGTGTCCAGTGAGAGAATTGGACAGCCTGTTTCACATGAAGAAGGGGAAATACTTTTCCCTGGGTTATCCTGTAAAACTCACTCTGTCATGGCTCTCACTCTGCTGGCAGGTTCTCAGGTGGTAACTACCAAGTGCTCAAGTCTGGACGTGGCCTTTAACTTCAGATGTCCTTCAGGCTTCAGCTGCCAGAGGTTGGCAGAGAGTAGCAGGGAGAGAATAATTCTGTTCTCACTGTTTCTTTTATTTTCTTTCTAAGCATCCATCCCTAGACACCGCTGGAGAGGAGATTCTGGAGCTTTGGATTAAATCCCACAAATTTTCATGGAAGCAGAACAGCAGGAAGGCAAACAGGAAAGAAGAGGAGTAATATACTAATCTCAGGGGCACTTGTTGCATTTCTCTCTTTTCTCTACTGCGCTGTTTCCTTTTCCTCCAACCACATACTACAGGATTACGCCAAATGAATTAAGGGATTAAACCATAAGGGAGAATTAGGATCCTGCTGATTTAGAAGCAGAAAACCAGATGGGCTCGTTGAACTCTAGATGATGCAAGAAAATCTTGGGTAGTGCTTTGGATGTAGGTCACAGGATAATTCAAGTTATTGGGCACTTCTGAAGATCTCTGGTCCAACAGCCCCAAAGCAAAATCAGCTTAGATCACACTGCCCAGGGCTTTGTCCAGTAAAGTTTTGAATGTCCCCAAGGATGGAGATTCCCCCCCATCTCTGGTTCTCTGTGTTGAACCATCTTCAGGGTAAATTTTTCCCCAATATCTAATCCAAGCTTTCCCCTCTGCAACTCGTATTTGTCCCTGTCCTTCCATGTCTGTGTGTACACCAGGGAGATGTCCGGGTTCACCAGGACCCATTCAGGGCCTGTTGTACCTCCCTTGTAAACCAGATTGTTGGGCATCTTAGACAGAGGGCTGTGAACCTTCTGAGCACCTTGGGTTCTGCCAGTGTGAGCAGGCCTGGATGGGAGGTCTCACCTCTCCACGGTGCATCAGTGCTGCCTTTGAAGGGCTCTCACCTGTGTAACAGGTGAGGATTTGCTGTTACTGTGGCTGGGGACATCCCAAGCAACATCCAAACATCACTCCCATAACCGACTTTCAGGATCATCCAGGAGGTGCTGGGTCTGGAGAAAAAGGACATATGGTGGCCTTTGGCCTGCTGCATCCACCTGGGGAAACAAAGGCATGGATAATAAAGGTCACCTGTTCACCTTCACGGCTGACAACTGAGCCAAGAAATTCCTTCTCCCCAGTGCCCTGAGCACTCCTCCAGACTGCCTGGGGTCACACAGCGTGAGGCCATGCTCAGACACAGCTTTTGGTGACAGGCTCACAGGCAGGTGGACCTCTTCCAGTACATTTTGGCAGCTGGGAATCATCTCAGTGAAAGACAGAGCTGTGACGTGTTTGGCTGCGCCTTGCAGGAGAGAAGAAAAAATTTTAAAAAATAAAAGAGAAAAGACAAAAAGGAAAAAAAAGTTGTCTACAACATCCCAGCCTGTCCCCAATCCCAGGAAAGGATGTGAGGGCTTGTTGAGGGAAAAGGTAGCCTGACCCTGTGCAGTGAGAAAGGGAGAGGCAGAAGTCATGAAACAGGGCTCTGTTCGGACTCAAATTCGATTTGCATGGTTAAAACTTGCTGATCCCATACAAGGTTCTCCTGGCTGGGAGCTGAACTTGGTTCCACAGCCAAGCTTTCTTCTTTTCCAGAGTGTTCAGCATAAATCAGACTTTCACAGCCGTCTTTGAGTGGAAGGAGCAAGAAATCACGTTTTGTCTCCTGTCCAGGAGCTCTGGGAGAAAGGAGCTGTCAGAAACCCGGGAACCAGCCCAGCTCTGCTGCCACGTGCTCTGTGAATCCTGCCTGGCCCTGCCCTCACCCATCTGCTGCAGCAGCTCCATCAGATCCCATGTGCTGCTTTTCCCAGACGAGATCCCAGCCAGGCTCCTGACGCCCAAGTGCAGCTGTGACCTGAGCCAGGCTTACCAAACCAAAACATCTTTTGGGCTGGGTTACACTCTGCCCTGCATCTCACCCAAGCCATGAAGAGGGTTTTAAACCAGGCCCAGATCTGGTGTGGTGCCATGCTGTGACCATTTGCACTCCCCTGGTTATATCTTAAGGGCCTTTTTTTCCCTAAAGGATCAGCCCAGAGAAGTCACCCTTCAACATGCTTTCCTAACTCTCTTGTCACTGGTCTCACTAGGAATTATTTTCTGACTATTTAGGTAGAATTTCCCTCGCTGTACCTTTTCCTTCCAGGAGGATGGTGGCTCCATTGTCTCCTTCTTCTCTGACTGAACAAACCCAGCTCTCTCCACATGCTCCAGCTTGGCAAAGTTACTGCTAATTTTCCTTGTACAGCTTCAGAAGCATTTGAGGGAGAGGGGCAAGTTTCCACAAACACTACAGAGGTCATGCTTCTCTGAGCATCTCCCGGCAGGAAGGGAGGGTTTGGTGGAGGTGGCTGCAGAAGTCCTACCAACACCTGCAGTGGACCAAAAGCTCCACTGCTGATCCTGCTGAAACAGAGGGTTAAAGCCTCTCTGCTAGAGCCATTCCCTGCTAGTGAGATCCATACAGCCCATTAAAATTAGGGATCTTATTATGGGCTATATAAAAAAGGTAAAGAGGAAATGAGAATCTTATGAAGGGTTTCTTATGTGTGCAGATGGCAAGGGCATCTGAGGCTAAGAAAGCCTTTCCAACAGGCTTTCTCCAAACAGAAATGCTTACTTTACAGGGGTTCCCCTCTTTTAAAAAGAGATTAATAGATACAGGAATATCTATTCTGCACAATTCACACTTGCTAACCAGCCACACCATCCTCGAGATGGAGAAACAGACCCCAAACCCATATCGTGCTCTGTCCTGGCTTCTGCTGGGATAGAGTTAATTTTGTTCCTAGTAGCTGGTACAGTGCTGTGTTTTGGATTTAGTATGAGAATAATGTTGATAACACACTGCTGTTTTAGCTGTTGCTAAGTAGTGCTTACCCTAAGTCAAGGACTTTTCAGTTTCCCATGCTCTGCCAGCGTGGAGGTGCACGAGAAGCTGTGAGGGAGCATGGCCAGGACAGCTGACCCGAAGTGACCAAAGGGATAATCCATACCATAGATCATCATACTTGGTGTATAAACAGGGGGGAGCTGGCCAGGAGCCACTTATTACTGCTTGGGGATGGGATGGTGAGCAGTTGTATCATGCATCACTTGTTTTTCTTGGGTTTTAGTCCTCTCTCTTTCTTTTTGTTATCTCCCTTACTATTATTAATTATTTAATATGATATTGTAACTAATTTCAATTATTAAAGTGTTCTCAGCCCATGGGTTTTACTTTTTTCTAATTCTCATCCCTACCCCACTGGGGTGAGGGGGACTGAACAACAATCTTCATGGTACTCAGTTGTCTGCTGGGGTTAAACCAAGACATGCTCTCAGGAGCACAGTCTCCTTTTCCCCTAGCACCAAATTCAGCTTTCAGATGCACTTATAGGTCATACTCAGCTCTCTCCTGAACGAGAAGGAGTAGACTGTGTTTGCTGCCTCCTGCAGCCCGGCTGAGGGCTGGTAACACATCCATCAGCACACAGGAGTGATTTGAGTCTATTGAATAGCATCAGGAGCACTGAGAGCTGGCTAAAACTGGGAATTCAACCTTCCAGCAGTGGCCACTGCTCTGCCTCTCTTTCAAAGTAGCAGAAACCAGGGACATCAAGCATGAATGGGCTTTGTGTCTGTAGCAGAACCAGAGACCCTCAGAGTCTGGGCATCTATTTGCTTGGTCTAACCACCTCCTGGGGCATTTTTAACCTGTCTCATCCTGTCCCCACATGCATGGTTATCCTGTCACACAGCAGTGCCAGAATGAGAAAAGGTCCCAGAGCTGCTCTCTGAACCTGTAGGATCCTGTGGGAACCCTTGGCTACTGCCTTAGGTCCTTTAGGGGCCCAAAAAACAAGCAGAGAAGTGTCCTTGGATCATGATCCTTATTTATACAGAGTATAATCTCTCTCTGAAGGTGTTGTAGGAGAGTGATTCACGTCCCCCTGTGCAGGCCGAAGCACAGTGAGGTAAGTGACACGAGCAGGGCTGGGCAGGTAACCTGTGGCACAGCAAGAACGGCAGCCCAGCAGTGCTGTGAGCCCTTGTCACCGCTGCTTGTCACCCCTGCTCAGTGTCAGAGCTCTGGCCACCTTGCCTCCCTGCCCACCCAGCCAGGCAGCCCACTCCTTGCTCCTTCAGACTCTTAAAATAAGACTCGCAAAGCCTCGAGCGCGGTTTCGATTTCATTAATAAATCCCTGCTTGCACTTGAAGCTGCTGTGCCTTTTAAAACATCATCCATGGCTCTGGTTACACTCCTGATGAAAGCAGGCACGGCCTATTGGTTTTCATGGCACACAGCACTGCCACGTCCTGCGATCCTTTACGCACTCGGTGTAACCCAAGTTCCACAGGAAAGGGAGGGGGCACAAAAGGCATCTTGAAAGGCAGTGTCCTTCTCCTTCACTGCAGACCGAGGGCATTGCACACTTGAATCCCTCTCAGAATCAGCTTTCATTAATCAGTACCGTTTAAAAAATAGTTTTAATTTTTAAAAAAAAAATTGCTACCAACAATTACCTCTTGGCTCTGCAACTCCCACCTGATGCCTGTGTCCCTCCAGCCCTGGGAAGGGGCTGTTCCAAGGGGTGGGAGTGGGCATGGGGTGTGGGGAAGGGAAACAGGAGCTGCTCGAGCAGTGAGGAGCAACAGCTGCTCTGCAGTGCAGTTTTCTCTTCGTGGCCCAGACAGGAGGTGTTTTGCTGGGGAGCAGAGCTAAGTGTCCACAGCCAACCAGTGTGAAAAGCCCAGCCCATGGCAAAGGGTTTGCTCTGGGTCATTAACCCCAGATCTGCAGGTGGGTAAATTGAGGCACAAAGGGTTTAATACTCACTAGTGGTAGAGGATGGGGAGGACGAGGGGAACTGTTCCAAAACTGCTGAAGTGAGTTTTCAAATGCCTCCAGCTTTGCTCTGTCCCTTAGGCAATGCTTGGAGAGCTTTGTGGAAGTGAGTTTGCAGCAAGAGCAGAGAGACTGTGCTCAAACAGGCCAGCAGGAAACCAGCACAGCGATGCAGGAGTGTGGCAGAGATTAAAGGAAGTAGAAAAGAAAAAGGGAAAGGAGAAAGGAAAGGAAAACAGATAGAAGGAGAAAGATATTAAGAAAAAAGAGAATAATTAAAGGAGAAAAAAGATGAGAATAAGGAGAAGAGAGGGAGGAAAGCGAGGAAGCCCCTTTGCATGTCCCAAAGCAGACAGGTGCTGAGGACCATGATCCCTCTCTCCTGCCCTGGGTCACACATCTCCACCCATGTCCCAGCATGTTCCCTGCCCCACAGAAGTGCTGTCTTCCCTGCCCACCCCAGAGCTGAGCCTGGCAGCTGTCAGAGGGGCTGGATGGCCAAGCCCTGGCTCTTGCTGCTCACACAGAGCAGCCGGGAGAGGGTGGCAGGTGAGCGAGGCACAGTCACTGCTGCAGCAGATGGTGGAGGCATGACATTACATGGCAGGGCTATTATTTATTGAGTGCTCGTGTTTGTCATGGCTGAAGATGACATCTTATTAAAGAGTCATGACACTGGGTGATTTTTTTAAGCCTAGGGGCCAAGAAGGCTAATGAACAGGGATAGCTCCAGGAATAGATGGAGGGAAGTGCTGTTTTCAGGTCACAGGCAAAGCTGACTAATGTTTCACTGACCTGATTTCTGGGTGATTTCCAGGCACATCTTGCTCCTGCTGATTAGGGATGGATGCTTCTTGCCATGGCCTGACAGTGCTGGCTCAGTGGGGAGCTGCTCTCTCAAGAGACCCTGTGGCAAGGGAGAGCACAGCCTGAGATGTGTCATGAGAAAGGTCCCAGCCACGGACAGCCAAACACCAGCACTCCTGCAAACAAGGGCATGTGGTGGGCAATGGCTTTTGGACAGGTTTCCCCAAATCTCACCTTGCAGGAGGTTTGGAGGAGGGCTCTCAGAGCCCACCGGGAATAGCTGAGGGAGTGTGGGAAGCGGGACCTCGCTTGTCACTATGGCACTTTCACTCCTGTGTGATGCTTGTCAGGACAGCCAGACGCACAGCAGGGCTGCCCGGCTCATTCTGGCCCTCTCAGCCTGCCCTGGCACCACCTCTGCAAGGCTTGCCCTCCTTAGCCTGAAACGAGAGCTGTCTCCCTGCAGCTCTCATGCACTGGCTCCTTATCGCCGACCCTCTCTGTCAGTGCGGATGCTTGACTAATGTTCCCTTGTAAAATGTTGTGTTAAGCACATTCCAGGCGCTGACATTAAATCCTCGGGCCAGGGCAGCGCTCACCCTCGGCCGGAGGCAGCGCTGAGCCAGCCCCAGCCGCACGCCGCTGCTGCCGCAGCCAAATTTGCTTTTTTCTGCCCCGTCCCCACCTCCCCCTGCCCTCCCTCCGGCACAGCCAGCGTGGGCAGCGGGGGAAGGAGGCAGCGGGCAGGACCACGGCTGTCTGGCAGATGAAATAATAATTACCCCAGCAGCCTCCGGTCTCCCTCGCATTCCTCTGCGCTAACAGCTCGGCTTATTTTGTTTTCATCCGCAAATATTGACTCGTCGGGTTCTTTTCACCTCGTGCCTATTAAAAAGGCATTGCTCAGAGTATTGTTATTGAATTTGTTCTGCAGCTGCGAGAAGCATCCAGCAGCTTGAAGGAATTCACCCGCACCGTGAGCACAGGCCCTGAGGGCTGGGTGCCCTCAATACCCTCCAAAACTGCTCTGCCTGCTGCTCTCCTGAGACAGGACCTGGGCCTGGCTCAGCAAGGATTCTATCCAGCCTTCCCTCCAAGGGGGAGATCAGGATGGTGCTGGGGATGAGGCAGAACTATGATCTGCTCCTGGGGAATGCTGCTTTGCCGCTCTGTGCCTCAGTTTCCCTAGTCAGCCTTGTGATTTCTGACCATTTTCATAATGGGCTGGGAGTGTTAATTATAGACATGCGATTTAACAGCCTGACCTTTTGTTGCTGCAACTTGTCCTTCAATATTCACTTCATCTTGAAGATGTGGGAGTTGTTTCCAGATGCCTGAACCTGGCTGGAGCAATAACCAGAAAAATAAATCCCTTCATTTCTCACTGAGCTGAATTATCTGGGTAATTAGTGAGCGTGGCAGCAATGCTCACACAGCTCCAGTGGGAGAGTCTGGGATCGTGGTGGGGGGATGTTGATGCCTCTCCCCCCTGCAGGGGGTGTTTGGGGTGTGGGACAGGGATGTGCAATCTCTCCCCACTTTCCCCACAGCATTCAGCCACAGGCAGGGGCGGCGGGAGAGCAGCCCGCTCGTGAGGAAAGCCCCTGTTTCGGCAGCTGTGCTCAGCTTTGGCATCTCTCCCAGAATTAAACTGACTGGCACCACATTCCCAGGGACTGCCCTCTGTCCCCAGCCCTCCCTCCAGGGGAAATCCCAGGGATGCCAGCACTCTGTCGGCAGATCTCACCTGATTCCCAAGTGGGAATAGGAATTGAGACAGGTGAGAAAGGCTGAAGCATCAGAGGGCACCCTGAGGTGGGTGTCCTTATTGAAACCTCTGCCTGTCACCTGTGAGTGTCCCAATGGACCCTTCTCCATCAGGGGTCTGACACATGCTTGTTCCTGTGGGTGGGCTGGGACCCTCTATGTCCACGTCTATGGCAGGATCCTTTGCTCAACTTCTCTACCCCTCTAACCTCCCTCCAGATGCCATTTTAACCTCTTCCAGCATGAAAAGAGCCAGCAGGTGAAATCCCAGCTCACCAACCCTGCCGACAGCTCAGCAGCAGCCACCAGCCAGGTGTGGGACATAAAGAAAAGCTCTGACCCTGTGGTGGAGGGATGCTCTTTCTGGGGGAGGGATGGATGGAGCGTGGCACATGATCCCAAACTCCCTGCACTGAGCAGGTTGTCTCCTGCCTCGTGACCAGCCTGCAAAAAGGAACACACTGCCTCCTTCTCCCAGTGCCTGTTTGTGGAAAGCAAATGTCAGCGTTGTCATGCCCAAGTGTTTATTTTGGAAACAGCCGGGGGCCTGGCCAGCAGGCACAGAGGATCACGGCAAGGAGGATCAGCCACCCAGCACCAGCTCCTACCATGCCCCACCAGGGATGTGGCTGGGCCAGAGGGCTCCTTTCTCCTGCCTTTGGCCTGCACCACATCAGGTGTGTCACAGATAGTGCCCAGGCACAGGGAGGGCATCCTGCTGGGCCCTGGTGGCAGCCAAAACCTGGAGAACACAGACGTGCCTGCGGGTACCACTGAACCTTGGGGTGACCCACAAGGGCGCTGGCTCTGGCTAACGCCCAGGGCCATTCCAGGCATAGCAGTTCCATGTCTCTGCCTGGGTTGTGAAGAAAATCATCTCTGAGAAGTGTCCTGTTCTCCTGACCTTTGCTCTCCAAATATTTAGGATCCCACAGCGCACAGTCACAGGCCTTGTTCGGCTTCAGTGCGATGCCATTTGCCTCCTGTCTCAGCTGTCCCCAGTAATTCATCTCTGGCTTGCTGATCTGGGGATGTGGAAGATCCTCTAGCACCACCAGGCTTCCCTGAGGTGAGTGCAGCCACCAGAGCACCCTCCCAAGCCCTGTCTGTCCCTTATTCCCTGCACACCCACATTCCCCCTTTGCCACAAGCTGATGGTCACCAGGAATTGAGGGGACCATCCATGGAGGGCAGTCCCCTGTCTCTGGCAGGGTTCACACTTCCCTCCCTGGTTTGCATCTGTCATTATTCCAGCAGTGACAAGGGAGGGCTCAGGCATGGCCAGAGTGAGCAAACCCCTGGACTGTGCATTAGGGAGGACACTGGGAAAGTGCATTTGGTTCTGTGTAACAAGCACAAGGAGAAAACTGGGATTTACATGAGCCAGCAGTAAACCAGAGAGGCAAGCCCAGACTCCAACATAGCCTGGGATTTTTTGGTCAAGGGCAAGGAATTGTGGTTTTGGGCAGGCTCAGACCTGAGCCCTTGGAGGGTCTGAGCTTGCTGTCAGAAAGTGGCATAAATTAAGAAGGATGCTCTTCTCTCCTGGGGTGGCTGGGGATTTACTACCCCTGTTCCATGAGTTCCTAGAGGTGTCCCTGCCCAGTGGTTTCTTGGAAGGAAAAAAATGGCTGGAGAGGTTTGGGCTGAGGGTGGGGACCTTCAGAAGAGACTCCAGGAGGAAGAACTTTGTTTGGACAATTACACCACCTCGGTGAGGAGGGAGAGTGCTCAGCTGGGAGGTCCTTGAGGAAATGGCACTGACTGTCACTGAGCATTAGTGAGGTGAAGGGGAGAAGAGCTCAGGAGGAGGATGCTGAAAGTAGGAGTGACATTTTGAAAGGGGCAATAGCCAAATTCATGGCTATTGAATTTCCTTTGCTCTGACCATAGGTACAGCTTATTGTACATTCTAAAACCCCAGGCCTGGCCATTTTGGTTGAACATCCACTTCTTCCACAGAGGACTTTCCTATTCATAGCTGATGCAGTAAACAAATAAGGATTACTTAACCACAGGAGGGTCAGTACTTTATATGAGACAGAGCCATAAAGGATGTGTCCACCAGAGACCATTGGGCCAGAAGTCCCAGACAGACCCTGCTGTTCAGAAGTCCCTTTGCTACTGCCTGCCATGGGCTGAGGATGGCAAAACACCCAAACCTCAGCCTGCATGGTTTTACAATGAGAGAAAAGTTTGTGATGCTTCATAGACAGAAGGGGATTTTTAAAAGCTCTTTTAAAATGACAATTTATGAAACTAAATTATCACTAATTATATTTTCATACTTCTTTTTAAATTAGAGGTGATTTTTGAGTGTGCTGCTTGAAATTTTGATAGTGATTCTTTTATTGTCCAGACACTGCCTTTTCCTACCAAAAGCTGTAGTTCTGATGGTTTCCAAAAATAACAATAATTTCAACACAAACTACCAGTGAAATATCATAAAAAAGGTGCCAGTTTCAAATCATGTGGAAAAAAAGGTGAATTTTTTTTCTTTTTCAGATGTATTTGTTTTCTTGAGAGAAAAGAAACCCCAAGTGATCGCAGCAACACAGCTTAGATTTTCAGCAGATGCAAGTCAGGTCATCCCCAGAGGGGCTGGCACTGTGTTGCATGGAGGGAGGATTTAGCCCCATGTGTTTATGTGATGTCTTCACCCCTCTCCAGGTGCTGCTGAAACCACTGGTAGCACTCCTGCCTGCACCAACAGGGCTGAACTGAACGCTGTAGAGCAAAAACCCCTATGGAGATAGGGAGAAAATCATAAGCAAGTGAAAAATGGAAGTTGAAAGGTGAGGTTTGAGGAGAGGAAGTGACTCATGGGTTGGGAATGAGGGATAGGGTCCTGGGGAGGCTCGGCAGCTCGAGCTTCAGTGACCCCCGACTGCGAGGAGTTGTGGGGAGGATGAGGAGAGGCCAAGGATGGAGCAGTGAAATGAACAGTCGAGTCCAGGGAGAGCTGTGAAACCCTGGAAGACAAGTCCATGGCGGTCATGCAGAAAGGGGAGGAATACCCAGCCTTTCCAGACTGTCTGAGATGTTTATCCTTCTCTCTGCTTTGAGTGGGGGCTGTGTGAGACACGATGAGACTCGAGGGAAGCCAGGAAAGCTGATGCATCTACAGCAATGGCTTAAAGCTGTGTTCAAACTCCTGGCTCTGCATCTGCTGTGCTGTGCAGGGAAAGGGGCATTTCCTATGCCACTGTAGCATAAAGGAATGGGGCAGCATGTTTGAAATAGTTTGGATATCCTCAAATGACCCCCTCTGACCCCCTCCTGCAAAAGCCATCAGGACCCAGCTGAGCCATCACATATGGGCAGTCAGGGCTGGGTGAATTGGTGAAGGAGGTGTGGGTGCAGTGGGGGCACACAGATACCACATCAAGCACTACAAATTTTGGGGGGAGTTAGGGCTCCTGTCCCCACCACCCCCAGGAAATCTGTGCCTGTGTGTAGTGGGGTTTGGTGTATTTGCATCTGGTTGTAAAATAACCCATTAGGATGCCTGCTGTGCCTTAGTGGATGGTGCCTGAAATATTGCAAAGATCTTGTGCCCACAGAATGGGCTGGCTCAGGAATCAGAGCTTCTTGCAAAGGTGCTGCAGTGGCAGCTGGGGACCAAGCTGTGTGCTCACCCACTGGGGTTCTCTCCTGCCCTAACCCCATGTCCCAGCTGCCTGCACCCTCCTGTCCCACCCCACATGGCTCCCCTGGCATCCTCATAGCTCTGAGATCACACAGAGGGCAAGTGCCAACAGGCATCCTTGGTCTCTGTCTCTAGAAACACTGAGATGTTCTTGGCTTCGTTAGAGCCTGATTTGCATAGAAGGGAAATACTTGGCTCTAATTGACTTAGCCTGGGCATGGTTTTCGGAGGGACACAATGCTTAGCAGGGAGTTATGGAACAAAGTGACTTTTTCCACCACTCAGGGGAATGAACTATATATATATATATATATAGATAATAGATATCTGCTTTTGCAGGTAAATAAAGCTCTTCATTTCACCCCACCATAGTGAAAACATGGCAGCAGCTTGTGTCATTTATTCTATGAACATCCAGATACATCTCTGCCATTCATGCATGGTTTGAGTGAAGTATTTCTAGGGGCAAAGCAGGCTGGAGATGCTGCTTTCTCAAGAGAATGCAGCAGTTGCCTGGAAACCCTACTGGTTTCTGAGTTGCCATGAACTAGGACACTAAAAGGATTTAATTCAGGGTCTGTTCCCTCAGGGGTATATAAGACAACCTCAAAGAAAAAGAGCTGAAGCGGATCTCTTGGTCCTTCAACATCTGTATTCCATCACTGCTTCTGGGGACAGAGAAGGAAGAACCTTATTATTTGGAACATGAAATTATTACTCCAGCTATTGCAGTATGGAGGTGCTCTGTTTCTCAGGTTTTAGCACATATGCAGAAAAGCAGAGTTTTTAATGATTTCCTCTGGGTGAAAAGTCCAAGAAATACCACACAGAACCTACCAAAGCTCTGGCTGGGCTTTCACTGTCATGGAGTGGTTTCCATGCTCACATCCAAAAGGCTTGTGGCCAACCCAGTTTAAACTCAGCATGTGATGGAGCTCAGCATGGAGAGCCAGTCAAGGTGTGCTCGACACTTCCCATCTCTTCTGATAAATCTGCAGCACTCATGAACTAAATCTGGGCTTTTGCAAACTGTCTAAGAGAATTTCTCTCTTGCTTTCCTAGGCCAGCACTTAGATGAGGCTTGGCAGAGGTTTCAGTGTGGATTCTACTGGGCATAGTACTGGAGACTTTAATTGTTGTAGGAGTTGGCTTGGAGTCCTTTATTTCTTGAACGCTGCTGAGACAAATATTCTGGCTAAGGAATCTACCCAGCACCCACTAACTTGGAGGCAGCACACAGGGCCAAGCACTGCTCTGGAGCACTCTGGAATCCTGTTGCATTCAGCCTGGCTGTGCCCTTCCAGAGAGCCAGGAGGTGCCAGCACTTTGGATGCTCAAAGGTCATTTAAAGAACCCAAACCCTGCAAAACAGCAATGCTCTGGAGCCAGGAAAGCAGTGCCCCTGATGCCATCTACCACAGCTTGGTGGCCACCCTATGTGTGTGTGTGTATTGGCACTATGTTGTCACAGCAGGGCTTTAACACACGACATCCTTATGTCATATTGGAGAGACATGGATTTGAAAGGTGGACAATTTGGTGGATAAGGAACTGGCTGGATTGCTGGATTGCTGCAGCCAAGAGTTGCAGCTGATGGCTTTATGTCCAGGTGGAGGCTGGTGACAAGTGCTGTCCCTCAGAGCTGTGTCTTGGGACTGGCACTCTTTAATATTTCCATCAATGGCATCAATCTCCATCTCCCACAGACTGTGGGATCGAGGGCAAATTTGCAGGTGACACCAAGCTGGGTGGTGCAGGTGACACTCCTGAAGGATGGGATGTCACCCAGAGGGAACTGGAGGAGTGGGCCCGTAGGAAACTCACCAACTTCGACAAGTCCAAGTGCCAGGAGCTGCCCTGAGCCAAGGCAATCCCAGACATCGGTATGGACTGGGAGAAGACATCCCTGAGAGCAGCCCTGTGGAGAAGGACTTGGGGGCTCGAGTGGATGAAAGGCTGGACATGCACACAGCACAGAAGAATAACCAAATCCAGAGCAGTGTGGCCAGAGGGTGAAGGGAGGGGATTCTCCCGCTCTGCCCTGTCCTTGTGAGGCCCCACCTGGAGCACTGCATCCAGCTCTGGGCCCCGCAACACCACAAAGTCTTGGACCTGCAGGAGTGGGGCCAAAGGGGCCACAAATGTGATCAGAGGGATGGAGCAGCTCTCCTGTGGAGACAGGCAAGAGAGATGGGGTTGTTGAGCCTTGAAAATAGAAGGCTTCAGGAAGAGCTCATGGCAGCCTTCCAATGAGGGAGCTTATAAACCAGAGGGTGAGTGACTTCTTACACAGGCAGGCAGTGCCAGGACAAGGGGGAACAGTTCTAAACTAGAAGAGAAGATATTTAGATTAGGCACTGGGAAGAAACTCTTTGTTGTGAGGGTGGTGAGACCCTGGCACAGGCTGCCCAACGAAGCTGTGGATTCCCCATTCCTGGCAGGGTTCAAGGACAGGCTGGACAGGGCTTGGAACAACCTGGGCCAGTGGAAGGTGTCCCTCCCCATGGCAGGGGGTTGGAACTACGTGATCCTTAAAGTCCCTTCCAACCCAAACCGTTCCTTGATTCTATGACCCTGTGATTGTAGGATTCCAGGATTCGATGGACAGGTTCCTCCCCTTAACAACAGGTCCCGCCTAGTGACAACAAGCCCAGCCCAAGACGCCTCTCCTACATAAACCCCACTTCCCACAGCAGCTCAGCTGTGCAGGAGAAGGTGCTGAGCAGGGGTGAGGATGGAGGGGTGTGCCCTACTGGGAGGGAGAGAATAGGACACTTAGGTTGCCAGCAAACCTTGTGCAAGTTTTCTTTTTTTTTTTTTTAAATTTTTAAAAATGTTTTAAAATTTTTAAAAAATTTTTCTGCTTGTCCTCCAGTTAGGCAGGCAATCTCACTCTGCTGCTTGGAATGCAATCTCTGGCATATTCACCAGGGATGGATTTGTTGATTGTAAAATTAAAGGAGGCTTTGGGATTAGGGATTCTGACCTCTGCTCTAGCTCCTTCCGAGGCTATGACTGCAGGTTGGTGTTTTAGCTGGAAAGAAGAAATTTTTGTGCTAGCAAGTAACAATAAACGAGCTTAATATAGGTTTGTTGTGCCTCTGTTAGAAAGATGTTAAATGTGTAGCCATAATTGGAGAGAGCACAAGGTTAAAACTCAGTAAGGGAAGTTTATTGAAGGGTTTTTTTTTCTAAAAACTCTTTTTTTTTTAACCTGTGGAAAAAAAGGTGTTTTACTTACTTTCTGAATCTATTTTTGATGGAATGAAAAGGCATGAGCTGAACTTTAAGTGGAGTTTCCTCCTTTTCTAGACTAAAATGGTAGGGGAAAGGTAAAGTAGCTGGAAGAGGAGAAAAACACGATTTTAAAAGATTAGCCCCGGTGTCCTAGTCGTTTCGATAAAAGCATTTCTAAAACATTTTTAGAGAACAGTTATTGTTTCTTCTTGAAGTACATGGGTTGGAAAGAGTTGCATTGTGGTGGAATGAGCCTTTGGCTTTTTAAAAGAAACTTTGGCAAAATATCTGTAGTTTAACTCAAGGATTTTAAATTGCAGTCATCTTGAATGCTCAGAATTCCTTCCATTATCTTCTGAGAACTCTGACATCTGTGTGTGTGTATATATATATTTTTAAGGCATAGCAGTTGAGAGATACTGCTGAAGAGACATTCCTTTATTTTCTGATGATCCTCCAAACCTGCCTGTGCTGTAAGTCAGTCATGGAATAACTGTAGCCTGGATAAAGCTTTTAGTGCTGAGCATGAAAAAATAAGCAATGGGAATGGGGCTAATTTGTCCCTCCCCTTGGAGAAGGAGGACTCTTGTGGCCCAGTTGCCATAGTGTCAGCCAGAACTGATGTGCAAATGAAGGGGCTGAAACTCTAGAGGAGCATATGGCTGCTCCAAGAGTTCATCCCATAATTTTCTCTGTGCTTTTGTCTGCTTTACTGCTCAGGGGTGTGGCCAGGTGCCAGCAGCATGACAGCAAGGGGTGAACACTGCCAGCAAATCCATTTTGGGCTTAGCTATGAGTATCCCAGGTGAAAAGTGTTAGCTCACTTAGTCTGATGGAAGTGTTAGTCTCCAGCTCCAGGAGGTGACCAGGAGGTGACCCTACCTGGGATGGCATTTGAGGAAGGGAAGGATCTGCCCTGGATTCTTCTACCCATTTGCAGTGGGACCTTGCCTTCAGCTTTTGAGCCTCCATTGCCAGGGCAGTGCATGCTCCATGTACCCACCAGGATTTGCTTTAGAAAGATGTTCTTGACAGATGGAGTTGGATGCTTGGGGTATGCAGGGAGAGGAAGGTTTTGGCCTCTTGTGATGAATCTCTGTTTTGCTTTCTGGCCAGGATGGATTTGGATGCTTGGGCTATGCAGGGAGAGGAACATTTTTGACACTTGTGATGAGTCTCTGTTTTGCCTTCTGGCCAGGTTTCCTGATGTGCCAGCAGCTGGGATTGGTGGTCCAACAGGACAGCAGTGCCTGGCTACAAACTTCACTTGGATTGTAAGGTAAGGGCAAGCTTTGTTCCTCAGGAAGAAGCTCCACCAGCTATGCAGCCACCTTATCGTCCTGACCTTGTGTGTCACCACCAGCCATGGGCTCAGAGGTGAGAACTGTTTGCTTTTCTCGGAGAGATGAGTTTAAAGCTGAAGCTGATTGTTGTCATTTGTTTATTGCTATTGGTTTGTTGTACCCATGTGGAGTTATTGCAGTGTTATCCTACTCATAGCTATTCATAACTCTCTTTAGTGTTTCAAAATTCCTTCTGGCTAAGTTCTCTGTGGTGCTGCTTAGGGCAACTTTGTCCCTTTTTGATGACTAGTGATCCTCTTCTAGATTTGAGGACTGAGATGTGACATGGATGGCAGTTACTTTGACTTATGTTGTCAAAGGGAAGGTTAAAAAGTGGATTTGATGTATGTTTTGTAAACAGAATCTGATGGGAATGTGGAATTTTTTTTTCTGCAATGTTCTTTTGTCTTGCTACATTGTGCAGACCTTCTAAGAGCAGTCTTTGGAAGCCTTGTGAAGATAAGGGGCTGGATGTATTTGTGTTGTCAGCTGTCCCATGTGGTAGTGCAGGCTGGTGGATGGGAGAAGGTCACCTGCAGAATCTGAGGTTTCACGATGCACAAACCAACTGAGCCACATGTGTGAGTCTGTGATTTGCTTGCAAAGATCCAGAGTAGCAGAAAGAAGGAGCATTTCATAGGATGTGAGCCTGCTTTTGAAGTCTCATTTTTTCAGTTTTTCACATCCAAACATGCTGTTTGAGGACAAGTGGATGATTTGCTGCAGGTGTTGCCTGTGGGATGGTGAGTGAGCAGTGACGGGGATAAGGTGTTGCTGGGAGTGTACCCAAATTCCAGTCCAACAAACCAGGTCTTTTGGCTCTGTGAAACCATGTTAAAATTATTTCCTTTCCTCTTGGGAAAGGATGTTTGCAGCATGTGGGATTTCTGGGAATTCTTCCTTCTTCATGGGTCAAACCACAAGTAGAGCAGAAGCTGTGCCCATCTAATGTGCCTGTCCATGCAGCTCCACCAGAGCCTTCACAGGGTGTTCCCTGCGTGTGAAACCAAGTGCTGGGACTGAGCAGTGTCTGATGGCACAACAACAAAATCAGTTTCAAACTGAAGCTGCTAAAAGTTGGGGGATACATCTGTTCCTCCTGTTAGCTTCACGTTCTCCTGAGATATCCTGGAATATCCTCATTCTGTTGTTCAGAGTCTCTGGACAAGGCATTGGGCTTTTTTTTTGATATGGAGTGAAGATGCATCAGTTGGACTGAAGCAGGCCTGGAAGAAAATTGGGAATTATATGGTTTCTGTTTGTTTTACTTTTTTGTGGGTTTGTTTGTTTGGTTTGGTTTTCTCCTGTGTGACTTGCCTCCTTGAATTACTGAGGGTCAAGATAAGTCTGTTCAACTTTATATTGAATTTTTGGATATCATTTAATCCTGAATAATATATAAAATAGATATTTACATGTTAGCAGGTTTCATATTAGTACAGAGCCAGTAATCCTAACAAATCCCTTCTCTTTCAATTAGTAAGCAAAATACAGACTAAAATCCTCACTGATTTGGGGAAAAAAAAATCCTGCAGATATTTCTTGACCCTGCTTTATGTCCTGATGTTTGTAACTAGTCATTGCCACAATCACAGCTTCACTGCAACAGCTGAAACCAGAGTCTCTAAAATGTGGAGTGGTATGTTTGACCTGGTGTTAATTGTACTTGTCAGTGGTCTGTGAGTGGCAGGGTGAGGGTAGATGTGTTATAGATAGCTTTCCTGAACCAAGATTCAGTAGCAGAACAAGATGTGGCTTTCATGAAGGGAATCCCTGTATCTGGCAACATCAGCTTCAGACCCTGGAAGCCACAGAAATGGACAACACTGGGATTTGCTTGGATGCTGGAGGGCAGCAGCAGATCAGGTATTGTGGGGGCTGGGGGGAAGAGGGGGTTTGAGCACCAACCTGAGGCACTTGGCTTGGAAGCAGGAATGCTGAGAGGATGCCTTGTGCTGAGGCAGGATGTCTTCTGCTGGGAATGGGGTCAGCTGCTTCACAATCTCCTCACCTGCTCTCTCTGACGTTTGAGCTCCAGATTGTGTCCTGGAAATGTGCAGATTAAACTGCCCGGCTGTTTCTGATCTTTTTCCTGAAATGTAAGAAAATTGTGCTGTAACAAAGGAAAATAAGGCTTTTATGAGCAATTAATCCAATGTAATCATGGCTGCAACATTTACTCTCGTGTGTTTTTTTTCCAAAGGCATTCACATTTCCCTGGTCTCCTAATGATTCTCTGGGCAGCAGCGTGCAGGAGATGCGTCTGGTTCTGAGCTTTGTGGGGTTTAGCTGATCATATTTCCATGTTTGTGGCACAGTTGAACAGTTTCTGCTTCCTTTGTCTTGATGGATATAAACTAGACTTTTCCTCCTTTGTTTCTGCCCCGTCCCTACCCAATTCACAGGAGCTTTATTTTTAAAGTTCAGTAAAGTCTGATCAAGGGGTATAAAAAGTGGGAGAATGGCTTTGACCTTTTTACAGGGATGGAGAAATCAACAATCAGTGCACCAGTATCTTTGGAGTTAGGTCTTGAGGTTAAGAGAAGAAAGTTAAACATCCTCATCTCAGAAAGATGAAATTAATATTACTTTGTCAGTATGTGGACTGCTATTGCCAGGAAGAAATGCAGTTACTGATCTCCTTTGGGAGTGTGTGAATAAAACCAGCACCTGATTACTAGATCTATATTCAAAATTGAATTCAAGCATGTTCCTATTTTATTTGAATAATGAGGAGCAAGCTGCAGAGATAAATCTGGAAGTTACTGGGCTCAATGCACAGGTAACTGAGTTAAATTCTGCTCTAGATGTTACCTTGGAGGGCCTTGCCTACCCCTCCACTCCTCTGAAATGCCACACACAAACCAGAGAACTTTGCAGTAATGTGTGGGGCAGGTTCCTGTAGGGGCTGGTCTATTAATCTGCATTGTTAGCAACCCAAAACCCGAGATCAGGGGAAATACAGGGCCTCATTCAGGGCTGTTTGTGTCTGGAAAAATTGAATTTGGTCTTGTGGGGACTAATAGCAGCTGATGTATGAGGGTCTCAGTGTTGGAGCACTGGCAGGGTGAGAAGCTGGCTGCAGTCAGGGGTGCAGTTTGCTTGAGCTGCCTGAGTTTCCTTTCAGATTCCTTGTCTAAGGTTTTGTCTTTGTTCTGGAGTCTCTTCACATATTTTGCAAGTCAATAATAAAGCTTGTAAGAAAAGGTGTACTGGGAGAAGGAACATGCTGGACAAGCCTGCATCTTGTATTATTTCTGATTCTTCTGTGGTTTTGTGGCAACTGCTGGCCAACAGATAGGACTCTGTAGCTGCTCCAGTGTCACAGAATGAGCTTTTTGGGCCTTTCATTTGGCTTCTCCTGGGTTTCAGGGGAGGAGGTATTTACCCTGTGTTTGCTCTGCACCCCATGTGTAACTTGAAGTTCTCCTAGGTGCCTTGTGACCACAAGTTTTTCCTGAAAAATGGAACAGGACACCTTTTTGGCTGTCTCCAAACCATGGAAATTTTGCTGAGATTTTTCTGTGAAAAAGGAACAATACAATCTCAACATAGAAGTTAATTATAGCAATGGAAATTTTCCTTAAAGACTTTCTGATGCGAGGCTGGTATTGCTTTTCAGCAGGATAGAACTCTCAGAAATGCCACTTCTAATGAAAAATGCTTCAGTGGCAAATACTTTCCACAGTGCAGTGGTTATTCTTGGGTTTGTCTGAAGCATGTTGAACCTCTGTATTTCTTTGTGGAGTTGTGTAACATGGCCTGGCTCTGCCTCTTCACTCTTGCTCAAGTGTAGTGCTGGTCTAGGTGAGGTGGGGGCCAGAGAAGTCATGGGAAAACAACATGAAAATGGTCATGTTGTGCTCAGGCTGTGTTTTGTATTGAGCTGCTGTATGGAGTAAGACAGTTCTGAACCTTGGACTTGGGCACACTTGCTTCTGCCTCCTTCACCCCTCTGGAATCATTCCTTATTCTCATCTCTGTCTTAAACTCCATCTGATTGATCTTGATACACCTGGGTTTAAATAGGTGATAATTCTCTGAAGAATTGATCTTCTAGGCTGGTTGCCAGGGAAAGACTGCCTTGGATGTAAGCAACAGATCTTGTCTTACACAGATACAAACCTAAAGCAGGGTTCTGGCAACAGAATGCCTTTTTTCTTTTTTTTTTTTTTGTTATTGAGGAGAGGGCAGAAATTTTCATACAGCTGAGGTATCCCATCTGTTCTTATCCTGTTCAATCTCTGAACAGTCCAGACAGTACTTCATTTTCTGGAAACTTGCTGATTTCCCTCTCTTTTCTGGATATCTCTGCAGCTATGAGCAAGGAAGGCTCATGCTGGCTTGGGAGGTGTGAAGCAAATGGCCAGCCTGGGACATGGTATCAGGTTGCCACTGGCACTAATAAAAGGACTGATAATCTTGTCATGTTTTTGAATGCTCAGGCAACTTCTATGGCCTTAATACAGAGGGGAGGAGGGGAAGGGAGTGAAGAAGGGGCCATAAGTAAGTTCACCTGTAAAACAGAAGAACTCAAGGGTTTTGTAGGTTGCTATGGTGCTCTCTTTGGGATCTCATGGTGCAGCGGGAATTTAGAGGCTGTGGCAGAGCTGGCACAACTCCTCCAGCACTGTGCTGTGCCTGGCAGGCACTGCCTTTGCTACACCAGAGGTAGGGAGGCGGTGGGATTCTGCCATTTGATGCCATCATCACTGTAAGTGCAAGTGGGGTCAAGGGGGGTTAGATACAGAGATGAAGAAAAAGCTCAGCAGTGGCTGTTGATCATGCACATCTTTACTGCATAGGAAATTGTTCAGAAAGAGATTCTGCACTCAGATGGAGCTTTGCTCTTTAGTGCTGGGGTGCCTAAAGTCTGGGTTCTGCTGTAGCACTGAGGCAGCCCCTTTTTGGCAAAGCTGAGACCTCATCACAAGGGTGGGTTGGGGCCACTAGGGCCACTAGATGTGCTCTAGGTGTTTCTAGGATCACTGTAATGGCACTGAGTGAGGCTGTTGAGAGCCATCCTCTTCCTTGTCAGCATCTTAATGGCTGGACATGTATGTGACAGTGAGAGACCTGGGGTTTTGATGGCCTGTGGCTCCCACTTCCAGTACAGCTCTTCCAGGTTACCTAGTCATTGGATAACTAGCCTTGGATCCAAAATAAACGTTTAGCCCTAGAACCAGAGCTCAGCACTTCTCAGACCACAGCACAAAGTCTGGGCTCCATTTACTTTTCTCTTCTGGGCCCTGTGAGTGTGGTGTGGTGGCATGGTCTGAGGGAACCTTTCATTTCTGGAGGGTGTGGATGGAGAGTACAGGCTCCAGTGCCTCCTGCCTCTGCAGGTGAGGCTGTCTGTTACCAAGAGTCTGTGCAGAGTCTGGGATGCCTCTCTTTGCTGAGATTTGGGGGGAAAAGAAGGAGTTTATCCATGCCCAAAGAATTGTCAAGTTCCTACTGCAGGAACAAATTAAGGGTGAATCCACCAGTTGGAGGCCTGTTGTGGCAGAGGCTTCTGTTTACTGCCTGAAAAGTTATAGACTCAGCAACATGAGTTATGGAGCCTTCTCTAGCACCCATAAATCTTGGAGGAGAATCAGAGTCTTCAGCCATGTACCCACCCAGGCTAATACCGTTTCTTGCAGCTGGAATTAATCATGGCATTAGGCAAACAACGGGGGTTCATTAGGACCAAAGGTGACTTTAATTTAATTGAAATATAACTTGGCAAGTAAAGAGGCGATCCAGTTCACGACACCTAATGGGAGGTCTGGGTTATATATGGAAAAGTTAATGGCCGTAAAAATATCCAAACAACATATTTGTGCACGTGTTCCAGTAAAAGTCTGAGCCAACTACTTTTTAATGGTTTGGGTTTTCAGATGTATATATTCATGTTCTTAAAATAAGACTATATGAGTGTGCACAGCATAGAAATATGAGGTGGGTGAGGGCATGAGGAGGAGCCTCATGGTCAAGACAGCATTGGTGAAAGCCACCTTCCTCCTGGTGCTGGAGGAGGCTGCTGAACACCTTCTGTCCCCAGAGGGTTTGTCTGTGTCATTCATGTTACAGCCTTGCTCTTAGAGGCTGAGGAAAAAAGGTTCTTAACCTGTTTTTTGTGGTGTTTTGGGTAAAGGCGCCATACAAATGTACCTGAAAACTGATGTTTGGAGTCTTTGGCAATTCCATGTTTTTAGACTTCATACAACTAAATAAGCCCAAGAAATAAATGAAAACCCTTTAAATAATGATTTTGGTATTCACTTGTGAATGACCACCCACATCCCCACAATAATCATATTTAAATACCAGTTAAATCAGCCTGTAAATCAGTGTGACAACACAGGTCTTTTAACCTTCCCTCCCTCCTGTATAACAGGTCCTCCCATTTCTGCATACACACAGCCTCATAAACTGACTCCTACATAAAATATTATTTATATTTTATTAGGTAAATATATGACAGTATGCACACATCGGTGGGCTGTGACTTCATAGGACCAGCCTGCAGATTTTGTACTATGTAGCTTTATACCTATTTTATTCCCCAGGCTGTTTTCATAGAGAAGGGGCCATCTATATTTTCATGGGCATGAAATCTGTATACCCAGTAAAGAAAGCGAATCTCTACTTGGGAACGGACCATTGAAAATAAAACTGTATACCCACAGATTTTTTTTTTTTTTAATCCCCTTCTCACTTCCTTCCCCTCAATTTCTCATGAAAGAGCTCATCTGATGGGCCATGATGGAATATTGTCTTGTAGTTGATTTCTCATGAGCTGGCCAGTGCTGATAGTGTGATGCCAGCATTGTGGAAGCTTTTGAGGTGCTTGATCCTTCAGTGCTTGGGTTGGGAACCACAGAATCGTTAAGGTTGGCAGAGACCCTTCAAGGTCATGGAGTCCAGCCTTTAACGTATCACTGCCAGGTTCACTAAGCCATGTCCCTAAGCACCACCTGAACCTCTTCGTGTTTTTTGAACCCTTCCAGGAACAATGATTCCACCACTTCCCTAGGCAGCCTGCCTTTATGCTTGACCACCCTTCCAGTGAAGAATTTTTTCCTAATATCCAGTAGGTGAAAGTAAAGAATCTTAGATGACGGTGGGTTAGAAATGACTAGTGAAAGAATATTTATGCACGGAAAGAAAAAAAAAAAGTGGTGGTGGGGGAGGAAACAGAAGCAGGATAGAGGACAGAGAAATAAAAGGGTCATGTTAGGAGGTTTTAGCTCAGTGTTATCGCTTTGGGCAGGTCACTTGGGATGCTTCTATGCTGGAAGGGACTGCAACGAGGCGCTTGGAGAGTACCCGAGGCGCCGGGTAGGAAAAGAATCCATCTCTTGATGGCTCGGCTGAGATTGCCATATGGTTTTGCTTAGATGGTGCCTCTTGGGGTTTGCTCTGTCTTTCGGTGGCTGGTGTGCCTGTTTCTCATTTCAGCAGTTTCTCTGATGGTTTTATCTCCACGTCCTTTGGGTTTTGGACTACTGGGGAAAAGACAGTCTTTTCACCAGCTGACTTGAGCCTTCAGCAGGGCTCACCTTGTAGTCAAGCTGGCTTTAAGCATTTCCTTTTTAGTAAAGCAGCTCTCTCAGAAGTCTTGTGAAACCTACAGTTTGTAAGCAGGAAAAGAAAACTGAGATAAAGTGACAAATGAAAAACTTGCTGCAGACAGGAGATGGTGGACTTGCAAGCCCCAAGGGGAAGAGAGGGAGTGAATGTTCACAGTGAACCCCTTTCATTCTTGCCACAGCAGATGAGAGATAGGCAGTAATTTCTGCTCTTATCTCTGGTTTTAGCACGGAAATGTGTCTGCCAGACACCTCCTCCCTGTGCTGGAGCTGTCTCCAAAGGGATCTCCCCAAAAGGGGGAGCTTTTAGCCCACCATATGGTGTGTCCCCCACTGGCTGGCCTGTTTCACTGTGTTGGAGACCCTGCTGGACACGAAGTGTGTTCTGCACCTTGAGGTTACCCCTAAACTTGCCCATCCTCTCTACTATGGGGGAAATGAGGTGTGAAAGCAGCCACATTTCACCTTGAAAGCCATGGGTTCCTTCTTATCAGACCTCTGCCACCCCTTAAGACTTGGAGAATTTTCCCCCAGAGGAGGTTACTTTTCTTCTGTTGCTGCAGGGAAACAGCAGCACAGGGAGATGAACTGACTTTGAGGTCTCTGTAGGGTCCCACATGACAGCTCTTCCCACGCCTCCTCCTCCTGACATCTGTTAACATCCCTGTCTGTATGGTGCCTCAAAAGGCCAAAATGCCAAAAGAAGTGTGTTTATTTTTAACTGCTGATGGCATATTTGACCTTCCCCAGCACTTTTTGGCACCTGGTGTCTTGACTACCTTCACATGTGTGACCCTGCATCAGTGAAGCAACATTAAAGGACTTGACTTTAGCTGTCAATCAGTGTGTGGGAGCCTGATCCTGTCACCTTTCCGAGCCTGATGCTGCTCATGCCAGCTCTGCCCTTTGTCCTTGTGCCAGCTGGTGCCTGACACAGCCTGTGCTTGGTGTGTGGCAGAGGGGTGAAGCAGAACAACCTGTACAAAACCTCTGTGATGGGTGTGTTTGTTCAGCACTGTGGTGGCCTGGTGTTGGCTTGGTGCCCTTCAGCTTGGCCAAGAGGCCAGGGAGAGTGAAAGTGAGCCAGTTGGTTGTTCTTAGAAATTTCCTTGGGAGAAATCTAGGTTGGTCTCAGCCCTGGTCTGCTCCACCAGAACTCCTTCCTGCTTTGCACTGGAAGTGTGGTTCTCCTCACAGGCATTGCTCTGACTCCTGCAGCCTCCAGGGCTAAACCTCTGTGGTTTTTCCTGATCCACTGGGCACATGAGGCTATGAAAGGCACCAAGCAGGGATGCTGACACGAGGCTATGAGAGGCACCACAGCTCAGGCAGGGATGGAATGAGGAGTGGATTGAATGAGACGCCAAATGTACCCTGGTTCCTCCAGCGCTTCACCCTCAGCTTTGTGTACAAGGATGGATGTGACCATTGTTGCAGGCTTGTTTCCATGCAAATCTGGGGGCACTGAAGGGTGTTGGGCTCAAGCCCAAGCTCTCGCTCACATTCTGGGGGCTGAATGTGTCTGTCCTCACCCCTTTCTCACTCTTCAGCCTGGACTTGCAGCAAAGCCAGCAGTGAGGCTGAAAACCAAGGAGTTGATTGGGCTCAATTTGCTTTTCTGGGCTTCTGTGCAAAGTTGCATTTGTCAGAAGGTAAAGGAGGTAAACTAGTTCCTAATTAGTCTGCACAAAGGGTCTAATGCTATAAATGTGGAGTGAGCACTATAAATCCAGCTTTGAGCTGGCTGCATGGTAATTTCCCTGTATAGACAAGCCTCAAGTCACAATTCATTATGGCTCTGCTTCATAGACCCTCCGATGTTGTGCTTCCCCTTTGCTGAGGGCAGATTGTCAAGCTGTGACCCTGCCTTAGTTAATTAACCTTCAAATGGGATTTATTTTCCCTTAGTTACTTGTGCGTGCACACATTTGGTAATAATGACTGTCCGCTTTCCTCGCTCTCGCTAAAAGGGGAGTAAGTAATTTGTTACAGTGTTTTACCAGGGGTAAAAAAAAAAATAATAATAAAAAAAAAAAAATCCAGGCCTCAACTTCCATGGAAAATTGATAGCTTTATGCCAGAAAGAGACAGTTCCATCACAGCCACTTCTTCAGCTGTCTGCAAATATTTGAAACCCTGAGATATTTAATGTTTTTCAGATGGCGATAAATCTGCAATAGTGTGGGCTCGCTCGAGCTTAGTGAGAGATGAAGTGAGATAGGAGAAAACGCATGAGCCAGCACGGGAGAGGTACTGCTGCTCACACTTCTGCTGATGTCAGGACAGGTTTTCAGGACCTTCCAACATACCAGCTGGCTTCTCTTCGCCAGGGAAAAATATACACAAATGTGAGCTTCCAGTTCATTTCCCATCCAGTTGTGAGCTAAATGTTTGCTTTTCTTTGTCTCTCTCCCCCCTGCCCCGCCTTCTTTTATTATTTTTGCAATCTGACATTAAAAATATGAACCTACAGCTGGGGAAAAAGAAATTTTACTGGCTGAAAGCTTTTTTTTTTTTTTTTTTTTTTTGCATCTGTCAAGCCTGAGATATTGCTCAGGGTTTGTTTGTTTAACCTTTTGTTTGCTGTTCAGAACCTTGGTGGCAAGTTGCAGAATGTGATTTGGTTGCAGATGTGTTGGTGTCTTACACTGGGTTTTTTTAAGGAGAAAAAATAGTCAGATCATCTCCATGTGCTTTGCTTGCAGCATTGCTTCTGCTTGGGGTAAGCCTTGAATATCTTTCTGTCTTCCTCTGATACACCTGATGTGCCTGAGGGTTGGTCTGTAGCGAGGTGTATAGTCCAGGGGAAGGTTCTGGGATTGGCAGGGACCTTGAGGGCAGGAATGAAGTCTTATCTGTGGTACATCCATCAGGAGTGAGTGCTGAGAAGGAACAGGAGAGGATTCTGTCTGGCTTTCAAAATGCTGGGGCTGTGCGTGTCTCACAAGCAGAGCAGAGTGGTGACAAGCTGGGGAAATATGTGAGGTGCAGATGTCTAACTGAGTAAATTGTCATCATCCTCCAGAAATATGGATGGCAAGCTGCAGCAGAGCCTGGTAGCACTGGAGCAGGAGCCCGTCTGAATATTTTCTTATTTATTTTCCTTTGTAAGTATGGAGTAAAACAGTTATTGCAGAAAATGTTGCTTCATTTTTTTGGAGGATTCAAAGCGCAGTCTGGTTCTGCAGATACCAGCACCTTTCACAGCAAGTGAAGGAGTTCTGGGTGATGCCAGGGGGATTGTGTGTTGTGAGCAGCCTGGAGGGGCAGAGGCACTGGGCTGGATCTCAGTTTGGGTTTCTTGCTTTCAGCCTGCCATGGCTAAATCAATTCCCCCCCACTGCAGCTGCGATTCACTGATGGGTTTTGTCCAAGTGTCTGTTCGTGAAGTTTTAAAGAGACAGAAACACCTCAGCAATTTGATTTTGGCAAACAGCTGTGAGCCAAGTGTGGAACAACAACAACAAAAAAATCCCTGTAAAAATCAGGGAAAATGCCTGCAAATTTCCACACATTTCACAGAGGCGGTGTGGTCTCGGAGGCAGCAGGGTGGTCTGGATGTTTTAGCACTGGTGCAGAAAACAGGCGCTCCTGTGCTCAAATGCCAGCTCCACCACTGATGGGCCATTTCGCCTTGGCCAAGGCACTTGACCTTTCCATGTCTTGGTTCCTCTCTTCTTCCCTTTCCCCCTTTTTTACTTCAAAAATCAGAATTGGTGGCCCCAAATCTGGGTGGTGGCCAGCGTGGGCCTGGCACAGCCAGGGAAGGTGGGGCAAAGGTGGCTGTGTTCCCAGGTTTCAAGGGAGGCCAGGGACTGGGGATGTTCCAGGAATGAAGAGCGTGTTTGACCTCGATGGAGGCCCCGACCCTGCAGCACAAGCTGTTAATGCTTCGCTGCCTCCCACCTCCCTGCTCTGCTCGAGTATCCTGGGGAAGGGAAGAGCTTTTTCCAGCACCCGGGCAGCCTGGGTTTGGCAAAGCCTCTGCAGTCTCCACACCCTGCTTTTACATATTCATGCCTATCCAAAATGTTCCCTTCTGGGCTGGACTTTCCCAGGCTTCACCTCTGGTCTGTGAGCTCATGAATCATGGGGAAGGAAACTCTTTTGAAAAGGGTGAAATTTTTTTTGGGCAGAGCTGCAGCAGCTTAAAATGGCCTGATGCTGTCTGCAAAGGTGGGGTGAAGGGGGAACAGTTGTGGCGAGGTGCAGGGGCTTGCTGGGCTATGGGTTTGGGAAAGGGAGATGAGTAAGCAGCCCAGGCATCCTGGCTGTCCTCTTTCCTATGCAGTTGCCTCCCCTGCCTGTCTTCTTACTGACAATCCCAATTTCTCTGCTGTTGAATGAATGGAAAAGCTCCAGTAGGAATTGATTCAGGCCCTAAATTTTGAGCTCTCTGAGGACATCCAGAGCCTACTGCCAAGTTCAGCAGAGCTTTGTAAAATGTGCATTTTGGTTACTTTCTCTTTTTGTCTTCTGGTGTTTCAAGAAAAGGATTAGGAATTTAGGTGAAATAACCCACAAGAAACAAGAATAATTTGTATCTCAAGTGTGCCAAAGTTGAGGATAAGTTGAATATTTTTTCCCTCTGCTTGCTGTCCTGCTGGTGCTCATAGCACAGAACCTGCAGCTAAGAAGGACCTGCTGTGCTTGGGATTTTATCCCCATTCTGCCAGTGAGCATCCCTGAGTGGCTGTTGGCAGAGAGCTGCCAGGCCCCCTGAGCAATTGTAAATCAGAGCCCCTCCAGGACAGTTTGAACTTGCATCCAGAGCTGCTTTTGGAGTCCAAAGGATGTGAGGTGCTCACTGTCTCTCCTCTCTTCTCCTGGGCTTGCACCCATTGCAGTTACTGCAGAACAAACAGGGTGTGTGGTGGAGGGAACACTGCTCTTTTGACTGAAACCATCTGAAGTGGAAACACCAACATAATTTAAGGCTTCTGACTTTTTAAAACTTGTATTGGTTTGATTCTGGACTTAACTTTCCCTTCTCCCATTATTCAGTGTAACAGGGACTTTAGCCACAAGTCAGGCTGCCTTACTTCAGTGCTGGCTCCTGCCAAATCCTCTGAAAAGTGAATAACTGGAGAGCTACCTAGCAGAATAGTCAACGAATGCTCCATGTAGCTCTTTTGGAAACAAATATTATTTGCTTTCCTAGATCCACCCAAATAATGTTGTTTGTTCTGCATAATTGGCTTAAGAAGAACTAACTGTGTATCATCTTAACACTATGAAAGTGTACTGTAAGTAACTATGGAAAGTTCTTGCCTGTTGGAGTCAGAGTATGAGCTGCATAACTTGAATTTTAATAATTATTTTTGCTCAATGAAAGTGCCTTTTTTTTCTCTGATGAGGAATCCAACATATCCTTATTTTCCAATTAATGCATTTCCTGGAAATTTCCACTTTCTTGTAGCTTGCTGTTCTAGGGCAGTGAAGCAGAAAGCAATAATGAAGTATTTTGTTGTAAGATTATGTTATTTTTACAGGCTGTAGCCACAATGCTTTTACTGACATTATATGATGTATAATTAGTAGCAATGGGAACCAAAATACTTTTCCCCAGGATTGAAATAATTCTAATACATTTCGTAGCATGTTGTCCATGCTTTTTATCCTTTCTCTTATTTCTTTGTATCCAGGTCCAGCAAAGCACTTAAAGAAAGCACTATGAGAGTTCTTTGACAACCCATTTCCCCCTTGCTGTCCCCTAACCCCTATTTGGAAACTTGAAGCCTTTGTCAAAGATGAAATTTTTAGCAGAAAGCTCCTGCTTTCGCTGTGTTTTCTGTGGGAAGTGTTTCCTCCCAGCAGCCCTTTGGTAAAGACATGAGAATGGGATAAGGGGGATGGCTCCAGACCTTACTGTGCTGGGGAAGATGTGGGGTTTTGGCCAAGGCACCCCTGGGAGTGGAGTAGTCTCCAGTAGGTAGGAGTTGGGGATGTGGCTCTCTTGGTTTGGGCTGTTCAGGGTTTTCTGGAGAGCACAGGAGAGGGTGGAGCAGGGCTGTAGCACCAAATCCTTCTGCTCCTGGATGGAGTGTAAAAGGCAAAGTTGAACAGCCCCTTCACTATCTTGTGGAGCTGCAGCCCTCTGGGGACATTCTCCATATTATAAATGGACTTTGTGGCCTCTTGTGTGCATCCAAATGAAGCACAAACAGGGCTGTACGTGTATTTTGACAACTTTAAATTATCATGCTGTAGCTGATTAAGTGTTATGACAATGTTCTGTGATCACAGGTCTCAGGGGATGTTTAATGCTTTGGAGCAAACCAGTCTCTGGCCTGAAGTGTCTCAGGTTAGCTGGGGTTGCACCACTGATGGATTTGACCCTGTGAGTTCAGTGGCTCCAGCAGGCTGTTTGCAGGAGTCAAACTCTGGCAAATGATCGACTCTGAGCTCAGTTGGAAAAGCCTGTGAAATGAAATCACAGTGCTTTGCCCATTAGGCTTGGGATGAAAAGCGAGCCTGAGAGCTGCCAGTGGCTCATATTTCATGTGCAGAGATTTACTTGTATTAGTTAAGATTGCGATGAGTTTGAGAAAGAGAGAGGGAGACAATTTGTAAGCCAGCACAGAAATAATACTTCCCTATAGTAAGTGTGTAATGAGAACTGGTGCTTTTATTGGATTGAGTAAGTTCAGATTGTTTTTAAGATATACATGTTTTGAACAGTGAACTGTATCACTTGTGATTGACCTCCTGTGTTATTTTTACATCACTTCTTATTTCTCTACATCCTGAGTTTGCTTCTGAGACTTTCATTCCTATTCCTCTGCTCTTTTCCATTCACACCTCTTCCCCTAATCTTTCCTGCTCTGGCTTTGGAAGTCTGTTTCCTTTTAATGGACATCTAATATTTGTCATAGTGAGTGCACACTTTGCACTGAGCAGGTCTCTAGGACATGATTGCAGCACATGTAAGCAAGCTTGAGCTGGTTTTAATCAGAAAGCAATGTACCCACGGCATCAAAGAGCCCTAAAGAGCTTTGCTTGTGCTGTGGTTTGCAGCAGATACATTTACCACTGTGGCAGTGTCCTTCATTGCCTTGGTGCTGGCTGTGGAGCTCAGGTCATCTGGCAATTAGATGTGGTAGAAAGAGCAAATTCATCTACAGTGCTGAGGCTGGCAGAGTCCCCACCACAGTCTCATGCCGCAGTCCTGCCTGGTTGCTGACAGATTTCCCTGTAACTTCAAGGTTTTGGCTCTTGAATCTAATGGTTGAGGTCAAGAATTTAATTAAACTTTGCATAGAAAAAGCTGCCCATCTGCTGGATCCCTTCCAGAGCAAGTGAGCTCTCTCACAGTAAGCAAGGGAGGCTATTTCAACTGATTTAATACTCCTTGGCTTTGGATGTTACTTCCTCTTTGGTATGGGATTTTATTTTTTCCATGCTTTGCATTTGGTGACTGGAACAAGATACAGATCCTGCCAGTTTCTTTGGGAAATGATAGATATAGCTCACAGCAGGGAGCCAGCTGTTGGGCTTGGGCAGGTGATTTCAGACCCACTTTCTGTGAAATCAGGGCTTGGGTGGTTTAATTTTGGCCTGATTTTCTGAACAATCTGCCTTCTGAACATCCTCTAGTGCTCCCTACAGAGCACCCTCCAGTATTGCTGACCCTTAGCACGCAGTGACAATGAGGTTGAAGTATGGTTTATTATTTGCCTGTGCTTCCATTGGACTCAGGAACACATGGGGAAGACCAGTGTGAGCAGGAAAAACCCAAACAACACATCAGCCCTGCCCTAACTCACTTCCAGCCTGGTAGTGATCTGTCTTCCCCAACTTGCTGTAGGCAAACAGGAATGGCTGGGGAATACTGGAGTCAGTGAACAAATGTAGAGGTACAGAGGTTACACTGAATTTTAGAGTAAGAGACAGAGATAAGAGAGAAATTCATATATATGTGTGTATGTTATATATATAAACTTTTTCATTCTGGAATTCCACTGCTGCTTGTCCTGTGTGCAAGTACTTATCCATACCTATAGTGGATATGCTGGTGGTACACATGTAGTTGGAGCATCAAGAGATCAGAAAATTCCTCAAATCTCATTTACAGCAGGACTAGGTACCAAACTGGTTTTAAAGAAGGTCAAATTGAAACTGTTGAAAAGCTGTTGAAGAATTTCTGACAGAAAACTGGGATTTCAACCAAGAGGATTTGGTTCCCCTGGGTAATTTCTGGTTTTCATCAGACCCTGATCATACAGTCTAGCTCTCCATATACTTCAATTGTTCATCAAACTGGGCAAGCTTGGAATATTTTTTGCCCTGATACCTTTTGCCAAAATTTCTGTGTTAAAAAAAAAGGAAAGCTGATTATTATTTTTACCAGCTCTTGTTATTTCTCCCTTTGTGTGCATAAAGCCTCTATAACACACCATGTTCAGCTGGGATATATCTAAGCGGGCTCATTCCTGTGCTGAATAGCCATGGAAAGTGAGAGGAAAGCAGAGGTGTCCCTCTGGCAGAGTGCCCCTCCAAGGATTTGGAGAACATCTAAGAAGCAATCAGCTACAAGAGGAAGAGGCCACAGCTACAAGAGGAAGAGGCCAGGAGAAATGACAACAGTGGGGGTAGAGTTTACCTTTGATGGTGGCTGCTGCAGCAAAGCCATGCACTGTCAGATCTGCTGGGAAGTTGCTGCCAATGGGTGAAGAAAAAGTGGAATGAAGGTCCCTTCAGGGAGCAGAGCTGCTGCTCCCAGCATGAGGGCCCAGAGTGTTACCTGGCAGAGGCTGTGATCCCATGGGTTGGTGGCTCCTGAGCAGCTCATCCTTCCTGGTTTGGGGAATATCCTCTGCTCAGCTGGAATCTAAAGGTAGGGTGGGTCCATAAGATCATCCATGTGTTTTCCAGGTTTAATTCTTCATTAGGAATCTGTTCCACAAACATCTTGCAGGCTGTTTTCAGACAGGAAAGTTCGTGATGCAGGGCACTCCAAACCCAGTGATGTTACCCTTGTCCCTGCCAATGTTTTTCTAATTTGTTCCATGGTGACTTTTGAACTGCCCCTGTTTTAAGACTGAAATGAGAGAGATAAAGTGTTTTTAATTTTAATTAAAACAAAGTTTATTTTATTTCATTAGCTAGCCATGTTATTTCAGGGCTTGACAGTAAAGTTATATGTTACCCTGTGGGTACTTCTAATTGTGTTACGAGGTTTCTAGTTCATTCTGTCCAGAACAGTTTGACTCCTGTGCTGAGCTCCATCCTTCTGCAGCCTTGAACCAGCACAGCTAATGAAAAACACTCCAGTAATAACATGGGGCTCTCAAGGGCTCCAGATAATTGGGAAAGGTACTATTAATTTTACTGGAAGGCAAGCCGGCTGAGCTCTGTGAGCCTACTGCTAAAGATACCAAGAAACAGGGCCTGATCACTTTGGAGGAAAGATAAGAACGTGGAAGCTGGTCAAAGTAAACCTAGAGATGTAGAGAAAACATTCTGTTGGTAAATGTCACTGCGGGGACATGTCAGACTGAGGCAGCCCTTGGTCTAGCGAATTCCTGTGAGTGAGACAGGAGGTGGGATCCTCTCCTGCCATGCTGTTGGGAGATGCATTCCCAATGGTGCAGCCTCTAAGAGACCAGTGGGAAAATACCAAGCTCAGGGTGNCCCCCTTCCAGTATGCAAGAGTAGTTCCTACTCCATCCTGGGACTATTTGGGCCATTCCTGGACACCTGGTCCCTCTGCAGCCTGTGGCAGCATGAGCACAATACACTTGGAAAAGAGAGATAGGAAACCAAGAGGAGGCTGCTGGGGGTCATGCTCCCTGCAAAAGCCTTTCCCCATTCATTAGGAGTTACAGATTTGCTTAAATCCCAATTGTAAATCCTGGTATCTTGTGCAGTGGGAGCCCAGGGTGCCTGTAAAACACTTTTGCAGGGGAACCTGAATAGAGAATTACACCGATTTAGAGGTGTTTTGTCTGCTGTCCCTGGTATAGCTGCTGCTGAAGTTTTGGTGCCTGGAATTTATTTGCTCCAGCAGAGAAGGTGCAAAGGGAGAGGCGTGACAGTTTAATTCTTCTCTTGTGTTCCTTACACAGTTATAATGTTTTCAAGAAAATATTTAATAGGTGTTTAAGGCTAAATGAATCATGTGTGAAATGGAAGGGGTGTTTGAGGATAGTTGGTAAAGCAGCACAGAGGAGGTTCAAGTTCCCTCACATTGTCCTAGGGATCAGGACTACAGAAGGCAGATAGGAGCCTAATTTCCAGTGAGCCAGCCCAGTACCTCTGGCTCAGTGGGTCAAATCTCTTTGTTTCTTTTCTGTCCTATTTGGTGGTGCATGGGGAGGTATTATCTCAAGCTTGGGTAGTGCATCAGCTGTCCTGCTAATTTCCCTCTTTGTTTCTCTTGTTGGTTGGCATTGTAGACTTACATAATTTTGTAAAAATATTAAATTCTTTTAAGTTGTTTGATCCAGTTTGGATTTCCAACTGGATTGCACTGTGCTTAACCTTCAGTATGTTATTGTTTTAGTAGTTTTGTCCAATATGAATAACACCTTATACCATAACATCCTCAGTGGATGTAGAAGGAAGTTCCAGAAAGAACTGGAAATGGTTCCAGGAAAGTCAAGCTGTATGGCTTGTTTGATTTTTTTTTTCTGTTTAGCCTCTTAAAGTAGCCAGAGAAGGGGGAATAAAAACATTACAAAGGGTATGTTGCTGGATAAAAGATATTCCATTACAAACCCTGTCAACATTAATAACTTGCATCTCTTCAACAGTGCTCCAAGCTGTCAATAAGAAACAGGAATCAACCAAGATTAAAACTGATCTGTCAGAAAGCAGATTGTATCAGAAAGATAATAGAATCAAATTAATTTATGATGAGGAGATTTCACAACAGACAACGAGGCAATACTGAAAACCACAGTCCAATGTAATCCCTTTGAAGAAACCTTGTACTTATTACAGCTGTGATGATTGCAAGTGTTTGGTTTAAGAGTCTGTGTTGCAGTCTGGAGGAAAAAAACCCAGGCTATTTATGGTCTCCAGTTTTTAAAGATGGGAGCTAAAGAAAATAAGCCTGGAGAAATATGAGCTAAAGCTTAATATTTCCGTCTTCATTTAAGAAGGGGTGGTTAGAAAATAGACCTGCCAGCCTGAAGGGTATTTGGATGTGTCAACATTTTGTTGGGTTTTTGAAATTTTTGGATCTTGGTTAAGATTAAGAAGTCAAAATAACCTCTTTCCAGTGAATAAGAAGTTTTGATGTAATAGTGTCAAAATATTTAACTCTGTAATTTACTTCACAAAGTTAAACTCCTTCAAAACAACTGTTTTCATTTGATTCACATTTTGACTTGGAAAAGCATGATTTTAAACTCAGCTTGGTCCAGGATACCTCACTTCTGACTGGAAAGTGAAACACCATGTTTTGAAAGAATGCTTTTGATTTTATAGCTCTGTTTTCCTAGAATTTGCCATATTCTCTTGGGGAATGGGAGGAGGAAGAGGTCACCTGTGTTAAACAATTTATGGTGGAGGAGAGGAAAGAGAGATCTTCTGGTAATGCAAAATTAAGGCTATATGTGTATCCCTACTTAATTTTTTTTAGTGGTTAATGCATATGAAGCAGCCAATCTCTCATGGTTTGAGATCTCCCCTCGTTACTCCCCTTGATCCTGATCTTCCTTTCCCAGTCCATGACACTGGATAGGGCCCACAGTGGGGCTGCCTTTGGAGTGGGATCCAGTCGTGCTGTCCAGTATGGTTGGGAAGGTCTGTGACTCATTTTTGTTAGTCCTGGGGTTGCCTTCATAAACCTGACCAGAGGGCTTGCAGGATAAACAGGGTGATTTACTCAGTCCTCTTCTCTTTCCTGAGCCTGACCAAGCGAGGAACAACCAAAGCCTTGGGTGGGCCTTGTCTTGTTGCACATCCTGCATCATCCTGTTTGGCAGAGGACAAATGTCCCCTTCGCTGTGTCTGAGTGGGGCCCCTGAGGTCTCAAACAGCCCAACACTGACTTTGCAGCCTGAGATGTGCCAGCACTGCCCTCCCCCAAAGGGGAAGGGGCTGGGTGCTGTTGAGAATTGTGGCAAGAGCTGTTCCCACACAGGCAAGAAGCAGGCAAGGGGTGAAAACAGCCTGTTGTGGGGGTGGGCTCTTGGTTTTTTCCTGAGTGGTACCATGACTCAAGGAAGCCCAAACTCATGGTTTAGGGAGTGAGAGGATGGGGCTCTGGAGCTGCCCTTCCCATGCCAGCGATGTGTGTGTTGCTGTGAGAAGCCCTGCTGGCTGTTTTGGGGCAGGTGCAGTGCTGGGGGGAGACAATGCTCCCTCTCCTTCCTCCTCCACCCTCCATCATCACCTGCAAAGGGACCTGTGCTCCAGCTGAACCCAACTTCCTCCAGTGGCTCCAGATGTGTTTGAGGAGTTTGTCTGCTTTCACCATCACATCCTCTTTTTGCTGGAAGTTTCTGCCATGAGTTTTGTGGGATGTGGAAATCTGTGGCTGCCATCAAACTGAGAGGTGGGAGTGCCCAGGACAGAAATCAGAGGGGGAAGATGTGTCCCTTCTTCCCCACCCCCTGTGTTGCTTACAAATCAGAATAAGGAACCTGAATTTAAACTGTGCTTTTAGAGAGATAAAACCCTTGGTTCCTTCTTGCCTGTGCTGGTGCCTGCCAGGCTGTGTGTGGGCACTGTCCGCAGTGCACTTAGCACTGACTCTCCTCCGGCTTAATGACAAGTTCTCACTTTGTTTGTTGCTGTTTGTTTTGTTTTGTTTTTTCTCCTTCCAGCCAAGCTGACATTTAATTCTGCCTCAGCCAGTTAAATATAACCCTGAAACCTGTGGGTGAGAAAATGTGGCTCTCTGTCACGCTCATTTCAGAGGAGCCAATTAGCAATGGTGATCCTTGGGACTTGGCAGCCTCTTCCCAGGCACCTGGCAGCCCTGGCCCTGCCTGTCATTCTTGGGGTAATGTGCTAGGAAATGGTCTTGTGGTTTACTAAGAAAAGCAAAACAAACTCCCTCTTCCCCGCCTTTGCAACCCAACAACCTGTGGGCATAATTGATTTGCAAGATTTGCAGGCAGGATGTGGCTTTGTTGCAGATGAAGCTGGTGAATAGCCTACTCCTTGCTGGCTCTTTGCCTGATTCTCCTCGGTCCAGCAATTTTCCACATTTAAAGGCATCCAGTTTGGAGGTGCTAATGGGACATAGCTCCCTCTTCTGCCTCACCCTTTATTTATCAGCTTAATTCCCCTTTCCTCTTTCCCTGCTGCAGTGCTGGTACTGTACCTCCTATCCCAGTGACCCCTACCAGGTGCTGCTGTCCCAGGTGTAAATACACCTCACACTGCTGGGTCAGTCCACAAGGAGTCCAGCCCAGTGCTCTATGTGGGTCTGCTGGCTGAAGTTGGGAAAAATTAGCTGAGAGTGATTCTTCTCCTGACACCTCCTCTATGCTGGAAGTTTAGCAATATGGAGGGGTGGAGTCAGTGATGGGCCTGGCATTGAGTTTGCTTTGTCCTCTTTATATTTTGTATTATTGTAACTCAACTCTGAAAGGGTTCTTGGTCTCCAAAATGCCCTAGTAAAGGCTTCTGCTGCTGATGTCCATTTTCCTTTGTGACCCTTTTCTTGCAGTACTGTGAGAAACTGGTTGATTTTGTGCCCCCTGTGTCATGTGTGGTTTGTCCTCTCTTTGCATGGAAAACATCAGAAGCTGTGTCAGTGCAACTGTTCTTTTCCTATGGCTGGTTTATGCAGATCTTTGCTGTGTCTGAGCCAGGGCTCTCTTTCCTTCCCAGAAATGCTCCTCCCTGACTCCCTTATGCTTATAGGACCTGCATTTTCATTTGCAGTTTCCTACTTCTGGCTTGATTCCTGCCTTCTCCCCCTCCTTCCAAGCTGAGTATGGTGCAAGGTGAAGCTCCAGGGTGGAGGACACCCATGTTGTCCATTAGGTGCTGGTGAATGGGGACAGCTGGGGCTACCATCAGCCCTCTGACCCTTGTGCAGTTGGTTCCTGGTGGTGATCATAGAGCAGGCAACACAATGGCAATCCAGCAAACAGATGAAAATATGATATTCATAAAGGAGCAGGGGTGATTCCCTGTCTGCTGCAGCAGGAATTGAGGATTAACTCAGTGCTGTTCTCTGGGGTTTAGCTGCTCTCTGTTATCACTTCTTCTCTGGCAGTCCCCTTGCTGCCACGTAACATCTGTTCTTGTGTCTTGCTGGTACCTGGCTATGGAGTGGTGTGATCCAAAATCCCCTGCAGGTGAGGGAGATGGAGCAGGCTGCCTGAAACCACCTGGACACACGGTGCCCACAGGCATTGTTGGTGTGGAGACACAGTGATGGTTTGAGGGCTCTCTGAACCCATCTCCAATTTTCAATGCATGTGTGGGGAATGGCCCAGCTTTGGTTTTCTGACTCAAAATGAAGCATGATGGATGTCTTGTGCATGGTGCTTAGGCATCATCGTCACTTCTGTGTTTTACATTTGGCTGTGGATTATCTTCAAAACATTTGCAGCAAAATAGTTCCTCAAAACAATGTTTCCTCTTAGTGCTGAGACTTATTTTCCTTGTGCTCCTTTGATTTTTATCTTCTCTGCATTCTCTGTATGTCACCCTAACAAGTCGTAGAGGCTGGACAGTGTCCATATCACATCAATACTGAATTTCATTATATACAAACATCAATCTGGCTCTGGGCTGCCTTTTTAAACTGTCATCCAACCTGGTGGTATTCAGTTTCTGTTTAGGTCTGACCGTGGAAAAGCATCGCTTCAAAGCTTGTTCCCCATAATGTTCAGATCAAAACAGTTCCTCTGTGTGTTTATAATAAAAATATATTTTCACCAGCTCTTGGGAGCATTGACATTTTCATCAAGGCAATTTTCTATGGCCCCAATCCATCACAGCACACGAGCTGTTCCATTGGTTCCAATATGACTACTCATTGCTTAAAGTAAATTGTTTGCTTAAAAGCTTGTTGGATCAGGGCCTATAAGCGAGAAAAGATTGCTGATTAGAAAGCACATTTGTTTCTGTTGTGGGATTTGATGGCAAATTAAGGACACTAGGAGTATTCAAAGATTAATACCTCTGTATTTTGGGAAAGAAATACTTTAATACTTTCACATTATCGAGGCCCTGTAATAAACAGAGATTATGCAAATGGGACACTAAACACCAAATCCCAGACTTTAATGGGGTTCAGTGAGAGCAAACTGAAGGCAGAATTAATCTCTGAGAGAACTAAATGGCTATTTTCATGCTTATGAACTTAACATACTTTCAACTTCACCTTAATGAAAGACACTCGGCTCACTGTTAAAAGAGGCACTTAAAAGGAATTAGAGGCATAAGTCCAGCTGTTACAAACTCCAATAAATTTGGATTAGGTCTCTGCTGTTTGAGTTGCGTGTGTGGGTGCCTGACCTCAAAGCAAGTTGTTGGTTTTTTAACTTATTGATATATAGCATTACATCAGGTTAATTACGCCTCGCTGTATTTCATGTCGTCTCGGCACAGACCCGCGTGCATCGTGCCGTGGGGAACAGGGATTCGGGAGCCCTTGGAGGGCTGGGGTGTGCTGGCCACCCGCCCACCACCAGCCCTCCCTGGAGATGGATGCCTTGCAGAGGCGGCTGCTTGGTTTTACAGTACACAACTGGCTCCCTGCCCTCCCCACCCCACCCCATCCCATATTTTCATCCCCTGGGGTGAGTTCCCTTCACCTCGCTTGATAACAGAGCATATTTTACAGTTTTTATTTTGGTGTGTTGGGGCAAAATGCCTGATGTTGTAGGGCAGAATTAAGAGTTTGAATTGATGGAGCTTTATGAATTTTGTCTCACTGCATCAAATATGTGGTCCTTGTGGTGTTTTGCTATGAATTCCTGGCCACCCGTGAAAGGGATCGTGCATGGGTAGAGCACGTTGAGATTTACGGCTGCATCTGTGTAGATGGGTCGAGATAACAGCAAACCTTTTGCTCTGAAGGCACTGCAGCCGCCACGACAAAAGAGATGGCTTAAAATTGCATTTCCATTTAAAGTAACACCAAGCAGCCAGCCCAGCCATGTGAGGGAAATATAAAGCTCTGCAATAGGGAGCGAATGAGGAGAGGGGGGGGAAAAAAACCTGGGTAGCAAGTAACTAAAATAGATGAAGTGGAACAGTTGGAAGTCCCAACTTGAGTGACAAGGGAGAAAGAAGAGATCCAAAGTCAGCACCAGATGACTCCAGCCTCACATCCCTTCTCTCTCCCCCCCCTTTGCCACTGTTGCCGCCGCTTTCCCAGCAAAAGGCAAGAAAAAAACAGAACGCCTTTTCCAGATTTGGGGGCTGAGCGGCCTCACATGTTGACACAGCAATAATTTTTAATGAGAAATTTTTAGTATTTGTGTGGGAGAAGTTAGCATTGTGTACACAGATGCCTCTCCGGCCACCACACCGTGGCCGGGCCCGGCCGCGTCCCCCTCCGGCACGGCCCGCGGGGTCCCAAGGCAGATTCCTTTCAGGCAAAGGAAAACATTTAGGCTTGCTCACCTTTGAACTGCATGCGATGGTGTTTACCTTGGCAAGACAAAGTGGCAGTTTTACAGATATTAAAAACAGTCCTGAGGGGAATCTGGAGGCCTTCCTATATTTTAATCACCCAATTTAGCCAGCCAGAGGACTCGGCTGGAGGGAAAATGTGTGGCAAATCTTGTTTTGTTTTGTTTTATCTTTTTGAAAAGGAGATTTAACAGAAAATAGCCCAGTGCTAAAACAAGAAGGGAGAAAAATAATGTGCGTTTTAGTTTTTATTCCCTTCCCTCTGGAAAAAAAAAAGGAATGAGAATTCTCATATTAATCCATAGCACCTCCACGCTCCATATGGTTTCTTTTTTGGCATTTCCTGCTGGGCTGTGCTCTACCTCAGCTAACCCCACTCCCCTTGCCTTCCCCGGGTGCGTTCCTCTTCTAATTTGATTTCTACCTGCCAGGAAAGATGGGTGCAAATGGGTTTTGCCCACATCTTGAGGCAAGGCATCCCCTCCCTGCCAGCACTCCCTCTGGCGTGCACAACTGAAAAGAAAATTGAGTTTTTGTGGGGGAAGAGATTCAAAGGAGTCATGAGTGATGTCTGAAGTTATGCTGAGGTCAGGACCTTGCTTATTGATTTTCTAACACAGCAGAACCACGTACAAAAGGAAGAGACCTCCTTGCCTCCCCCTGATCCAAGATACTCCTCCAGCTTGTTTAAAAAAAAAAAAAAATTAAAAAAAAGGGGAGAAAAAATCTGGCTGCAAGCAGTCAGGCTTCAACCGGCCTGTCAGACAGCTCTCTGCAGGAACACAATCCATGTTGATTTTACAGAGAAGGTTGTTATCCACATTTCACCACTGATTTATTGTTTTTTAACCAGCTCCTTATGCTGGACTTTTTTTTTTTTTAAAGGTCCTTTTGCACTTTGTGAGTGAGGAGATTCACTGGTGGTGGGATGGAGGTGGAGGTGCTGATGCCCTGCTCTTGCCAAGCTGGGCAGGAGCAGGGGGACTGCTGCCATCCTCCAGCCCTGCCACCAGCCACCTGTGGTGCTCTCCTTCATATTGGTCAGAATTTATAAATCTATGGCTAAGGCCCAGTAACACACCCTTGGGTGTGGGCTGCTGTGGGGCAGCCTGGCTTGGAGGTGCTGAGAGCTCTTCAGCTGCTTCAAGAGTAAGATGGGTACGTTGGAGACAGGTCTGAGGAAGAATTAAAATGGCCAAACACGTCCTGTCGCCTACATCTGCAGAATTCATTAGGCGAACTTGATTGGCCTTTGTTAAACAAAGATGGGATAAGGTTTCATACTTTTTCTGTGGGAGTCGAGCTAGAGTTTCAGGCTGATGATTTAGTCAGGTGTAAGCATGAAGTTTCCAATTTAGAGAAATAAATCTAAAGTGATTTTATTATCCTCTGTTTTACCCTGACACCCTGCTTCACCCCGACTCCCTGTCAGAGCACGCATGACGTGTTTATACAGGCTGCACTGTAATCGACTGGCAGCCAATATAACACGAGACACAAAATGCATCTTCTGCCTAACGCAGCCTTTGGTAGCTTCTATATTTCATCATCTTCCTTCTCCTCTGCTGGCAACTCTTCCTTTCTCTGAGTCCCTTGTATTCTGCCTGGCAAGGATTGCGTGCCCCGGCTCCACGGAAAGAGTTGTCAGCGTGCCGAGACACGGAGTTTTGGATCTCCTTGTGTAGCCACAGCTTTGTTTTGCTTCATTCCATGCATCTTCCAGGGAGATCCTTGGATCAGACTAAGCATCCTGTGGCTGGAGCAATTTTAACAAATGTGTGTGCTTGAAACACCCAAAAAAATATTTTTTTAGTGGCAATCGGTAAAATTTTAAATAGAAAATTTCTTGTTTAATTGTTTTCTGTGTTAGGAGCAAATATTCTATGAAAAATCTATGTTAAGATTTTGACAGTATACTCATGAAAAAAAATTATGTGGTTAAATTGGCTGAAAATACCTGTTTTCAAAAGTTACTCACAGAGAAGGCAATATAAAAGTACAGATAGCGATGCTGGGGGCAAGAAAGCAAACTGCTTTGGCCAGGTTCTCTGATCCTGTTGATTAGGAGTCTGTGCAATTTAGTTATTAGTTAGAACATAAGGACACGAAAAGCAATAGGTCAAATTCATTTCTTCATCTCAGATATATCCCTGTTGACTTCAGTGAAGTTCTTTTAATGATGAATTTGTCCCGCTGGCTCAAAGATAAAAAGAGAAGTTATTTTTGTTTAATATTTCAACAAGGGGAAGAGGTTAGCGAGGGAATTCGGTTTGCACAAGTTGTGTTTTTCCATGAAGTTTAGCAGGGGCAGCCACCACCTAGCCAGCTCTGTTGTATATTTGTCTTTTTGAGGGCTGAGTGCTTTCTCTATGGACTCTCCCAAGCCCTTGCAAGGCAATTTTTGCCAGACATAACGCGCAAAGGACACTCGCAGCCGTGGTTTGTTTGTGTTCTGCCAGCAGTGTAGGGAGCTGCCCTCCTTCAGGTGCCTGCTGATCTGATTTCATTTGTGGTAAAACTTTTGGAGGCAGAGCTGTGTCTGTCTCCTGTCCCTGGCACCGCAGCAACTGAGTGCCACCACCTGGTGCTCCCAGTAATGTGCCTAACCCTGGTCCCAGCTTTTTCTGGGTGAGTCTCTGGTTGCTGGGCTTGTGTTTGCCTTAATGCACAGTTCTGACTGATATGATGTCCTTGGCTGCCCAATACTTTTCTCTTGTCCTTTAGCAGGAGTGAGTTCAGGTTTTTTCCACCTCCATCAGAGCATCCTGGCTGAGGGCAGAATAGCGAGAGAGGCCAGGACTCCACAAAACCTGGGAATGCCTTTGGAGACTGTGTGAGGCAAAAGCCAGCTCCAGCCAGGCTGCTTCTGCTTGTACCTAGACTGTGTGGAAGAGCAGGATTCCACATCCCCCATTCAAGCCAGATCTGGACTCTGCATGTAGGAGAGGCAGATGAATGAGGAGGCTTGGCTTTCTTGTAGCACCAAACTCTGGGTGAACTTGGTGATGTGAGAATCCCTCCTCTGTACTCCCTGGAGCAGACAACTTGTGCTGTGGTGTTTGGCTGTTGCAGTGTGTCTGCACGGTTGTTGAGCAGCCTGGGTTGAGTTTATGGATGTTGGACAGGTGTTCATGGAGAGTTGTTTCACCACCTCATTCTTGCTTCAGGGAAAATGGCCTCTTGCCCAGGCAAGAAGTCAAAAGCTTCCCTGGTCACTGTCCATCCTGGAGTTCTACGCACCTGGCAGGTTTCTGTAAGCCTTGGCTAACAATAGCCTCTCTGCTGTGAGCAGTATTGCTTTTAAACCTGAGAGGAAAATGTTTTTACTGAGGAGAAGGAAACCTTTCCTGTGCTCTTCTCATTCTTGTGTCCCTGGGTGCTTTCCAGAATCATTCAAAACCATTGCAGCTCAACAAATGGAAACATCAAGTAGCGCAGTGTGTGGTTTGGCAAACTTCTCATTCTGAAGTAACTTTTAGGGAGACCCCAGCTTTCTCCAAGGAAAAAGGACCTTTAAATAGTAATGTTTCTGGAAAAGAACTGCCATCTTTTGAGATGCTAACCTGAGTGTGGTTAATGACACAGCAGTGTCACTTTATTTCTCTCTTGGTCCACTGTTGCCTGTGTTGGCCATTGTCCATGGCTGCCTGTGAGAAGGGCCTCAGTGGTGGGGAAACTGGGAGAAAGCTTCTCAGGAGAACAAGCTTAGGTCTTGGCTGTGCTTGCATTTACCCAAAATGAATGCTGCTATTCATCCCTCAGCTCCTATAGCATGTGGAAATCTGGATGTAGGATGAGGGTCTTCAGGCATGGGATTTCATTGTGCCCTCGTTCCTTGATATGAGGTTTGACAACTATTCCTGGATCTCCTAGTTGTGTAGGCCTCATGGTTGTCTCTGCCCAGGACAAAAGACTTTAGGGACAGAATGGGGGAGAGCAAGAAAGTCTAGAGAAAACAGATGTGAGGGGTTGAATGAAAAGTTAGAGGTTAAAACCTTGATGTAGCCACATGGCTGTGAGGGAGAGGGCTGAGGTAGGAGCTGGCAGCATATTCATGTGGTACTCCCCTGCACTGACCCAGTGTCATTGCCCTCAGCATCTCCTGCTGTCCTGCTTCCTCCTGGCTTACCCAGTAGCCCTCATGCCAGCATGTCCCTGCTGCCACTCAAGTGGACGAGCATCGGGCTGGGAGACCACACGTGAACTCCTTGTGAGGTACAGATGTTACAGAGTCAAAGCCTGGCCACCCTTGGTCTAGGAGGGACTTGGGTTTCCAGTGCCCCAGAGAAGCAGGAAGTGCAGGAGACATGGATATCATGAGAAAAGAATCGATAGTCCCCCCTCAGCCTGACCAAATATTGATTTTGCCATTCTGTTCGTATCGTTTTTCACTGCCTCGCCGGCCCTCGGGGTGGGAGCTCCTGCTCGCAGCCCCGCCGAGGGTGCTTTGGGAAGGGAAGGATGCAGAGGGACCAGACCTCTCACTGGGCAGGGTGAGGACAAGGATCAGTCACCTTCTAAACTGACCTTGGCTGGGGGGCTGGCAGTGATGGGGAGGGGAGCTTTTGTCACCCGCTTTCCCCCAAAACCTCCAGCACCACCCCATTGCTAATGCTATTGAGGGAGCTTATGTTGGAAGAGATTTACGGGCTTGCGTTCCCTGTCAAGTGCCCCCCACTGTGCTATGACTCTACTCTGTGTTTAAGGTTTGATATAAAATCCAGGGAATGTAAAGGATCTTCCTGGCTTTCTTCAGTTTTGGAGTAGACACTTAATTTTCAAATCCAATCATTAATAAACGCAGCAATTGGCAACCACAATTCAGCCTTCCCCAGCAATTCCTGCTACCACAACTTTGCAGGAGTGCTGCTATCCAAACACTCCCAAATTGTGATTTTTAACTCAAAATTGTATCTTCCACTGCTGGAGGTAAAACTGTTAATATATAAATAAAAGCTAATTCTGTCCTGGTTGTTTTTCTTCATGAGGTCACCAGACCCTGAGGAATTATAAGCAAAATAGCAGAGTGCCTAACAAGAAATAAAAAAAAAAGTCATCTCTCATGGAATGAAAAAGAAAGATGTTTGGAATGTTTTTAAAGGATGTTCTTTAGCTTTCTTTGGTTGCAGCTTCTACCACATATATTATGTTTTCCTGGGATTGGAAATGACAGTCTTCTGTTGCTAAAAGCTAGACTTGCTGGGAATTATGTAGCCAGTTAATTTTAATTTTTTAAAATTTGTAGCTGATTTATATATTGATATAATGATGCAAACCCACTTTGAATCCCCATTAAAACAATAATTTTCAACAATTCTGTGGTCTCAAGGAAATATTGACTTGTCATCTTCGCAAATCTTTGGCTTAATTTTAAGTTATGTTACCTGATGGGAAAATAGTCTTTAAAACAGGAAAAATGGTGTAGAGGCTTTTTTCAGACAGCTTTGGGTAGTATTTCTGTACAAACCAAAAAACCAACCAGCCTTGAAAAAACATCAGAACACCAATAAGTATCAGAGTTGTGTGTGTGTTCATATGATGTGAGTCACCTGTTGCAAAGAAAAACTAGGCTAATTTTCAAATTCTCATCTGTATTTTGCACATCTGGATGCATTGGTCTTTTCTTAGCAATGCTTCGTTCAGGGAGTGTTGCAGTGGTGGAGCAGGTGCCAGGAAGGCTGTGGGATCCCTACACCTGAAGGCTTCCAATACCTGCTTTGCTGTTGGCAATAATCCACCTGAAAGGGGCAAATGGGACCAGGCAATCTTCTTTTATCCTTTGCAGAAAACACATCCATGCTTCTATGGTGCTTTTGCACCTTTTCCAGAGCTGTCTTCTGCTGTGTTGTGGGGCAGTGCTGTCCTGAAGCAGCTGCAGGCTGACATGTAACCTCAGGGACATGGGAGATCCCATCTGGATGTGGATCTGTTAAAAGCAGAAGACTGAAGTCATGCTCTTTCACACAGAGGAGTTTGTGTCACACACCATGACTTGGCACAAAAGCCTGAATTTTACCAGTGTATGCATTTTGTTATGGCATCTCAGTTGGAATAGCCTGGATTTACTCTCCAGGCAGAAAAGAAAAACCCTCTAGAGAACAGTTCAGTCTTCCAAGATTAGCTGGCCCTAGGGAATGGGGAGATTGAGCTGCCCTTGGGTACTGTTGCTTTCTGTCCATGGATAAGAAAGCACCCACAGTGATTGTTGCTGTGTTTTATGGGACCACAGATAAAAATCAGAGTATGAATCCTGGCCTTGGACTGACCTTCTCATGCACTGCCCCTTCTGTTGTAGACTGGCAGAGTAAGGAGTGAGAAAGTCCAAAGCCACCCTGTTCTAGGCTGTCACTGTGCCCATGACCAGGCTTGGGGACAGCTGAACTGTACCAGGTCCTGTGGTCAGCTTTTATGTGCCTGCCTGGGCTTTTAGCCCACTGTAGACAGGGCCCATATTTCAGGATAATCCTCAACATCATAAATTTACCTGTGCAGATGGGACCCAAAGGGAATATTAGAACAAAGCAGGGGAAAAAAAAAATCAAGGAAAAAATGTACCTGTTAGGCAACATGAACCTTTGTGCAGCCTTCATTAGTACCAGCAGGGTTATAGTTACTTTTAATCATTCAACTAACTGTACTAGTGCAAACTTTCAACTTTCACCCATTTAAATTGGAAAGGTCTTTAAAATATTTATTATTACTTTAAATCATGCCATTTAAGGTCAAAGCAGAAGCGTTTGTTGGATTCATGCAGGATCCCGAGTTGTTTTCTTACCTGGAGGTTGAGTCCTGGTGGAAAGGTCTGTGTTTCTAATTTTGCTGTGCTATTTGGTTCCTATGAGATGATGGGAACACCATTATGGCTGTGCTATTTTCTATTCCTTAATTGGTTGCTCATACACAGGTCTGGCTGGAGCTGAAAATCTCAGGGAAAAAGCCATTAACACCTGCATGTTTGACCTGCAGTTTATAAATCAGAACATATGTTTTCATATTTCTAACCCCCAAAACGCAGAGAAATGTGTTAGCGGACATTTGCAGCACACTCCGACGCACGTTGTCTTCCCAGTGTCAGCAGGCCAGAGTGTCAAAAGGTATAAATCATTGCAATTACATGGATTTTGCCTGAGGTCTAGCCTTGATTGATGTCTCTCCTAAATAAGATATTACTGGGGATGTGAAACATGCACACCTCTTAACCTGCTGTATTAGGGTTGCAAAATGCCGCTCTTGCTCTCTTTGCGTGTGTAGTGCATTTAACAGTCTTGGTGGATTTCTCCCTGTTATTTGAGTGATGACTGCTGTCCTGGATGGTTTATTTAGCTTGCTATTGTGGAAAACACTTCAGCAGATAGTTGCATCCTGTTGCAATCCCTGTTGAAACTGGCAAGGCTGACTTTTGCACTTGCAGTTCATGCCAATTTAGCTGAACGGGATCATTTACAAATCCTGTGAAAGCATGGTGGGAGAAATGCTCTCCTCTTTCCAGCCCAAAGCAGACCCACCAAAGCATTGCTCTGAGCTGCCCAACTCATCCTGTCCTTCCCTCTTGTGATGAGCACACCCTCTGCAAATGCACTCCCTGCTCCACTTTTATCGTCCCTTGGAGTTGCTCCTGGTGCTCACCTGACACTGTAAGAAATCCAAAACTCCTGCAGGTTTTCAGTCTTTTCTCTAACACTAGTGGGCTTTTTATACGAGGTAGCCCAAGGTTGGCTGGACTGAAAAAATCAGGGTAGCAAGGGCTGTAACTTGGATCAGAGCTGGAGAAGTGGGATGACTTCTTCAGGGCGATGTCTTGAGATCACAGTGACTTCCAGAGAAGAAAGATTGGGCCTTGCCACATCCCTGAGCTGAAAACTTTAATCTGTAAGAAAATAGCAATTTGCATTATATCCAGATTTGGTTTTGTATTTAGGTTGTACATATCAAAAATATTCCCAACTAATGGATCAGTGGATCACAATCTGCTTGGAAATATTATACCTTTAAAAAGTTTCTACCCTTGTTGTCATGTTATTTTACATAACAAAGATGTTAGGGTTTTTTTTGAGCAAGGATTTAAACAGAAGAAAAAAGAAGCAACTTTAGGTTGGTGGATTTTTATTTTTTTCCTTTTTCCTACAGTAATGGTACTTGAAAATCGTTTTAATGGTTAACTTACCCTTTAAGACCAAAAGTTCTAACTTGAGTCAATGTACTTAGCTCAAAATCCCTGTAGAGATTCAGGTTTCTTGCTCGAGCTGCCTGGAGTGGTGAGTTCAGGCCTTTGCAGTGATTGTCAGCAAGGAGAACATTAATGGAGTATTAGAAAAATGAAGTCCTCGACCCCTCCTCTCCTCCTGGCTGGTTGTTTCTACATGGTGGGAAGGAAAACATTTTCCCCGTCAGCCATTTACTGTGCAACAGGGGGAAACTGTCAGCTTGCTATGAGCAAACCCCTGCAAGATAAGTCAAAATGATTTACCCTGTAAATAAAGTGGGCTGTTTTCTTTACTTGGAAGAATTGCCCATGTGGCGAGACTTCCTATGGGAGGGGATGTGGTTGGCCCTTCGCATTTATCCTCTGTGTTTGTCTTTTTTGAAAAAGCAACATTGGAAAGATTAACAAGTCTGTCACTGAAGGAACTGATATATCAAAGCTGTGGAGACAAAGCAGGCCATTCATTCCTTACGTTTCTGAAATCTCACTGCCAGTGCAAACCAGGTCTTCCCATTTAGATGCAGATGAAAGGAGGGATTTCCCTCTTCCTCCTTCTCCCCAAAGTCTCGGGGATTTTTATGTATTTATGTGTGCACATATATATATATAAAAATGTGTGTATATGTGTGTGCACATGCTCACTCTGTGCTTTGCATTGGAGCCCTCCCGGGCTGGGGGGTTATTTGTCACTCTGGGAGAGGCCACAGGGATGCAGGGGATGGGAGCAACCTGAGTGTAGTACTAGACTTGAGGGATCACTATTCCCATGGACAGCCACAGAAATTTAGGATTTCCTTTTTTTTTTTTTTAATTTAACCATGAGAGGGCTTGGGGGTGAGGAGGGATATAAGAGAGGGACACTGATGTAGAAAGGGACTGGATGTCTTGAGTGCCCCCCTGGATTTATGGAACATATGCACACAGATAATATTGATTAGGGCGCATGCACTGCAGAGGCAAAATTGACTTATCTCGTCAGGCTGCAGGATGTTCTGAGATTTCTGACGTGGTGTTGGGTCCACATCTTCATTTCTAGGGAGAAAAAAGGAGCATATAGAGTACACCCTGGAGACGTGGCAGTGCCAGCTTGCAATCCTTGTTTGGCAGATGGACATGCTTTCTAGAGACATGACTTCAGATATTTTAATTTGTTTACTTTAGCTGCTCACCTGTGTATGTATGTCCTTCCACCTAAGGCAACAAAACAAATGTGTGGTTTTGCTCCCAGTGCCAGAAATAGTGTTTTTTCAACTCTGATGTGCATAAATAGCTGGTGTCCAGAGAAGGATCTCAGCATAGAAAAAAAAAACCAAAACAACAAACCTATTTAAAATTGCCATATGCTCATAAGCAGAGCAAGAAGATGAGTGCAGCCTGCTTTTTAAGGTGTCACTTCTGTCACACTGACTCAGGAAAAAGCCCTTTGCTGAGGGGTGCTGCATCCCCAGATGTGCTTGACTCCATCTGGAAAGCAAAATTCTGCTTTCCAAGGATCCTTTTTCCATTGGCCTGCAGAGCTTCAGCCAACTTCCCCTACAGCCTTGTTTATGCCTGAGGCAGGGCAATGCACGTGTCCCAGGCTGGGGAGGTGTTTCCTTGCTGGTTGTTGCTGCTGGAGAATGTCACCCAAACAGGAACACTTTGTGTGTGGTGCTGCAGCAGGTACTGCCCCTTCTCTGTACCAGGGGGGTAGGAAAGTCCTCTCTACAGGGAAAGCTCGTGCACAGCACAAAAATATTCAATGCTGTGTCAACGCTGGGCCTTTATTTATTGCACCTCAGTTGGTGCAAACTTCAGTGACAAGCTTTTATATGACCTTGGGCTGTGTTCTTACCTGAATAAATGGAAAATGTTTCTCTTCTGAGCACCTGGGGTTGTATTTTATATAAAATATGTACATTCTGGAGAAAACAGTAAATATGGCCATGAACTCCTGAGATCGAGTTTCTTCATCAAACATGCACCACTTTCCCAAGG